>CM042140.1:118007698-118030198 GCA_023376005.1 Doryteuthis pealeii
AAAAGACGCGAAACCTTTGCACACACCTAATACGTTGTACTGAGTAGCTGAAATCTAATATTCGTTATCGTGAGAGCCGCATCCTTTTGCTTACTCTTTTCTGCTTACATTGAAATACTAGAACTTTAAAAATTTCAGCAGTTTACTAGGAATGAGACTTTCTAATGTGGACCTTTATCGTAAGTAAATAGACATTAATAATAGAGACGTATCTTTTCCATATGCTTTGTAAAATTGTATACCAGTCAGAATCCATCTTTGCGTTCCAGTCACGTGTCTCCGAGGCTGGTTTGTGAACGTTTGATTGTTGTTGTAGACAACAAAAGAGACACACACAAAACAACGGAAAATAAATAAAACAATAAAAAAAGAACAAACAAACACTATTTGGGCATAAGTCAAGTTCGATACTACATATACACTGTCCCGGATCCAGAAATTATATTTTTTTTCGGTTAGTCAAAACGCCCACGCTGATTATCGCTTCATCAGAGAGATCAGATTTCCATATGATCATAATATATATTTTTCTATAGTACATGGGCCGCCAGTGTGGGCTGTCCAGCAAAGATGTACATTGACCTGCTCCGCGGATATTGGATGCTGTGCAGAGGACATATCGAGGGCAATAAAATATAGGGACCGTTGGTGAGAGATTGCATGGATATCCGTGCTGATAGCGTGACATGATGAGGATGTTATATATCTTATATATATATATATATATATATATATCACATCATATCATCATTGTATATTATATATATATATATATATATATATATATATATATTATAATAATTATATATATATATCATCCCTTACGCACTTGCACGGAGGGTATACACCATAGTCACGCATATATATATATATATATATATATATATATATATATATTATAGAGAAGTAAGAAAACCAACAATGTGATATGGCCTTTTTGGCGACAATTAGGCGGGTATACCTATTCAAATATAAAACATTTGAATAGGTATACCCGCCTAATTCATTAATTATCAATTAATTCATTTTCATAATTAGGTACGACTTCAATTAAGCACATATTCTCCCAATATATTATATATATAATAATATTAATTATATTATATGTATATATATAAAGGATCGTCCGCAAATGGATTATGTTTTTTATATTATCATTTACATTTGCGACACGTGTTTCAGATGCGTATACACCCACCACACCCAACACAAGGATATTATTAGGTAGTATCTACAACCAATCTCCGTGATTTGAAAGTTCATCAACAATTACACACGGATACAATCTGAGACCCATTCCTTTTTTTATGGTCACAAGCTTACCAGCATTGGATAATTCTTTTCAGGCCTGCTTTGATTGTCTCAAGAGAAATGTCTAACGTATTTATTTATTCATATTTATCTAGAATTGATGGTGCCTCAATGGATTCACTCATTACTTATGTAATAAAATATGTTCACCGAACGGCGAATTCTGCCAACTAAACAATTTAGGGTTTATTTTATCGGTCATCTTTCTGCTTAACCGCATTCTGCAAAAATATTAAAAAGTATACAGAGTAGCTATTACATTATCCATATTAGATTACTGTATGTTATTTCCCATACTGTGTATAATTGCATGAATCTTATGACATAATTCATATTTTAACGTAAATTATCTGACATTTTCCGATTATATATATGGGTGTTACATTAATATGCAGATAGATAAATATATATATAAGCCATAAACCTATGCATAAATGTACAGTATCGAAATAAATAAGACACCTCTGACACTTTTAAGACATTTTATTCTCAGGCAAAGATACCAGATGTCTAGTTGAACATATGCAATCAAAACGGGATATCATTAGGTAGCTTCTACTACCAATCTCCGCTGAATTGAAAGTTTGTAAAAAAATACTCAAACTCAGACGCTCGTACACACAAATACGCAAGTACGCATGTATGTATATACACACATAAAAAATGTATATTACATATTCATATTAGAGCCGTACTTATGATTGGACTGCTACGTATTCATATTTTTTGGTTACAGTGTTTTGTGCCTGTAAATTTGCGGAAGACATAATATTAAATGATATCCTTTTTTATTACATGGTCTTGAATTATTAAATCCGGTATCTTCAATTTAGAATAAAAGTCAGTTTTTATATACAGAAATGTTAAGGATTTACTAATGTAGATGAGATGCACACACATATATATTATATATATTATACATTAATTGTATATATTATATATATTATTATATATATTTATATATTGATTGAAGATTTCTTTAAAGTTATACACATACACACTCACAAACACATACACATACACACATACATACACACTATATAATAGTATTTGTAATTTGCTTGATGTATTGTTAAGTTATATATATTTATTTATATTAAGAAGGCAATTACAATGCGTATAAAAAAATAAATAATGTCCAGTATCTAATCAATTTCAAAGAAACTTCATCCTCAGACACTGTTTCTGAAATGGACACGGTCTTGTGTGTTTTTTGCTTTGGATGTTATAAACACGCGTCTCGTAGGTTGTTTAACACCACGCGGAAGAGCCGTGATATCCGTTGTTTCAATCATTTTTCAATTTCATTCCTTTTATTTTTTATTTATTTTATATATATATATATATATATATATATATATATATATATATATATATATATATATATATATTAATGTGTGTGTGTGTTGTGTGTGTGTGTGTATTTATGTCATGTGTATGTTAACTAATTATATATTCAGTGTTTAATTCTAACCCACGGTTTATGCAGGGTGTAACTTAGCTATTAATAAACTTTCTCTAATTTTGAGGTTACCAACGTTGCGTATTATTGTCTCTATTTTAATGGAGAAATTATGTCCTTATTTTTGCATTATTATTTTATGAAATTTTATCACAAATACTGAAACCTTTACTTTCCACCTTTCCAGGAAATGTTCAAAACTCCGATGAAGTCATCCATAGACTACAGCAATTAAATACTGGACTACTTACGCAAAATAATTACACATTCAGTTTAGATGTAATTCTCCCTATATACCACAGTACATGTACACCGGCGGTTGATCTCATATCAGAACATATCATCTCTCAAACCTATACTGTCTCAACTTAACTGCAGCTGATATATACCAGCTACTATCCATTATAGTAGACAACCTACTTCACGTATAACGGACATACATACGGACAAATGACAGGATTACCCATGTGATTCAGTATCTCAGGCACTGGTCATTTTATATATGGATCAATTGGAACGACAGTGTAACCTTCTGCCTATCAGGCATTTTCTTACCAGGTATATCGACGATATACTCATGTTGACATCATCCAGCGAAGAAGCCAATGCCATAACTGAGGAGTTCCAAAATATAGATAGCCACATTCAATTTCAAATAGAACATTAGAAAAAACAGGTTCCTTATCACTCTTAGATTTTAGAATAAAAATATCACCAACAGGTAAAATCTACACGATAAAAACACCACTAGGGATCTATTTGTACATTGCAAATCAGCAATTCCACTCAATTCCAAACAAATTACATTGAAAATGAAATTAAATGAATCCACAGTAGATGTATGAAGATAAAGATAAATTACACACACAGCACACTTTATGAACACTCTCAGAAACAACGGATACCCAGCTTCATACATACGCCATTCAAATAATCGAAAATCACGGAGACTACACACACACACACTCTGTTTCCTGAAACTACCACATTTCAGTGAGATAATCACAAAGAAATATGCAGGGCTATTTATAAAGAGGGACTAGATATCCAACTAGTCCACTCTGGGCCCTCACTACGCCAACACCTAACAAATAACAAAAAATGTTATTACAGCAACACACTAGCCAACTTGCCATCAGAGATCGAAATATATGTAGCAAAACTTACCCATTTTTCGTTTAACTTACTCTAAATGTCTTAATGTCTATATAGGAAGTAACAATCAGACCCCTCCACATTAGAATTAAAGAACATATCCACAACGTGCATCCTCATTCCATAAACATTTAAGCAAATGCAAAAATAAGGACAATATTCATCCATTAAAATAGAAACAATAATCGCAACGTTGGTAATCTCAGAATTGGAGAAAGTTTATTAATAGCTAAGTTACACCCTCGCATAAACAGTAGGCTAGAATTAAACACTGAATTATAAGTAGTTAACATACACATGCATATAATACATATTATTATATATATATATATATATATATATATATATATATACAGGAATGAAATTTGAAATTGATTGAACAACGGATATTACGGCTCTTCGCGTGGCGTTATAACAACCCACGCGACGCGTGTTTATAACGTCCAAAACAAAAAACACACAAGACAGCGTCCATTTCAAAACAATCTCTGAAGATGAAGTTTTTTCGAAATTGATTAGACACTGGACAATTTTTAATTTTTTAAACGCATTGTAATTGCCTTCTTAATATAATAAATGAATAATAATATAATGATAATGATGATAATATATATATATATATATATATATTATATATATATATAAACATGAAGATACAAAGATAGACAAATAGAAAGACTCAGACATACATGCTCTTTACATATGTATATACACACATGCATACATAGATGTATATTAAATAAGTGCTATTTGCGAATATAGACAATTACATATCCTTATCCAGACATTGTTATACAGTTACATTCAGTTCCAGACATGTTCTATATTTGATGACTCGTCTATTCGCTAATTTTGGCAAATAAAACACGTGCATATTATTCGCAAACACATCTGTCATTTTGCAACTGAAATTGATTTGTGTTTCATTCACCGTTGATTGAAGTACCCACCTGCGCTGCGGTTTCAATTGTGAGAAATTCAGGGAAAGGTATCTCGCAGCACAGTTCAAATGTTGGCAATAGTCTGCCCTTAATTTTGCTCATGGTCAATCAATTGCAATACGTCTGGTTTCACATGGTTGGGAGGTGTAAGTAAGTAAAGTCGTCGGGGTGACCTAAAGTCGGTATCAGCCAATCGGCGAAGGAGTCTATACCCTTTTCGCAGCGCTGACCAAGGGATTGTTTTGGCGTCTGAGGTGGAGCGCCACACCTACCATCAGCTCTTTACTTTACGCACTGACCCCTGTGCCTCATACGCCGAGTTGGCGGGGGCTGGTATCGACTAGGAACCCTGTGGTTTTTTAGCCAAACGCTCTACCGACTGAGCTATCGTGGTGTAATTGTATTATAATTTTGTGAGATTTGTGTAATGTTAAGAATATATTGGAAATTATGGAGGTATTGGATAAAGTCTAGGCACTAAAGTTAATGAACGACTGACATTAGATTTTGATTTAAGAAAATCAAAAGCTTGAAGCAGGGTAACCAATACAACTAAATGAGATCTCAATGAGATAGACATAATTAAGCGACTCGCCCATGAAGTCTCTTTATCCTCACATTCGAAAATCTGCATAATTAGTTCCTGAATATAACAGCAGTCCCTAGGTTGACGATAGAAGACAGAGTTTGTTAAAATTTTATTGAAATGGTAATAGAAATTGAGAGGATTTTATATATTTATATAAAGCCCCCACAATTCCTATTTCCATTTCAATAAAATTAGCACTCCAAGGAAGCTCATATGTATGTCATATACATATAGGTGGAAATAGATCTATAACTGCTTATGTGAAGCGGCGTGGTGTAATGGTTAAAGTCATAGAAAATGGACTCGTCGCCCGAGTTCAAATCCTGGACGTGGTAATGGCATTTCACTTAGCGCTAATACCATTGGGAAAGGTATGAATTCTACTCTCCTTTAGCTATGGGTAAATAGTAGGGAAGACTGGGCTCTTTAACCTTGGTTAGGCACCGGTGTAGAAGAAGAAAAACTCTGAATTCAAACCTGTTAAACTCCGCTTAAGATTGACATTGTGTCACATTCTGATCGTGCGGAGGGGTCGGTAATATATATAACTGCTTATGTGAGCGGTATTTAAGCCTTTTTCGTTACGGTATATAATTCTAAATTACTGTACATTGGCGCTCTCAGCTTTGGTCCAGAAAACTTTGACATTCAGTTTCTAAATAGATCCACTCATAATCACTAACTAATACCAACTAACCTAGTTATTTACCTATATATAGGTCTTGGCTTATGAGTGCTATAACGAGTTATCCGAATTACGAGTTGTCACTAGTTTGATATTTTGTTGAGAGCTAAAATTTGAGATATTAGCTCTTATCACACTCATTCAACACACACACACACACACACACAACATATATATATATTATATATATATATATATATATATATTTATTATATGTATGTATGTGTGTGTGTGTGTGTGTGTTGTGTATAGATGAGTCACATACAGATCTTGCTGTGCACCTCCACCACAAAATGAGTTGCAATTGCCTCAAGCAATAACACCACATATAGCGCTGACCAATATGAGATATTGTAGATTTTATTTATTAATCCCACATATGCTACTGTAGTATGTACTTCGAAAAGGCGAAGTATCTGACATGTGGAATTATGGTTTACTCTGGCAGAGGAGATGCGAGATCGAATATTACCGGAAACCTAATGATTAGTCTTGTTTCCAGTGTGCGCTGTTTTATGAGTAACTGGCAATCAAACAATAAATGTAAAACTTAAAAAAAAACCTAAAAACAGTCCAGCAAAGAATTTGGTAGATGACGGAGATTTATCCCAAAATTATTAATGAGGTTAAAAGAATTTCATATAAGAAGTGGTCTCAAATGGGGATGTTTGGCCTCCGGGGACACATAACTTTTAATTGGTAAGACAAGCAAAATATTTATCATGAATACGATACGATTTTTAAGCATCGATGGATAGTGGGTCCATCATAGTAAAATAGGAATCAAATAGGTAAAAATGGTTGAGAACTACAGATTTAAAAATATGAATCATATAAAAATTGATAAATAATATAAATACAAATATTTAGTATTATTTGGATTATTCGAATATTATCCTCATCTTTATTGTTCTTTGCTCAACGTTTCGTCGATGTGCCCCGGCCTTCTTCAGGTATTTCTTGTCGATCTCTGGAACTTTGTCGAGCTCGGGAACTTCTTTCGAACTGCGTAACTTCTTGACGTAATCAGGAACCTTTTGTCTAATCGGGACATCACGGACTTTGAACCCAACTCTTTTTCAATCCACGATAGACACTTTTTTTTTGTTTTTTGTTGGCATTTCAGTCTCGGATGACTATAATATAGTTTGTTGTCTCCTGAAGTTACAGCACTTCTGTGACTGTAAAGTCCAATGTGTTGAAAAACATTTCGACCAACAGATGTCGCATGTGAAGGTTGTCCTGAAGATGTTGATGAGCCGGCGCTTTGTTGCCGCTGCTTTCTTCTGGACCTATAGCGTCATGGTGTTGCGCCAGGGTGACTTTAGACATGAACAGTCCTCTACAGAGAGCCTGCTATCACGAGGACGGTCCTAGCCAACTTTCCCAGCTAGAAGGGGTAATGTCAAAGACTTGAGATCATTCTTGCAGACATCCTTGAACGCAGGGTGGTATCTATTTGTCCCAGTAGAGTGTTCATGTCATAAAGTCACCCTGGCGCAACACGAGACGCTATGGAGGTGCCGAAGCAAGCAGCGGCAACAAGCGCCGGCTCATCACATCTTCAGGGACAACCTTCACATGCGACATCTGTTGGTCGAGAATGTTTTTCAACCATTGGGAGCTTTACAGTCACAGAAGGTGCTGTAACTTCAGGAGCACACAAATACTATATTATAGTTCATCCGAGACTGAAATGCACAAAAAACAAAAAAATGTGTCTATCGTGATTGAATAAAGAGTTGGTTCAAAGTTCGTGATGGTTCCGATTACGACAAGAAGGTTCCTGATTACGTTAAGAGGTTTCGAGTTTCGAAAGAGGTTCGAGCATCGCAAGTTCCAGAGTCGACAAGAAATACCTGAAGATAGGCCGGGGGGCAACATCGACGAAACGTTGAGGCAATAAAATACAAGATGAGGATATATTCCGATAATCCAATATATACTAAATTTTTATTTATATTTATTTATCAATTTTTTATATGATCTATTTTTTAAATCTGTAGTTTCTCACATTTTTACCTTTTGATTCCTATGTTTTACTATGATTGGACCCACTATCCATTCGTATGCTTAAAAAATGTATCGTAATTTTCATGATTAAATATTTTGCTTGTCTGTACAAATTAAATGTTATGTGGTCCGCGGACGGCATAATCCCGATTTGAGAACGCACTTCTTTATATGAATTCTTTAACCTCATTAATAATTTTGGGATATTCTCCGTCCTGCTACCAAATTCTGTGCTGGATTGTTTTAGGTTTTTTTTTAAGTTTTAACATGTTATTGTTTGATTGCGAGTTAATCATAAACAGCGGCACACTGGAAACAAGACTAATATTAGGTTTCCGGTAATATTCGAATCTGCGCATCTCCTTCTGCCAGAGTAACCATATTCCACATGTCAGATACTTCGCTTTTGAAGTAGCATCTACAGTAGATATGTGGGATTATAAATATCTACAATATCTCATATTGGTCAGTCGCTATATGTGGTGTTATTGCTTGAGGCAATTGCAACTCTTTTTTGTGGGGAGGTGGCACAGCAAGATCTGTATGTGTACTATTTATACATCAGCACAACATACCACAACATACATACATATTATTATATATATATATATATATATTATATATATTATATATTGTTTGTGGTGTGTGTGTGTGTGTGTGTGTGAATGAGTGTGATAAAGAGCTAATATTGCAATTTTAGCTCTCAACAAATTCAACTAGTGACAACTTCGTAATTTCGATAAGCTCGTTATAGCACCATAGCAAGACCTATATATAGTTAAATAACTAGGTTAGTGTTTAGTAGTGATTATGAGGTGGATTCTTTTAGAAACTGATGTCAAGTTGTTCTGGACGAAAGCTGAGAGCGCAATGTAAAAGTAATTTAGATTATATACGGTACGAAAAAGGCTTAAATACGCGCTCCATAAGCAGTATATATATTTACCGACCCCTCCGCAGATCAGAATGTGACACAATGTCAATTTTTAAGCGGAGTTTAACAGGTTTGAATTCAGAGTTTTTCTTCTTCTACACCGGTGCCTAACAAGGTTAAAGCGCCCAGTCTCCTACTAATTTCCCATAGCTAAGGGAGAGTAGAATTCATACGCTTTCCCAATGGTATTTAGCGCTAAGTGAAATGTCCATTACGCAGTCAGGATTTGAATCGGGCGACGAGTCCTTTTCTATGACTTTAACCATTTACACAGCGTTCAGCATAAGCGTTATAGATCTATTTTCCGCACTATATGTTATGTAATATATGACTTCTTGGAGTGCTAATTTTCATTGAAATGGAAAATAGAATTGTGGGGGCTTTATATTTAATTTAAAATCGCTCTCAATTTCTAATTACCATTTCAATAAAATTTAACTAAACTCTGTCTTCTTATCGTCAACCTAGGGGAGCTGCGTTGTTATATTCAGGAAGACTAATTATGCAGTTTTCGAAATGTGAGGGATAAGAGACTTCATGGGCGAGTTCGCTAATTATGTCTATCTCATTGAATCTCATTTAGTTGTATTGGTTCACCTGCTTCAGCTTTTGATTTTCTTAAATCAAAATCTAATCGTCAGTCCGTTATTAACTTTTTAGTGCCTAGACGTTTATCCAATACCTCATAATTTCATATATTCTTCATTACACAAATCTCAAAATTATAATCACAATTTACACCACGATAGTAGTCGGTAGAGCGTTGGCTACAAACCAGGGTTCCTAGTTCGATACCAGCCCCGCCAACTGCGCGTATGAGTAAGACAGGGTCAGTGCGGTAAAGTAAAGAGCTGAATGGTAGGTGTGGCGCTCCACCTCAGACGCCAAATACAATCCTTGGTCTAGCGGCTTGCGAAAAGGGTTTAGACTCGCTTCGCCGATTGGCTGATACCGACTTAGGTCAGCCCCGACGACTTTACTTACTTACACTCGCAACCATTGTGAAACAGAATGACGTATTGCAATTGATTGACATGAGCAAAATTAAGGGCAGACTATTGCCAACATTTGAACTGTGCTGCGAGATACCTTTCCCTGAATTTCTCACAATTGAAACCGCAGCGCAGGTGGGTACTTCAATCAACGGGTGAATGTAAACAAAATCAATTTCAGTTGCAAAATGACAGATGTGTTTGCGAATAATATGCACGTGTTTTTATTTGCCAAAATTATGCGAATAGACGAGTCATCAAATATAGACAATGTCTGGAACTGAATGTAACTGTATTAACAATGTCTGGATAAGGATATGTAATTGTCTATATTCGCAAATAGCACTTATTTTAATATACATCTATGTATGCATGTGTGTATATATACATATGTATAGATGCATGTATGTCTGAGTCTTTCTATTTGTCTATCTTTGTATCTTCATGTTTATATATATATATATATATATATATATATATATATATATTATCATCATTATCATTATTATTATTTATTCATTTATTTATATTAAGAAGGCAATTACAATGCGTTTAAAAAATTAATAATGTCCAGTGTCTAATCAATTTCGAAAAACTTCATCTTCAGAGATTGTTTTTGAAATGGACGCTGTCTTGTGTGTTTTTTGTTTTGGACGTTTAAAACACGCGTCGCGTGGTTGTTATAACGCCACGCGGAAGAGCCGTAATATCCGTTGTTCAATCAATTTCAATTTCATTCCTTGTATATATATATATATATATATATATATATATATATATATATATATGTATTTATGGCATGTGTATGTTAACTACTTATATATTCAGTGTTTAATTCTAGCCTACTGTTTATGCGAGGGTGTAACTTAGCTATTAATAAACTTTCTCCAATTCTGAGATTACCAACGTTGCGTATTATTGTTTCTATTTTAATGGATGAATTATTGTCCTTATTTTTGCATTTGCTTAAATGTTTATGGAATGAGGATGCACGTGTGTGGATATGTTCTTTAATTCTAATGTGGAGGGGTCTGATTGTACTTCCTATATAGACATTAAGACATTTAGAGTAAGTTAAACGATAAATGGTGTAAGTTTTGTGACATATATTTCGATCTCTGATTGGGCAGTTGGCTAGTGTGTTTGCTGTAATAACATTTTTTGTTATTTGTTAGGTGTTGGCGTAGTGAGGGCCCAGAGTGGACTAGTTGGATATCTAGTCCCTCTTTATAAATAGCCCTGCATATTTCTTTGGTGATTATCTCACTGAAATGTGGTAGTTTCAGGAAACAGAGTGTGTGTGTGTGTAGTCTCCGTGATTTTCGATTATTTGAATGGCGTATGTATGAAGCTGGGTATCCGTTGTTTCTGAGAGTGTTCATAAAGTGTGCTGTGTGTGTAATTTTATCTTTATCTTCACTACATCTACTGTGGATTCATTTAATTTCATTTTCAATGTAATTTGTTTTGGAATTGAGTGGAATTGCTGATTTGCAATGTACAAATAGATCCCTAGTGGTGTTTTTTATCGTGTAGATTTTACCTGTTGGTGATATTTTTATTCTAAAATCTAAGAGTGATAAGGAACCTGTTTTTTCTAGATGTTCTATTTGAAATTGAATGTGGCTATCTATATTTTGGAACTCCTCAGTTATGGCATTGGCTTCTTCGCTGGATGATGTCAACATGAGTATATCGTCGATATACCTGGTGAAGAAAATGCCTGATAGGCAGAAGGTTAGCACTTGTCGTTCCAATTGATCCATATATAAAATGACCAGTGCCTGAGATACTGAATCACATGGGTAATCCTGTCATTTGTCCGTATGTATGTCCGTTATACGTGAAGTAGGTGTTGTCTACTATAATGGATAGTAGCTGGTATATATCAGCTGCAGTTAAGTTGAGACAGTATAGGTTTTGAGAGATGATATGTTCTGATATGAGATCAACCGCCGGGTGTACATGTACTGTGGTATATAGGGAGATTACATCTAAACTGAATGTGTAATTATTTTGCGTAAGTAGTCCAGTATTTAATTGCTGTAGTCTATGGATGACTTCATCGGAGTTTTGAACATTTCTGGAAAGGTGGAAAGTAAAGGTTTCAGTATTTGTGATAAAATTTTCATAAAATAATAATGCAAAAATAAGGACGATAATTTCTCCATTAAAATAGAGACAATAATACGCAACGTTGGTAACCTCAAAATTAGAGAAAGTTTATTAATAGCTAAGTTACACCCTGGCATAAACCGTGGGTTAGAATTAAACACTGAATATATAATTAGTTAACATACACATGACATAAATACACACACACACACAACACACACATATATATATATATATATATATATATATATATATATATATATATATATATATAATATATATTATAATAAATAAATAAATAAAAGGAATGAAATTGAAATTGATTGAACAACGGATATCACGGCTCTTCCGCGTGGTGTTATAACCTACGAGACGCGTGTTTATAACATCCAAAGCAAAAAACACACAAGACCGTGTCCATTTCAGAAACAGTGTCTGAGGATGAAGTTTCTTTGAAATTGATTAGATACTGGACATTATTTTATTTTTTATACGCATTGTAATTGCCTTCTTAATATAAATAAATATTAATATACTTAACAATACATCAAGCAAATTATCAAATACTATTATATATGTGTGTATGTATGTGTGTATGTGTATGTGTTTGTGAGTGTGTATGTGTATAACTTTAAAGAAAATCTTCAATCAATATATATAATATATATAATTAATATATATAATATATACAATTAATGTATAATATATATAATATATATGTGTGTGCATCTCATCTACATTAGTAAATCCTTAACATTTTCTGTATAAAAACTGACTTTTATTCTAAATTGAAGATACCGGGATTTAATAATTCAAGACCATGTAATAAAAAAGGATATCATTTAATATTATGTCTTCCGCAAATTTACAGGCACAAAACACTGTAACCAAAAATATGAATACGTAGCAGTCCAATCATAAGTACGGCTCTAATATGAATATGTAATATACATTTTTTATGTGTGTATATACATACATGCGTACTTGCGTATTTGTGTGTACGAGCGTCTGAGTTTGAGTATTTTTTTACAAACTTTCAATTCAGCGGAGATTGGTAGTAGAAGCTACCTAATGATATCCGTTTTGATTGCATAATGTTCAACTAGACATCTGGTATCTTTGCCTGAGAATAAAATGTCTTAAAAGTGTCAGAGGTGTTCTTATTTATGTTCGATACTGTACATTTATGCATAGGTTTATGGCTTATATATATATTTATCTATCTGCATATTATGTAATACACCCATATATATAATCGGAAAATGTCAGATAATTTACGTTAAAATATGAATTATGTCATAAGATTCATGCAATTTATACACAGTATGGGAAATAACATACAGTAATCTAATATGGATAATGTAATAGCTACTCTGTATACTTTTTAATATTTTTGCAGAATGCGGTTAAGCAGAAAGATGACCGATAAAATAAACCCTAAATTGTTTAGTTGGCAGAATTCGCGGTTCGGTGAACATATTTTATTACATAAGTAATGAGTGAATCCATTGAGGCACCATCAATTTCTAGATAAATATGAATAAATAAATACGTTAGACATTTCTCTTGAGACAATCAAAGCAGGCCTGAAAAGAATTATCCAATGCTGGTAAGCTTGTGACCATAAAAAAAGGGAATGGGTCTCAGATTGTATCCGTGTGTAATTGTTGATGAACTTTCAATTCAGCGGAGATTGGTTGTAGATACTACCTAATAATATCCTTGTGTGTGGGGTGTGGGGGTGGGGGGTGTATACGCATCTGAAACACGTGTCGCAAATGTAAAATGATAATAATAAAAAACATAATCCATTTTGCGGACGATCCTTTATATATATACATATATATATTATATATATATATTATATATATATATATTGGGAGAATATGTGCTTAATTGAAGTCGTACCTAATTATGAAAATGAATTAATTGATAATTAATGAATTAGGCGGGTATACCTATTCAAATGTTTTATATTTGAATAGGTATACCCGCCTAATTGTCGGCTAAAAAGGCCATATCACATTGTTGGTTTGCTTACTTCTCATATATATATATATATATATATTATATATATATATATATATGCGTGACTATGGTGTATACCCTCCGTGCAAGTGCGTAAGGGATGGATATATATATATATATATATATTATATATATATATATATATATATATATATATATATACAATGATGATGATGATGGTGATATATATATATATTATATATATATAGATATATAACATCCTCATCATGTCACGCTATCAGCACGGATATCCATGGCAATCTCTCACCAACGGTCCCTATATTTTATTGCCCTCGATATGTCCTCTGCACAGCATCCAATATCCGCGCGGAGCAGGTCAATGTACATCTTTGCTGGACAGCCACACTGGCGGGCCCATGTACTATAGAAGAAAATATTATTGATCATATGGAAATCTGATCTCTCTGATGAAGCGATAATCAGCGTGGGCGTTTTGACTAACCGAAAAAAAAACTGTAGATTTCTGGATCCGGGGACAGTGGTATATGTAGTATCGAACTTGACTTATGCGCAAATAGTGTTTGTTTGTTTCTTTTTTTATTGTTTTATTTATTTGTCCGTTGTTTTTGTGTTGTCTCTTTTGTTGTCTACAACAACAATCAAACGTTCACAAACCAGCCTGCGGAGACACGTGACTGGAACGCAAAGATGGATTCTGACTGGTATACAATTTTTACAAAGCATATGAAAAAAGATACGTCTCTATTATTTAATGTCTATTTACTTACGATAAAGGTCCACATTAGAAAGTCTCATTCCTAGTAAACTGCTGAAATTTTTAAAGGTTCTAGTATTTCAATGTAAGCAGAAAAGAGTAAGCAAAAGGATGCGGCTCTCACGATAACGAATTATAGATTTCAGCTACTCAGTAGACAACGTATTAGGTGTGTGCAAAGGTTTCGCGTCTTTTTTTTAATTAGAAAACCAACATCTTTACTGGATATTCAGTCATTAGTATTCAGAAAAGGGTGCTGGGGAATCTTTCGCCAGATTTATTAATAAATAGGATTTACAGTATTTTACTACCATACGGATGTTTTTAGGTGTTATTCATTACCAAAATCTGTAACATTTAAACTCGAAAATAAAAATAAAAATAAATTTACTTAGATTTGGACGGCTACATATTTGTATTTGTTGTTACAGACTTCCAGTGCTATGGATTTTGATAATAACTGGTATTCATTGATATCTGTTTCGATTGTGTAATGGTCCATAAAAATAAGTCGGCGTATACTACGGCCCCAGCCGACAGGGCAAAATTATTTGTGTTAAGAAATTACTTGTTTGGAAAGGATAATCATAGTTACTTACTTGACGGCATATAATTGTGTAAATCATCGCTGGGGATTAGAATATGTCGACTGAATACTCTGAGAGAGGGATAAGACTCCACCGAATTCGGCACCCTGGGAATGGCACTAAACTATACAAAACTAACAACTACCGGAAGTGATGCTCTAGTTCTGGAATTCTGGGTATTATGGAGTCACCGTTTTATTGATATTACTTCCTGGTCCAATGTGATCCAGAGTGGTAGTGGCTGTTGAAGCCCCATTTATTTTTGAAAATAATTGGTATTAAATAGGAATACTTGTTAACATATAACTATCTGTAAATTATTAGTAAAACAATAATTAATTAAAAATATAACTACTTATAAGATGCGTCTGGTGAAATGGTCACCTTCGTAGCAAAATAACACGTCGAGACGTGTTCAAATCCCGGAGGAGGCTGTTTGCATTTCTCATGAAGCTAATAACCTTAGGAAGGGTATTAATACAACTATGCCCTCTCCTGCTATGGGTAGATAGTAAAGCTGACTAGGATCTTTATCCTGGGTTAGGCAAAGTAAAACGTTTAAAGCAAAGTTTAGGAGAAGTAAAACTCTGAATTAAACCGGTTAAACTCGGCTTGAGAAATTGATATTGTTTCAAGTCCTACCCTTAGATAAATGAATGTAAGCAAAATATTATATCAAAATAGATAAAAGTGCAATTAGAAAATGCAAAATATAGTTATAATTGCAGACAAACATTTAAAAATAAATCAAGTTTCGGTATCAAATAACCCATACAGATTTATACGTCGTTAAACAAATGAAATAAACAATAGATATTTCACCGGCAAACGAAAATCAAAAGCATTTGATAGGTTATGCGGATGATCCCACGTAAGCTCGGATGTAAAACTGGTTCTTCTTGGGCCAAGATGGATCCCTAGAATTTACCCTAAAATGTGTACACGGTATTCTCTCGATAAAGACCCGAGTCAGTTGCGATGTTTAAATAAGCAACCAAAATTTAACATGAAGGATACATTCGTTAACAATTAATAATGATTAATAGAATCTTTTCCTAATATTTTAGAAACGAAAAAATATTGTTACAGGTTATGGTTACTTGTATATTAATCGGCATTGAATTACTTGAATTAATGTTTAAAGTGCAAGACTGTGTGCGTAAAGAAGCGTGTGAATACGTACAAACGCCTACGCATATAGGTGTGCATGCATGTGAGTGTATATATGTATAGGTATGTGTGTGCGTGTGTCTGCGTGTACTTGATTGCCTTACATGTTCTGCGTGTTGGTGTGTGAGTTTGTGTGTGTATACGTGATAGCTGACTTAATGTCAAGTGTTCTTTATTATAACACTTGTCTTGGTGTTTCCCACGAGATGGGCGTTTTTTGACATTTGGAAAGAAAAAAAAGGAAACAAGGCCAAAAAGACATATTCATTCAATGATCCAAATGATTGAAATACGAAGCCAAGAGATTCTCCTAACAGACATCATTTCACTATTTTTGAATTGCTCTAATCAAAAGATTTTCTAGAGAGGTACATCAGTATTATCTAGCCTTTTAGACTATAGATAGCAGCCTCCCACACCTCCATTTCTCTTTCTATGTCCCCACACACACACACACACACACACACACACACACACACATATATATATATATATATATATATATATATATAATATATATATATATATATATAGGGATGTGTGTGTGACCATTCTAAGCTGTTGGCCCCACGAAGGTTACAAAACGAAATTCCTAACTTTTTTACCCATATCTGGAAAGAGAAGCAATAAATTCTTGACTTTCCCAGAGACAAAGTGAACACAAACAGACTTTGGCCGAACGTTAAACTCGGCTTTCCGATTCCATTTTCCGTGCTCATAACTGTATTTTCATCCGCATATTCTAGTCCTGAAACCCATATCAAAAACTTTGGGCTAAAATCTCATCGCAGAAGATCATAGGCCCTCTGGCCAGAATATCAGGTAGATTGTAGCTATTTCTTTTTTAAATATTTTTTTATTGTATAATGTTAGATGTATATGGTTAGCATTCAGCAATGGATTAAGTAAATTAACAAGATAGGATATTACGTTTATGAATCAAAATTTTTTGTACAAATACATGCTTTCATATATGCATATGTTGAGGTAGCTGTTAAAAAGTCGAGCCGCACTGATGAGAAGTAAACTTCGAAATACGTGTCTGTGGATGACTAGTATATATATATATATATATATATATATATATATATATATATATATGTGTGTGTGTGTGTGTGTGTGTGTGTGTGTATATATATATATTTTTCTTGTGTGTGTGAACGTTTGTCTTTATGTGTGCGTGTGTGTGTTGTGTCCGAAAGTGTGTGTCTGTTAAGAAATTTAAATAATTATGAGGAAAAATAATAAATAATTGATAAAAATAACAGTTAGGAAGATGATATATTAATATGTGAAAATTTACATGTCGTTAAAATTTTATCGCTTATTGAACATAAACTTAACCCACTTTAACTTATATATATATATATATATATATATATAATATATATATATACACACACATACACATACACACACACACACACACACACACACACATATATATATATATATATATATATATATATATATATATATATATCTCCCTCTAAAACGCTAATCTAACTGTAAAATAAATTATGGGAAAAATACATCTAATATCATATCATCATCAGGGCTCAAGGTCTGACATCTATTTTTGCTGGCTGAGAAGTGAAACTATGCGACATTTACAGAAAAATATGTGATGTCTACTGACAGCCATCTTTTTGTAAAATAATTGTTTAGAAACGGGCTAAACATCACTTAGACACTACGAGCTAGATACAAAAAGACAGTTGATGTAGTGGAAACACACACTGTCCCGTAAAGAAAGTGGTCAGTAAAAAATCCTCATACTGATAGTTTTCTGGGATATGAAATAACCAATCATTATTAATTTCTTGAAAAAAAGGCGATTTGAAATTATCACCATTTTAAAATAATTGATTTTACTTATGCATTTTATTTGGTTCAGATTGTGTCTACTGCGTAGGAAATTACTTTCAAGTGGGCACTGTCTGTAAGGAAAGAAACCACCATAACAATTCACTAATAGGTATATTTCAGAGTGTTTGGTTGTCAATTTGAGGACAATTCAGAATATTTCAAAACAGTATGATGAATCAAATGGTTATTACAAAACTACGGTAGCTCAAAAGTTCTGAATCGATGCAATCCTTGCCATGATTGTCAATGATTCCAGCAAGTAAACCATTTCCATCGCCACAGACATAGATGTGTTTGAGTTTCCTGTCAGTTAGGCCGGTGGTACATGGAGAAATTAGATATTTCTCATACAACAACGGAAAGGGACATTTTTTATCACAGGTCATGAAGGACACGAGAATAGACTGAATTGCAAAGCGTCACCGTCAGTTTTAAATGGTAAATTCACAGAACAAACGGGGCTTTCTCTGCCCCCACAAGATGTTTCAATAAAGATGAGAATCAAACACCCAATCAACATCATGGTGTTTGGTATGGTCACAAGTGAATGAGATGTTATACACCATTCATCTTTACACACAGAGTTTCTGAATTAGCTAGAGCTACCCTTGGTCGAGAGGGTGTCTGCTGGAAGACATTACATCTGGAAACAGGACTCTGCACCATACCATACAAGTAGGAGAAACCAGTGTTAGATTTCAGAGAATTTTTGTGAACACATGAACCATAACATCTGACTGTCTCCTCTCCACATTGCACCTAAATTGATTGTGAGTGGCAGAGTTGACAACAGCGGATATGAACTGAAGGCAAGGATAATGGCAACATTTAAAAATGTAATCGAAGAGACCGACCGAAAGGTATGCAGGAGATTCCAAATTTGACAGTAGGCCGTGGTTTAAGCCAATGGCAATTTTTTAAATAACTTTAATATTTAGTATTTCTAGATATTTTAGTGCCATCTTGGTGAATGTATCTGATAAAGTAAAATGTTAGAGGTATTTTCATTTTTGCTTGATATAGAAAACAATTTGCAAAGAACAACGTGTATATATATATATATATATTATATATATATATATATATATATTATATATATGTGTGTGTGTGTGTGTGTTTGTAGAATTGAGAATAAATCACATGATAACAAACAACACCACAGTTACCTTCTTTTTACTTAACCAACCAACAAACCAATGTAAATACAATACTTCAAGCAAATTACAAAACCCTTATATATCTATATCTATCTATCTATCTATCTATCTATCTATATTTATATATAGATAGATAGATAGATAGATAGATAGATATAGATAGATATAGATATATAGTACTATTTTTATGAATAAATAATGATCAATATCGAGGAGAGAGCATGTATATCTAAGGTAGCGTAACCGGGACGTGAGGTGACAGACATTTGGTAACTGACAGTTTATCGACTACGCAAATTTCAATCCAAGAATTTGGTTTGAAAATCACATAGGCAAGGAACTCTCAGTAACTGTTCTCATGTCCATGCTACTCTAACTTATATATGTGTGTGCATGTGTGTGTGTGTGTGTGTGTGTGTGCGTATATAATATATATATATATTATATATATATATATATATATATACATATATATGTGTGTGTGTATGTGAGTGTGTGTGTGTTTATGCGCATACATGCATACAAATAGGATGGTATATTTGCATGCATAAATGCATTTATGTGAGTAGGTATATATAGATTTACATTCTCTCTCACAGTCACACACAAACATATCTATCTATCTATCTATATATATATATTTTTTTTTTTTGGGGGGGGGAGAATATGTGCTTAATTGGAGTCGTACCTAATTTTGAATATTAATTAATTAATAATGAATTAGGCGGGAATGCCTATTTAAATGTATGGCTAAACAAATCGAGAAAAATCAATCTCTGTATATACATTTCGGCCGAAATGTACATACAGAGATTGATTTTTCTCGATTTGTTTAGCCATACATTTAAATAGGCATTCCCGTCTAATTCATTATTAATTAATTAATATTCAAAATTAGGTACGACTCCAATTAAGCACATATTCTCCAAAAATTGTCGGCAAAAAGCCATTCCAAACATACCGTGTTTACAACTTATCATATATATATATATATGTGTGTGTGTGTGTGTGTGTTTGTGTGTGTGTGTGTGTGTGTGTGTGTGTGTGCATACAGATATGTGGAGAAAATGTAGAACAAACACGGTATGTTATAATGGATGGACATTTATTAGTCTAATAATACTAGACTAATAAATTTCCATCCATTAAAACATCTCCTGTTTGTTCTACATTTTCTCCACATACTGTCGGATTAATTTTCACATCTTACCCCCATATATATATATATATATATATATATATATATATATATATATATATTATATATATATAATTTTCATTGACACACATATACAATATTGTGTGTATGCATATGTCAGTGTATGATCTTCCAAGCATAACTGTGTATATATAGATGGGCGTATCTTATGTATGAAATCTACAATCTGCGCGAGCGTATATGAGCAAAGAAGTTTTCCTAAATTGCTAGCTTTTCAAAGTTCAAAGACAGCCACTTGTCCAATGATGATTTACTCGAAAAACTATACAAAGAAAAACTAAAGAACGAAAAAAAAGTCTGCTAGAAAAAATTGCTGACAACTTAAAGAACTTATTTTAAACTTATTTCTGACACCCAATCACGATCCTAAGACTCAGCATACGACCATTTTCTCTCTTTCTCTCTTTTTCTCTAAAACGTAATATTCTCATCATTTTGATCTTGCATTACATTTCTTCACTCATACGCTTCATTCTGTCAGTCGCACTTACAACACGCTGGCACTATCGCCGGCACACACACACACACACACACACACACACACACACTAAATCCAACCCCTTCTCACCATGACAGGACGGTGACAACGTGGTAGTATCAGAGCTATGCTGTCCGAAACTTAAGTTCTTAGTTGGGCCTCCCAATACGGATCGGTTTGTCACCCAGTGGTATTAGGGCCACAACTCGGCTAAAGGGGCTTTGATGAAAATCCAAAGGGCGTCTCCATTATCGTCAGGAATCAACGGGTTTTGGTGTACCTGTCACTGCGTCTGTGTACCTGTCACTGCGGCAAACAAGGGCATCTCCTTCCCATGACCAGGGTATGAATGTGGGGTTTAGAGACCGCTGGTGTATTTTCCTATTCCCTTGTAACTGTTTTGACGAGTCCACAATCCCATTCATTCGGGATACGGTGAATTATTTGGATGGAACCGGCCCAACCAACCCAGGATTAATACCGTCACAACAACAGCAATAACATCAACAACCAAATGGGTGTCCTGGTTTAACACTAAAATGATATGACGTCAAGGCTATAATTCTGGAAATCTGGTGAATGTGGAATACACCTTTTTGCCATTACTCCCATATCCACTCAGACCTATGTAGGTCAATTCTGGGTCAGATAGATATGTTTCCTAAGGATATTAGTGCTATGTGAATCTCAAACTGCCTCGTCCAGGATTTGAACGTGTCGCCGTGACCATTTTTTACGACGGTAACCATTATACCACGCTCCTCCAACAAAAAACAGTATTGTGTAAGTGCAGCAAACTCTATATTCACTACAGTGTGATTTTTCTTATTTCTTCAATTGAAACTAGTCACATTCGAGGAAGTGAGAAATATTGAAAGAAATACGATTGTACTGCTAAACAACACCTAAAGAAGAGTATTCTTAGATTATTGAAAAACACACTGGGTTAAGTACCAAGAAGACTATTTCCAAGAAAGAAAATTCAAGTTTTATTTATTGTTTATCTTGGTAAATACAGCATTACTCACGATACATTTTGAACGCACATCGTATGATACA
>CM042140.1:118035198-118045198 GCA_023376005.1 Doryteuthis pealeii
ATGAATGCAATTCCCTAACATCTGGACATAAAATAATTTGACATAAATCAATTGGTGGAAACACTTCTCATCTAAGAAACAAATGATGAAGAGCAATGCAACCTCATTGCCAATAGCACTGTTGTTAGCTTATCAACAGAATGAATAATGGCTAGAAACTGACTTTTTATTTAAACCCAATATTGTTTAAAAAATATGATTATTAGTATTTTATTAGTATTAGATAGGACTTCAAACCATACAACTGAGCAAATTATTAGTATTAGATAGGAATATTTCAAACCATACAACTGAGCAAATTATTAGTATTAGATAGGAATATTTCAAACCATACAACTGAGCAAATTATTAGTATTAGATAGGAATACTTCAAACCATACAACTGAGCAAATTATTAGTATTAGATAGGAATATTTCAAACCATACAACTGGGCAAATTATTAGTATTAGATAGGAATTCAAACCATACAACTGAGCAAATTATTAGTATTAGATAGGAATATTTCAAACCATACAACTGAGCAAATTATTAGTATTAGATAGGAATATTTCAAAACCATTACAACTGAGCAAATTATTAGTATTAGATAGGAATATTTCAAACCATACAACTGAGCAAATTATTAGTATTAGGAATACTTGAATACATAAAAGTGTAAATTATTTCTATTAAGATTAGTTACTTAAAACTTGTTATATAGTAAGGTTACGTAAGTATTAGGAGGAGAGTCCGTCGTCTAAGTACTTTCAAGTGAATTCTGCGCAGATTAATCTGTGTGTTCTTAAATAGTGACTAGAGGGACCTCTCACCGGCGATGAGCGATAGGGACAGTTGTTGAGAGTGTCAGGGATATCGGTGCAGTCAACGCGAACCGATGTTGATGGTGAATATATATATATATATATATATAATATATATATATATATATATATATAGATATAGATATAGATATATTTCGTGTTTCGACGTTTCCCGTCTCTTCAGTGTGGTTAGACCCACCAACTACTTCTAGCTGGGAGCGAAAGCCGACTGAATTTTTATCAGTTCGGTTTCAGCAGCTGCCTGTTAGGCGTGTTTTTTTAACTGATAAATACATACATCTTTGTATATATCTTACGATCACCAGAGAGTTAAAATTTGTAAAGAACAGACGAGCCTTGCTTTATTGCGCTAGCGGTGAAGAGTTAATTATATATATATATATATATATATATATATATATATATATATATATATATATATTAGACTTTGTAGGTGAGTTTGTCTTGGGATTTTATTAGTAGGGTGTCGAGGAAATCTAAGGTGTTAGATCCTTTTTCAAAGGTGAATTTAATCGTGGGTTCTATGGAATTTAATTTGTTGGCGATGTGTTCTATTTTGGTGTCTTGTGGGAGGAAGATCAGTTACCTTTCCTCGACACCCTACTTATAAAATCCCAATACAAAATCACCTACAAAGTCGACCGCAAGCCCACCAACAAAAACGACTACATACACTTCTACTCCCATCACACACACAATATATATATATATATATATATATATATATATATATATATATATATATATATATATAGTTCGATAGATAGTTAACCTAATCTTTCTGTGTTTCTCACGCTCGTTCTCTCTCACGCAATAACTTATATTCCCGCTGTCTTTTTTTTCTGGCCGACTTAAGGAAGTCAAGACGGAAATTCTTCTGTAATTTGTCTGCCATTTGTTGTTAAATTTTCGGCTTTTTAACCGAAATCTACTTTAACAGGTCAAGATCAATGCTACTGTACAAGTTACCCTCTCGCCATTGCCAACAAAATGGCGGAAGTTATGGCGGCCAATATTGGCAATGCAGTGATAATTTTCTTCCGCAATTCACACGCTGTTAATACTATCTTAGGAGAGGAGGTTTAAAATCACGGTTGTTCATCTCCCTTTTTCTTGTGTGCATTTTTAGCAATGCTCTTTTCTTCCGAGTTAATTTCAACTTTAATATTCTGTTTTGGTCTCTCCTGTCCTATTATCTGTATCAAATTTCTCTTTCTTTCATATTCTCTTCTTATTTTCTCTGTTTCTTATAATACTTCTCTTGTTTTATCCAAAATAATCTCATTAACTTTAATTCTAATTTGCTTTTTTTTTCAATGGAATATTTTCTCCGATTTTCCACTTTTATTTTCTCTCTCTTTAGCCTCTTTCTCCCTTCTCTCTACAAATGTCATTTATGCTTATATTAACAATATGGTCGCAGGACAATGCAATGTTATGCGAATGTTCCCAGAACTTGAGTGGTGATTTAGTCAGACTAAATCAAATCCATATTTACTTAACAGAAATGTATTATTTACTCAGTACTATATATATATATATATATATATATATATATATATATATATATATATATATATATATATATATATATATAAGTATTGGTGTAGATACAACGTCAGAAAAGTAAATAAAGAAGATCCGTAAAATGGATCTAGTTTTTTTTATCAACCTCGATGCGACACGTGTTTCAGCTTCTTATTTCCTCTTCAGGTTTATATGTTCATTTCTGATTTCTCCCAACCGACATATACAACCATATATATATATATATATATATATATATATATATATATATATATATACTGATTTTTTAGCATGAATAAATGTGAATTTTGGCGCTCAGAATAGACGAATATTCAACAAAAAATACAGAGGAATTACCAATCGTGTTCGAATAGATACTGAAAATGATACTGGACTCAGAAGATATTTATACTTATTGTTATATTTCAGATCAAGGCAGACTTTATTTTATGTAAATTTATTTTTATTGGAAGATGGTTTATGAGTTGAAAAATATTTAGAAAATTATTTACTAAAGGAGAATTATTAAAGGATTTAATATCATAACTAAAAAGGAATCGGATAATTCTTAAATTATTGCGAGTTGTAGGTAAAATGAATTTTTGAATTTTAGTATGTAGGGTATTGGGGGGGCGTAGGTATTGGTGTGTAATTTTTTTTGTGGAGGGGATCTCGTTTCAGTCATCTTCCCCTTGAATCTTGTAGACA
Organism: Doryteuthis pealeii; assembly: GCA_023376005.1. Lineage (NCBI taxonomy): Eukaryota > Metazoa > Mollusca > Cephalopoda > Myopsida > Loliginidae > Doryteuthis > Doryteuthis pealeii. The sequence continues at coordinate 118,038,256 of CM042140.1, forward strand.
ATTAGAGATAGCGTATGGCATCAGCTATGTGTTATATAGGAATGGTACAAATAGAGCCTTCATCAGATGATAACCTTAAGCACGAACTTGGTTTAAAGACTTAACACCATTACCATTTCCAAAGTGACCCCAGCAGTATTTGATATGCCACCAGGCTTACTGGATTGATGAGGGATATGACTGTGTACTTATTAGTGAATTCTATATAGAAAATGATTGATGCATTCGTATCCAAGCATGAATTGAAAAACCCTCCAGTTTACGGTTTTTATGTTAATTTTTTTTTAAGTTGTAAGAGTTTTGTGTATGTTTCACTTATTTGTTATACAAATACGAAATTTAAAAAATAGATACACTCTTTTTTAAGCATGAATAAATGTAAATGTAGGTGTTCAAAATAGACTAATATTTAAAAAAAAATACAGATGACGTACCAATTGTGTTTGAAAAGATATTGTAAATGATACTGAACTCAGGAGATATTTATACTAATTGTTATATTGCCTATCAAGACAGATTTTTGTTGGAAGAAGGTTTCTGTGTTGAAAAATATTTAGTAAATTATTCACTAAGGAGGATTAGTAAGGTATTTAATATTTTAACTAAAAAGAAATTGGGTAATCTTTAAATTGTTGCGAGTCATAGGTAAAATGAATTTTTGATTTTTTGTATGTAGGTTATTAAAGGAAGTTAGGTATTGACTGGATATATGAAGAATTTACTTAGCCATATCTGGAAGAAATTCAATAGGGAAGAGGACGATATCGAACATACTACACACTTCATGACCGTACTGAAAACCACTGGTTACCCTTCGTCAGGCACAAAACGCGTGGAACATACAGAAGGCCCGGGACGCCATACCATCTCTAACACCTGCTCCCTGAGGTTACGAAAGTTCATGGAAAGAATAACGACAGCGATACAGGGTCATCTAGAAAGAGAGTCTGGACATACAAGTTGCCCATTATGTACCCGCACTTCCCGGAGACAACTATTTAAGAACCACTGTAGGAACACCACTAGTTGCATGCTAGCGAATTGTCATATCCACGACACAGGTATGTACCATGAGGTGAACGTGGTATACCGCACACAATGCAACAAATCCAACCAATTGTATATTGGTTGTACCACTAGACCACTTCACATTAGGATCAAAGAACACTTACATACACAGGTATCTTCCTTATCCAAACACCTGGTTCAATGCAAAAACGAGGGAAACCATAACAGTTAAAAGGCCAGGGGGTAACCCGTGTGATCTACGAATTAAGGAAGCACAATTGGTAGCTAAATTGAACCCAAGAATCAATAGCAGTACTGAGCTCAGTGCAGAGTTCATAACCTACAATTGTACACAATCCAATACACATAAACACATACGCGCAAAACACACACAGAAGTAATGTAGAATTCCTAATACAATAAACCCACAACGAACCGATACATGCATAACACACCTTCATCCAGGTCGACACACACACGAGTAAAACAGACATTACAAACATTACAAACGAACCTCTAGCCAACACACATATATGGACACACACACATGCACAAGCACATGAGCACAGCAGACACATACGTAACACACACACACTCATGCACACACACACATACATACATACACACACGCACAATATACACATACATAGCACAACTCCTCACCCACAGACCAACAAACACAAACACACGGAAAAAAGAATTTGGAATGATACTAAGATATTATAAAACAAATATACACGCAATCACAAACTACAACAGAATGGGCAGATTCTAGGAACAGTCAACATTTCCCTTTAAGGGTTATCTGCTTTCAGAAATATTCTGGCGAAGGGATTTTTCATGCCAAAATATTAAGAAAATAAATCAAAGCTAAATGAACATCATAATTACCTCGTTTTTCCACAACCAACCGCCAAAAATAATATACACACAATGCTTCAACCAAATTATAAAAACACACACACACACACACACACACACACACACACACACACACACACACATATATATATATATATATATATATATATATATATATATATATAAATCTCAAGATCGATCATTTCTTTTCACTCTGTTGTGGAAATATCGTGATATTTCACATTTGTACATAGAGCTCTGTATTTTATCGATTAAAATAGTTTTAGCTGTAAAGTTTGATATATATAACCCTATTCCAAAAAAATCAAAATGAGATATCCTGTATCAAGTGTATTAAATGAGTGAAAATTAAAACAAAGAAAAGTTTAGACTTCCTTTTTAAGCGTTTTTAAAGAATTTTACAGCAAACTTTTTTTACTAATTTTTATTAAAAGTCAACAACTACTAAATTCTAAATCGTATAAAAAAAGAACGCAAATAAATCTACAAACAGATAATGTATTCCTTTTAGTTGTTTTCGATTTTATTTCCTTTTCATTACACTCAGACTTCTTACTTAAAATCTGATGGACCCTTTGATGTGTAAGTTGTATATAGAAATGTTAGCTGGTATGAAGAAATGCAAGCTGTTATTTCATGGCTTGCATGATAATAGAGTTTTGCGATATTTGAAAATATTTTTTCTCTTGTCAAAAGACACGTTTATTTTAAACATTATTTCTGTTCTTCTACCCAGAGTGTTGCGATTTTACCTTTCATTTATTTATTAATATCAAGATCATTAAAAGTTCATCGATTTGATATTTTTTCGTAAAATATTAGCCCCTCCGTATATATATATATATATATATATATATATATTATATATATATATGTGTGTGTATATTTAATATACCAAGCGTGTTGGTAGATCCTTGCGGAGAGAAAAAACCCGGCAGAGAGTTTGATTGTAAAAATATACTACCAAACATCAACCAACATCTTGGTAGTCCAATCATCAGATGAGAAGTGGTTGAGATGTCAAAAACCAGTCGTGAAATGGTAAAAATCAAATTGTTTAGCGTTTATATGCAGCGTTTTTCACGCGATGGGAAATGTAAAGCTAAAAATTGTTTTTTTAAAACTGTGTCTTGTTTAACGTTTATGTGACGTGGATTGTATTCACGTGATGTAATGTCATGACGTTAAATTTGTATTTAAAAAACATTATAATCAAACAAACTTGCATTGGTGTTAATGCACGCGGTGTTCAGATGATGATTGGACTACCAAGAAACTTGAAGTTATGAGTGTGAAATCATAATATCAACATTAATTATATATATATATATATATATATATATATATATATATATATATATATATATATATATTTAATATACCAAGCGTGTTGTAGATCCTTGCGGAGAGAAAAAAACCCGGCAGAGAGTTTGATTGTAAAAATATACTACCAAACATCAACCAGGAAGAAAAAAAATTTTGAAAAAAAGAAAAGACCAAGATATTCGTACCAACAAAAAATAATCTATTGGTATAGTATTTGGCCAAAAGAAAAAACAATTTATATGTATATATATGTATATAAGATATATATATATTCATATAACCGCTAGGAGAAGCTAATTTGTAAATAGTGCTCGATACCTAAGCAGAGCCAAGTAGTAGATTATCTTTATACATATGTATATATATATATATATATATATATATATATATATATATATATGTATATATATGTGTGTGTGTGTGTGTGTCTGTGTGTGTCTGTGTATATATATATATATATATATATATTATATATATATATATATATATATATACATATGAGGCTCGTTTGGAACGAATCTTTCATGAATCGCAACTTATACCATATACTATTTCTAATTGTCTAAAACGTTCAGGTAAAAACAATTGAAACAAGACCTACCCCCAATCGGTCTGCCACCCTCTTTCCCCAAAAACAAATTACACACCAATACCCTACTAAAAAAAATCAAAAAGTATTAAAAAAATATTTTTTATCACATAAACCACATTCCCAAAAATATCCATTAACTACGAAAAATTATATCTACCTTAACCGGCAATATAACAATTACTATAGATCACCCGAATCAAATATCTGTTTCATTACCAATTCTAACACGACTGGTAAATCATGTGTATTTTTTAAACAGTATTATAGTTTGAATACCAACACTCACAGTTATTCATGCTAAAAAAAACTCAGTATTTTTATTTTTACTTTTGATCTTTATATATATATATATACATATATATATATATATATATATATATAAACAGAAATTACTAACAAATTACCGACAGAAAATGGTCAAATATACTTTTTTATGACCCCACAGCAGAGGGAAATAGGACAATAAAAATTTAAAATTAAAAAAAAAATCTGTTTTCAAATGCCTTAATAGAAATAAAGAATTCATCATTGGCATCTGTGATTTGGGGGAGTTAGACACCCTGTCTAAGTTTCCTGATATAGACTATAATGCAAGAAATCTAAGTCTTTTGTTACATTTTACTTATAAATTTGCTATGTGACTCTAACAATAAGAGTACACATTGAGGTCCGCAAACTGCGACACTTAAAAAAAAAACTTCTATGTCGTAAGGAAGATTTCTTCTCCGGATTTTTGGCTTATATATATATATATATATATATATATATATATATATATATATATATATATATAGTTGAATAGGCATACTCAATCAATTATAAACGAACATTTTTCTAAAGTTTTCTTCTGAAATATCTGTCGTGACACTGTACTTAATTAAGTAATGAATATTGATTCCATACGCAGAAGTATGAAATCAATGTTCATTACTTAATTAAGTACAGTGTCACGAAAGAGATTGCAGAAGAAAATAAATACCAGCAAAAAATTGCAATTATCAGCTTTGTACTGACATTGACAGCCGTGTTGACAACTAAATAAGACCGATTGCCGGTAGGGACGGATGGCGAGAGAAAAGAGAGAGAGAGAGAGAGAGAGAGAGAGAGAGAGAGAGAGAGAGAGAGGGGGGGGAGGGAATCAAGGTAATCCGTGCTGTCACTACGTGTTGCTGACGATGATGTAATAGAACCTAAAGCTTCAGTTTCTGGCTTATCCTTGTTGTGGGGTATGTATGATGTATATAATTTTCTCGGGAATTTGTTTTTACATGAATTATACGGTAACCTTTACAAAAGGAATAATTGTTTAAAATGTCTTCTTATACGCAATGGTTAGAGTCGTAAGAAATGGGCTCGTCGACCCGAGTTCAATACCTAGACGAAGCTATTTTGATTTAACATGGCGGTAATACCCTTGGGAAAGGAAGGAATCCAATTCTCCCTCCAGCTATGGGTAAATAGCTGGGCAAACTAGGCTATTTAACCATGGCTAGGTAACCAGTCCAGGAGAAGGAAAACTCTAAATTCAAACATGTTAAACTACGCTTAAGAAATTGATTTTGTGTCGCATTCTGCTCGTGCCGAAGGCTTGATATATATATATATATATATATATATATATATATATATATATATATATATATATATATATACGCAATGTTCTTGTTAAAACAATGATTATTTTGGTAACACATGCTTATTTATAAGAATGTACTATTTATTTATTTTCTTTACTATTTATCGATTTTTGTATAAGTTTCTTCTCGCATACTCAGAAAACTTTAGTTTAATGTTTGGGGAGATGCCATCACGATCAAAGCGATTTTGTTTGTTTATCGATTATGTCGATTGAAGTTAAGAATATGGCTCCGAATTCTAGATTTTATCTTTTGATCATTTGATCAGACCTAGACCTCTTTCCATTGCAATATTTTTTAAATTTCTTATTTTTAAGGAGTGTAATTTAAAAGAACACGGTATTTTCTCCTTTGAACTATCGTTCTTTTACTCTACTAATAATAATATCTGATCATATTAGTGTATGTAAAGAACTTATCTGCAATCAGTTCACTCAACATGAACCTTCTTCATTAAGCAATAAAAAAGAAAATGATTTTTTCGTAACACACTTCCGGCTTATACATAATCTAACATTGTTCTCACTTTGATAACATTATATGATATTGGCAATATTTTTCAAACATTTTTTTTTTTAATATTCGAACGCAAAAAAAGTTGATTATAAGGGAAATGGCTACAACACAAGTAACCATAGACCAATATTATTTGGAGTTATAAGAAGGAAACATCACACTCAGGAAATGAAGGCCACACCGGCAGCTAAACATGTCCCGTAGAGTGACCCTCGATAGGACTAGACTCAACATACGGCAACTGGGCATTGTTTATCGACACATTAGCCCAATACAAGGAAGTGCGGGCTGGAAGATCTTGCAGTGATTAGAAATGAGTGTTACATCGGAATTTTGATCTTGCCCTGAAAAAATCATCAATAACATAAATTTGGTTGACTTTAAGACTTTTCCTATAGCACATTTGGATTCCAGGGGCCAAAATGCTTTTGTAAACCAATTCTTCAGAGTAGGGAAGTTCTAGAACTCATTTTACAGACATTAATGGGTTACAAAAAGTCCCCATTTTTCGCGACCCTCCCCAGATTTTGAGAGCTAAATATCTGCATAACATTTTTTTAATTAGAAGCTCAAATTTTGGGGATTGTCTAACTTCTTGATAATCTACACCTAGACAAAATTTCAGAAAAATTTATGTGAGTGGGTGACATGGCCTGTATGATTGATATGGAATTACCCATAGATTCCATTTCTCTGTTTAGTTTTCCGCTTCTTATTCATGTACTGATCATCTCATCTACAATTTCCTTATTTTGTCTCTTGAAGTATTCATACGATTCTTGAGAGAGAGACAGACAGACAGACAGACAGACAGACAGACAGAGACAGAGACAGAGACAGAGAGGGAGGGATAGAGATAGAGTGAGAGCTCCATTTATTTACAAATATAATAAAACTATATAGTCAATATTATAGATATATGTCTGTACGTGTGTGTGTGTGTGTACGTATGTGTGTATAAGTGTTCATAACCGATCCCAAT
>CM042140.1:118047698-118062698 GCA_023376005.1 Doryteuthis pealeii
TATGTGTATACTTCGGTTTGAATTGTTTCATATTCAATGTTTGCTTTATTTTCTATCATTTATTATCACCGTGCTCGTATCGTAACGGTTATTATCGTGAGATATGGACCGGGTTCTACCTTTTTTCATCTCCTATAGCACTAATACCCCTGGGAAAAGTTATGAATCCATATATTCACGCTCCTGCAAGGACAAACTTTAGGTCAGACTGAGCTCTTTAAACTTGGTATGGCAACTGATATAGGTGGGGAAAAAACTCTGAATTTGAAGGGATGTGTTCCACCAGGCCTTTCTTGCCCAATATGCAGTTTCTCCACACCCTAATGTCACGGGGCTTGCAAGACAGCTCTGAAAATCTGTTAAGAAAATGATCAAGTTTGATTTTAGAATATACTTATTGTAAAAATGTTTGTAGGAATGTACTTATGTTTGGACAAGGTCATAAGATACATTGTTTGGTTATAAATAATATCTAATAATACCTGCATTGATTATGTAATGTTCTACTAAAAATAATAAATCTAAATAATTTTGGTTTAGGAGAATATAACGTTTTATACAAAAAAACAACATTTAGCTTACTTCTTAATGATGAACGATACTGTATGCTATATAGGGGTATATATAGTAATTATATATGTCTGTAATTATTGAGGAATGTCGACTGAAAGAAAAATGGCTTTAAATGCCCAACTATAAGCCATCAGTCTTAATAATTTTGCATTTGTGTCAACCTACTTTTTAAGAATCTCATCACATGAGAAAGTTGTAAAGTTTTATAAAGACAATTAGGAAACTATATTTTTGTGATGATCTATGGGTAAAGGAACGCCTCCGTTTATTTAAAGGTTCACTGTGGGTATATTTATTTTTAGATGATACTCTGTACTCAAATGTTATATAAATTATTATTTAACAGGATCTCACCCTGTCTGGCGTTATTTCTTAAGAATTTTTTTTCATTTTGACTATATGTTAATATCATCTATTTTTCTAATATCATGTCGGAAGCTCATAATAAGCTATTGATTTGTATGGCATTGATCCTGTTTCAGTTTATAATTTTTGGTATAATCTCATTTTCAGTGTCAGCGTATTATTTTTTAATTACTTGGGGTATATTCGCAGATTTCCGTCCCGGCCTCCTGCCTCGAAAACCACTAGCCGGTGGCTGCTGAAAAAACCCCCAGCTACGATTGAAGTCCGTAGCCGAAGTGGTATCACTTGAAAACATATTTGGGTTAGGGTTTAGGGTTAGGGTTGGGGTTGGGGTTGGGGTTGGAATTTAGGGTTTTTTTCTGGGTCACCCTGTAGATTTCAATCGTACCTGGGTTTTTTTTCAGCAGCCACCGGCTAGCGGTTTTTGAGGCAGGAGGCCGGGACGGGACTCCGCGAATATTACCATTCCTTGATTATATCCATTTGTTTACACACAGTTATACCATATCAAATATTCCTATCTAACACCAATGATTTTTTTGTCTGAATAATTATTATGAGGCTTATATTTGTATTATTTAGACTTTTGGGGCTGTTGTCCTCACCTTTATGGTTATAGGCAAAACCTTCTCGCCGAACTCGGGAACCTGATTGTTGAACTCGGCAGGCTACACAGAACTTTGAAACAATACCTTTATTTAATCCATTGGTGTAAATTGTTCTCATTTTGTCAACCCTTCAATCCTGACTACGGGCGAAAATTACATATTTAACATAGCTTAACATTTGTAACCGGCCATAGTTAACGGAATGAGAACAGTCTATTCCAATGGATTAAATAATACGCTCGGTTTGAAGTTCCATGAAGGCTCGAGATTACGGTATGAAGGTTCCTGAGTTCGACAATAAGGTACAGGAGTTCGATAAAAACACATAACGAAGGTCAGAGAGCACATAGGAAATTTTGTGTATATAACATAGATGAGGACAACAGTCCGAAAAAATCTAAATAATTTTTATGCAATTATATGGTGTCAAAAATCTAAAAATAATTTTTCGTAAACAGATACAAATCATTTGCAGGCAGTTATGTTATCAGGTATTCCTATCGAAAATGTATTATTTTCACACAGATCTAATTGACCCATTTATGGAATCCTAACAAACACTAACACTCTGAGTCATAGGTTAAATATGAAAATCATAACTCTATACTTTATTTCTCATTCCATTTTTTTAATTACTCTTTATTTGTCTGTAATCATTTGTTTGTTCAAAGCTATATAGTATCAAGTGCTCCTGTTTAATGCTAGTAATGAACACATAACTGTATTATTTCAAGTAATTGTTTATATTTAATAGTAAATTATATTTGCAAACAGTTTCAAGTATTACTATCAAACACTAATACTTATCAAACAATTATATGGTTCAAGTAATTAATAATAATAATAATAATAATAATAATAATAATAATAATAATCAAAGCGAAAATTGTTAAGACCCAACAAAATAGTAAATGTAGACTTTGCGGTAATAGAGATGAGACTGTTAACCATATACTCTGCGAATGTAGCAAACTAGCATAACGAGAATACAAAACTAGACACGACTGGGTTGGGAAGGTGATCCACTGGGAATTATGCAAGAAATTAAATTTTGACCACACAACAAAATGGTATATGCATAAACCAGAATCTGTTCTTGAGAACGAAACGCACAAAATTCTCTGAGAGTTTGAAATTAAAACGGATCACCTTATCCCAGAAAGAAGACCAGACCTAGTGTTGATTAACAAAAAAGAAAGAACTTGTCAACTGGTGGATTTTGCAGTGCCAGCGGATCACAGGGTGAAGTTAAAGGAAAAGGAAAAAATTGACAAATACCTGGACCTTGCCAGAGAACTGAAAAAGTTATGGAATATGAAAGTGAAAGTTATACCAATTGTAGTTGGTGCACTTGGAACAGTCCCAAAAGGATTAGAAAAGGGTTTGGAAAGTTTGGATATCAGAGGAAGGATTGAAACCATTCAGAACACTGCACTGCTGCAATCTGCCAGAATACTCAGAAGAGTCCTGGAGACCTGAGGAGACTTGCTGTCACTCAGATTCCAGTGAAAGACCATCAGCTAACACTGATGTGAAAACTCAAAAGGAATAATAATAAATTCAAGTAACTATCTTAATACAAGTGATTTACACTCTGTTATATTGTTTCAAGTAAGTATTTACTTAAGCCGTTCGCCATGGGTAAGAAGTGACACATGCCCGCAAATATGTGGCATCCATTGGGGACAGAACGATCGCTAGTCAGTAGTAATGGATTTGTGAGACTACTGGGCTAACTACTGCACCACGATGGGACGCCCAATATTCTTATCTGAAAGACGAATAATTTTCAGTCTATTTGACTAATATATAATATTCTAACAATTACTACCACTCCAACTGAGAGTAAAATGTGTAAATGCTTCATTATAATCGTAACCATATATAAAACGTTCCACTACATATTTTTAATTTCATTTTTTTTCTTTAATCTTTTATTATCAAATAGTCATGGAAACAAATATTGATATCTAATACAAATAATTTGCACACAGTTCTACGATTTTAAATATTCTTATTTAAAACTAAGAATTTAATTACAATTATACGGTTTCAAGTAACTATTTATATTCAATAATAATCATCCGACTGCATTCAGTTACATGATTTAAATCAACTAATAATAACAATCCTTAGTAGATCATTATAATTTCAAATAACTATTCTTAATACAAATATTTTAAACACAATTATATGGCATGACCTATTCTTATATCATACAAATAATTTTCAAACTCAAATATTACTAATGGAAAAGAAAAGTGCTACTCCGCACTCCCCAGAACATAATCAGCAGATATTGCCTAGTGTCATACCCGGAAAAGCTCGTTTATGGGGTGTAATAATAATAATAATAATAATAATAATAATAATAATAATAATAATAATAATAATAATAATAATAATAAATATAGACTGTGCGGTGAAAGAGATGACACTGTAAACCATGTATTAATTGAATGTAGCAAACTAACACAACGGAAATACAAAACTAGGCATGACTGGGTTGGGAAGGTGATCCACTGGGAAATATGCAAAAAATTAAATTTTGACCATACAAAAAATGGTATATGCATAAACCAGAATCTATTCTTGAGAACGAAACGCATAAAATTATCATTCAGATAAAGATGGATCCCTGTTCCAGCCAGGAGACCAGACCTAGTGTTGATTAACAAAAAAAGAGAACGTGTCGACTGCTAGATTTTGCGGAAAACGAAAAGATGGTTAAATACCTGGACATTGCCAGAGAATTGAAAAAGCTGTGGAATATGAGAGTGAAAGTGATACCAATTGTAATTGGTACACTTGAAACGGTCTCAATAAACTTAGAATAAACTGGAGTATCTGGAAATCAGAGGAAAAATTGAGACCATTCAGACTACTGCACTGCTGCAATCGGCTAGAATACTCAGAAGAGTCCTGGAGACCTGAGGAGACTTGTTGTCACTTAGACTCCACTGAAATACCATCAGCTAACGCTGATGTGAAAAACTCAAAAGAAGGGAAAATAATAATAATAATAATAATAATAATAATAATAATAATAATAATAATGATAATAATAATAATATATTTGTATGGTATCTATATTCCTATTTAATAAGTTTCACTCTGTTATATGGTATCAAATATATCTAGCTAATTCGAATAAATTGCACAGTGTCATATGATTTCATGTATTCCTATCTAATACTAGTAATTCATGAACAATAATATAGTTTCAAGTATCTCTCTCTCTCTCTCTCTCTCTCTCTCTCTCTATATATATATATATATATATATATATATATATATATATATATATATATATATATTACTAACTTGTGTGCACAGTTATATGATATCAAGTATACAATGATTGTAAAACAAACATATTTGACCCTAACAGGTACTGTCACTCTGAGTCAGAGTAGATTTGAAAGTAATAGGTAATCAGAAGAAGTGACATGATGTGCAAAAACAAATGCTTAAACGTTTTCTTTGTTTTGTAATTGTTTAACCAAAAGAGTTTAAGAATCAGTTCTTACCACTTAAGAAACGACACCCACCTCAAGTGCAGACATTTTAAAGAAAAAGGAAAATTCGAAACAATTTAGAGGAAAGTTTTAAAAAATTTTTTTTAAACAGACTGGTATTCGTTTCATCTATTTAGACAAAGCGTCAGTCTTGATCCTGAGACTTGCTAGTTTGTTCGGCCCGTCAGTCGGCTAGACATGCGTTCATTCCGTATGAATCTTAAATAGACAGGCCGATAAGATAAATATCAGCTTCGTTATTCCGTTAACTTTGTTTATTTATTTTGAAACCACACATTTAGGGATAATCTTACATTCAGAAATGCAAAGTTCATGAAAATAAATATCTATAAATTTAATTAAGACGAGTTAAGTTGATGTACCAAAAGATAAATCCATCTTTATTTAAGTGCTTTCAACTCCAGTGGGTAAACCCCTCTTGAGTACCAGTGTTAGACTTTTAAAAATAATTGAAAAGGGGAGAGAAATGTCTAGAATCAAAAGGTTGCAATAGCTGAAGAATATAAATCCGTGAGTTCAACATTATCCTTACTAGTACAAAATAAAAAAACACCATCCGGGCGATGTAAAAATAGATTTTGGAAACATATTGCCTGAGGGGTGGGAGTAAAAAATTCAATGCCAGCGAGTTTTTACCCTAAGTAAGTAAAATCATCAAATTCATTAAAGGATCAAAAAATAAAACAATTTGAAATGTAAACTTTGAATATGTATTAAAATAAAACAAACTATATATCGATATATAATACCAGTTATGTATTTATTAAAACTTGTTTTAAAAAAAAATGAGGACTGTCTAATGTTACATTTTAAAATGTTGAGTCTATTTATTCTATGTTATGACGTATTCCATGTTATGACGATTTTGGGTAATGTGACGTAAGCAGTGACGTAATTTTTATTACAGACAAAAACCGGAAGTGAATCTCCATTATTAATAGAACTAGCAAATATATGCACCCTCCGGGTGCAAGTATTTAAGTTTTAATGTAATCAAATATTGTATTAAATTAGAAAGGCTAATGAAACTAAATAAGAATACAGATAAAAAGATTTGAAACGAACAACTGAAACTTACTCTTCCATCACTCTCGTCTTTCATTGTCATTTTTTCTAATTTAAGTATTTAGTTATAAGAGGAAGTAAAGAATAAAATGACAGTTATTTTATCTTGTTAATGGATTTCATTTAAGATTCATTGAAGAGATTTTTTTATATTCATTAAAATAAAACCAAACAATTAGAAATCAATAATACTAAGCACATATTTATTAAATTCGATCTTTTAATATTAATATGCAAATTAGCCTTCCCGTTTACACTGTAAACCGCTATTTTGTTGTATATATAAATATAATTGCATGTTGTCAGTATGTAGACATAGTTAAGAGTATTAATAATGTAAGACAATTTTATTAATAATTGAGGTTTAGATAAAAAATAAAATCATGGAGAATGTGATGTCTATAACTAAGAGAATTGTGACTTGAGTAGGAATATAGTTTCGGTTACAGACAGAAAAACACACAATCTCCATTATAATAAGATTAGATTAGGACAAAATAAATGAACATTTTCTTTTGCATTCCATTTGTAGGAGCGATTGTTTTTTGTTTTTTTGTTGTTGTTTTTATTGTTTTCCTACATTTCTATCTGCATCTACATACAATGGTACCTTGACTTACGAGTGAACCAACTTACAAGTTTTCTGAATAACGAACTGTCAATTATTCGATTTCTTTCTTTGTACTGAGAGCTAAAATGTGAGACCCTAGCGAGCCTCAGATACGATTATATTAATAACTTCACAAAAACATTTAATTTCCAAATTTATTAGGGAAAGAAAAATATCATTAATAAAGAAAATAAACATTTAAACATATTACAGCATATAATCCATAGCATTCTATTTTATTATGTTTTTACACAATACAATGCTATCTTTATTGTTAAAAAACATAAAGAAAATTAACTTCTACACTCGTCAACTCACTCAACATGACATTAACGACTTTTAAAAAAGTTACACTTACGTCTTTCCATCGATATATATATATATATATATATATATATATATATATAATGTGTGTGTGTGTGTGTGTGTGTGTGTGTGTTGTGTGTGTGTGTGTGAAAGGCATCAAGTGTTTCCGTTGTAGGATTCAAGCACGATTGAGAACTCAAAAATATATATAAATATTTTTCGTACATACATCAAATATCAGCGTATGCGCATATTTTTACATATATGGAATATATTGTATATATGTATATATATATATATATGTGTGTGTTTGAGCTGACAATTTTTAAGAAGTAGACACGGAAAGGAATCTTGACAGGAGAAAACATCTATATAGACCTATTATATAATTTTTGTTCACTAGGAAATCCGATTTGAAGAGTCGAAAGTAGCCGAAATAAAATTATTTCGTATAAATTAAGTTTTTCGCATATTCATATTTCATAAATATATATATATATATATATATATATATATATATATATATATATATATGTGTGTGTGTGTTTGCAGGTATGTACGTGTATGTGTGTGTGTGTGTGTGTGTGTGTGTGTGTGTGTGTGTGTGTGTGTGTGTGTTAAATAATGGTTAAAAGAGAACATGATAAAAGTACCACTCAGAGGAGAATTGTATTTGTAGCAAGAAACATGAAGCTAAACACTGGAATCCGATTTACAGCGTTCATTGGCTGTCGTATAATGCAGTTTAATAAACAAGAGCTTAATAAATGCTAAAACAAAACTATAGTTTTCTTTTCGTTCAGCCTTACATACACTAATGATGTGTTAGGTCAGTATCCCCACCCAAAAAAAAAAAAAAATTTTTTTCTTCCTCGGGGCACACTTGAGAAGCAATAGAATATTTTGCCGCACTTGCTACGTAAAATCAAATATATGTAAAGTTAAAAAAAAAAACTTAAAACTTAAAAATAATTTAAACCGCAGAGCATCATAATTACTTTCTTATTCAAATAAGACTATTCATCAATGTGGAACATGGGCTTGTTTTGGTTATATTTTCTTTAATAGGACGTTCATGAGTCAAACTTTTTTCCACTTCAATACTCAAAAGTTTTTCTCCATTTTTTTTTTTTGCATTTAACATTACGAGAATAATTTAACATTACGAGAACCCATTCATATGAATATTAAGTAAGTTTGCTTTGATTTCTTTGTTCAATGACATATCGACCTTTGTAGGTTTTTTTTGTCAAACCCATCCCTACAGAAGAAAAGTAGTGATACTATTTAATGTGTATTTTCGTAGTATGCGCGGGTTCATACATTTCCCAATGTTATTAGTCCGAAAGTGAGCGTAATAGCGTGATTGGCGTTTGCACTTTCTTGCTACGATGTCGCAGTCCAACACATTTGTCAATGCGTCACGGGGACAACTATTAGGTAGAAAAGGAAAGCTTTTTATCAACTGGAGAATACTCATCTCTGAGAGAAACCCACAATGTACCAATAGGGAGCACTTCCCGTTTGATTATAGGTTGATGATAACTGAATCTAGACGCGTCTTATTCCATTTCTTCAATTAATTTCCACCAAGCATTAGATTATTTTTTTAATAAAATGTCTCGAACCAAACCAGATCTTTTTCACTAGCATCACGAGAGGCTAGCATCGTGCGTGGTACCCCACATAAAACCGTCTCTCTGTCACAGTCTGCCTCATGAGTTACAAGATAAATCCTGCGTATTTACTATTTATTAAGATGTAAGCCATTTGATGTCTATTAATATAGATTAGATAATTAAACCAATAATATATTGCACAATATTTTTTAAAAAATGCAGCCACAACATGCCGATGATGGTGCTGAAGTCTCAGTAGTAATACTTTTTTATGGTAGGGTTCAACTATCGCGGCCCCGTTACTAGCCACTCACATTGCATAGTGACTCTTAATTCATACATCGTGGCACACTAGCATTCTACCTGTGGATATGTACCCAGCGCTTATTCATCTTTAGGCAACCTGGTAGGTTTTGCCTGAGTGAAAGTACCCCCAACAGGAACCGTATGCCATATTACAAACCACCCGGCACGGATTCCAGGCGTAGTGTCAATACGCAATATTTATCCAGAACTTCACGAGGTCACAATCTGACACAAAATATGTTTAATGGTACCCAGATAATATAAACAGAAGTGGAATACGGTACTTGACCTCACCTAACACCCAAGGCATACGAGATATGTTTTATTTTTTTGTTTTTTTTATTTTTAGGTATTGATACCAAAACATCAAATATCCTAATTCTAGAATTTGAATTTAAAATGAACACATGTGCCATAAATGTGTAATTTATACAGTTAAATGTCTATAGAGCAATGTATTTTCTTTGATTCTGGACGAATCGATGTGTATAAAAAGCAAACAATGAATCCAGTCTCAATACTTTTGATGGGAATTGTTTGATGAAATACGGGATTGTGCAAGTTGAGCTCTTTATATACTCCTACTTTTTCTTCTTTCTTAAGCTCACAAACATCTCCATCGTAAAATGTGAGGACGTAGAACACATTAGAAACAATAAGACGGATCAAATTGCGAAAAAAATAAATGTTAAATGTTTTGGTAATCATTTCTAAGAAAATTTACTATTCATTTTAGCTTTGATTAATACTGGTTCATTTTCGATATCTTTTGAACACACTTCATATATTTTGATAAGGGCTCCATCTGCAAAGTATTTTGCATACATGTATTGTGTGGGGAGGGCGGGAATTCATGTCTTTCTCAAGGAAATTAGAGCGAAGCTAAGTGAACGGGAATCATCACAGCTGGTGTTTTTATCGGTTGGCCGATTCCGTTCTCGGCACCGCTATACGTTTGGCCACACGTAGATCTGCATACCTTTTGGAGGCGTTCAAATACAGTTAGCGCTAGAAAACAACTGTGTTTGTATGCTGTAATAATATGCTAACAAGCTTATATTTTGTTGGTTGGTTTGATGGTTGCATTTTACGGCATGTCAACACTTTTGGTTATTTTATGTTGAATACGTTTTCTTTTATTTATTCTTGTTGGGTATCCAATTTATTGTTAAAACTCAATTTTTCAAACACATAATTTAAGACTTATTTTTATCTATTTTACCCATAAATTGGACCCTAACGAATACTAGCACTCCGTGTCAGAGTGGACCTGGGGATAATGGTGATGAAATGGTACTTCATATTCCCCAAAGCCCCAGAACTAGATTTTCACGACTAGATGCATCATAACCACGATATGAAGGACCTCAGCCAACACCTCCTAGTAAGTAAATGATAGAAAGGGTTGGCGTTCGTCATAAGGGCAATACGGTCAAGACAATCGTAGAGCTTGACGTGACTAGCTGATTGATCGGGAGGGACCCCTCCGGCCGTTCTACTAGCCTTAACTAGCAAGTAAGAAGCAAATTGGGACTGCCTGTCATTGACTGCACAGACATCAGGATTCCGCCCTTAAGCATTACAGGTTGCCACTTACAGCTAACAAGTGTATTTAACCCCTCTAAAGAAGTGCAATCGATGTATTCTTCTGTCCAAGCCGAAAGGACAATAATGTTGCAGTATCTGTAGAATTAACTAGAAGACATTATTTTCGGAAATCACGTAAAAATATTTAGTAAAAAAATGTGGTTAAATTGTTTTTTTTAAATTATTATTTATGTTTTGTTTGCTTTGTTTTACAGCATATCAACCTCGGTGGGTCATTTAATGCCGACAAAGTTGTGAAATAAATTCATTCTTAATGCATAATACAATTTTGTTTATAAACTCATGTTTTTCTATTCAATCCATATATGGGACCTAACAGGTACTATAACTCCGGGTCAGAGTGGACCAGGGAGCAATGGTGATGAAGAACTGGAACCTCACCATCAGAGAGAGTTTAAAGTTATTCCCAGGTCATGTAGACCCTCAGCCATCGCCTACTAGCACCCATATGATAAGAAAGATTGGGGGTTGGCATCAGTGCAATAGGGTTGGGGCAATCATATAGGTGCTAGGGCTGGACGTGGCCAGCCGATTGACTGAAGGGGGCCTCTCGGACCGCCCGTCTAGCCCAAGAAAAGCCTAAAGTGGAATATTGCTAGTCATGGACTGTTCAGCCTAATGGTTTCTATCCTTAAGCATCACGGTCGCCCCCCGCGGCCAATAGGTGGCCCCATTGGGGGATTCTTATCCCTCTGCTGAGGTGCAGTCGGTGCATTCTAACGCCACAGCGGTTATTATTTATGTGTAATATGCTTACTGTGTGTACTTTAAAAGGATCGTGTTGCGTCATTAGTAGAGCGATTTTGAAAATAATTTATCTATTTTACCCATAAATGGGACCCTAATAAATACTACCTCTCCGTGTCAGAGTGGACCTGGAGGTAATGGTGATGAAAGGGTACTTCACACTCCCAAAAACTCCAGAAATAGATCTTCACCGCTAGATGGAGTTTAACATCATACCCACGATATGAAGAACCTCCGGTAACACCTCCTAGTATATATATATATATATATATATATATATATAAATATTATATATATATATATATATATATATATATATATATATATATAGTTTAAGTATTGATACCAAAACATCAAATATCCTAATTCTAGAATTTGAATTTAAAATGAACACATGCGCCACAAATGTGTAATTCATACAGTTAAATGTCTATAGAGCAATGTTTTTCCTTGATTCTGAACGAATCGATGAGTATTAAAAAAAACAATGAATCCAGTCTCAATACTTTTGATGGGAATTATTTAATGAAACACGGGATTGTGCAAGTTGAGCACTTTCTATACTCCTAGTTTTTCTTCTTTCCTAAGCTCAAATTCATCTCAATCGTAAAATGTGAGGACGTGGAACACATTAAAAAAAATGTGGTTAATTTTTTTTCTTTTATTATTGTTATTTATGTGTAATGTGCTTACTGTGTGTACTTTAAAAGGAGCGTGTTGCGTCATTAGTTGAGCGATTTGGAAAATAATAGTTTTAGATGTAGCATTCGATTTACAGCCTCCATCCGAATGCGAAAATCGTCTCTAGGCGCCAGAGGGCAATGCGCAAACGGAGGGAAGCAGACTTCATTTTATCTGGGAGTTTTAACTTGGAGCATGTGACCATGGCTCAAGGCAAATCCCGGTTAGTAAAATATATGTTGACGTCTGTGTTGAAAAGTGTGCACGTGCAAATACACACAAAAGTTTCTCTCCTCCACTCTCTCTCATAACACACATACACACACACACACACACACACATATATATATATATACACACACACACACACACATATGTATATGTATATACATATGTGTATATATATATAGCCACACATAATTTCGAATTTGCTTATATGTGACTGGTGCTAATCTATGTTTCTATGTCACACATGGAGGTCTACCTATCTAAAAGAAAATAAAAAGGAAGAAACGAAAGACAGACAGACAGGCAGACAGAGAAAGGGAAACAACAATCACAAGAAAAAAACAAAACTTGTGGGTGCCGGGAGGAGGTAAGGTAGAAGTTAAAGTAGACAAATGAAACATTTCAGTCAGTCTGCATATTGTGTGTGCAGTGAACTCATCTACCCTGAGCGGGTTCTGCCCCAGCACTGCATACAACTTAACACCATTTCGGAAAAGGTCAACATTTACTGATCTAGGAACGCAACGAGAATCGGGTCAGCTGACCTTGTTTCGTGACCTTCAGACCTCGATTTGGCCGATCGACCTAATTATTATTTTATCATTACATATATAATTCATTATGGATTACTTCCTGATAGAATTCTCTAAGAGCTGCATCAAGAGATCAAGTGACATCAAGTTCTCTCAAATCATTCGTTAGATATCAATTTTCATTACTATTTTTCGGTGGAGTGGTCTATTGTCGGTATCAGTCAGACAATGGGGAAGTCTATCCCCTTTTTCCTAACGATAAACCGAGGAGATATTTTTGCGCCTGAGATTAAGTATTACACCTACCATCAGCTTCCCACGTTACAGCACAGATCCAAGCAGTGTTACCCATGCGCTGGGTTGGCGAGAGCCGATATCACACTGAAAACTTTGTGTTATACCGACTGAGATAAACCGACCCCTCATAATACTAATACACCGACTGATATTAGTCATGTGATTTTCATTAATTATTATTATTATTATTATTATTATTATTATTATTATTATTATTATTTTCACACTAGTAGTATCAGGTGGTTTATACCAGAATCCGATGTACAGCGAGACTATTTCATAAAAATTTCCATTTTTTTCTTCAATGTCATAGCCGATTTTAGCAGTTATGTGGTGTGGGTGGTGTCAATTCTTTTTTGGATTACCACTTACCCCAGCCTCTTTTCCTGTTATTTCGGGATCTTTT
This sequence comes from Doryteuthis pealeii, assembly GCA_023376005.1. Lineage (NCBI taxonomy): Eukaryota > Metazoa > Mollusca > Cephalopoda > Myopsida > Loliginidae > Doryteuthis > Doryteuthis pealeii. The sequence continues at coordinate 118,061,191 of CM042140.1, forward strand.
TGAGGCCTCCAATGATCATTGGTTTTACTGTAACTTTCATATTCCACTATAATTTACCAAGTCTCTGGCAAGGTCTAGGTAATAACATATTCTTTCGTTTTATATTGTTTTCGTTTTTAATCAATTTAACTCTGATATCAGCTGGAATGTCGAAATCTACAAATAATATATCTGCTCTTCTGGTCTGGATTATATCTCATTTTACGAGGGAATTTTTACCTCATTTTCTTAGGCAGATTCTGGATTGTGCATTTATCATTAGTTAGCCTGATCAAATTTTAGTTACTTGCACAATAAACAGCGCATCAGCTTTTCTACTCAATTCCCCTTGTACTCTTTCTGTGACATTTTGCTGCATTCACTTAGTATATGATTGATTGTTTAGTCACATTGTCCTCGTAATGTACACTTGCTTTTATTTCAAATATCCGTTTACATATCAACTATCTTATTCTTATTAGGTGCAGTATTGTCAGCCAATAATATTATCAATAATTTAATATCACTTAATATATATATATTTTTAATACAAATAGAAAATAAGAGGAATGAATATACAAGTATTTTTTTTTCATTTTTGTATAATAATACAAACTAACAGGACCTATGCATATACAACAGTATTATATTTAATTTCTACAACGTTTGATATATTTACTTAAGAGCTATTGCAATATAGTTCAATATGTAAAAAAGTATAATACTCTTGATTTCACTATCTATTTCACTCTTTTTTCTTCTTTCTTTTCTTCTTTTGGTCTTTTCATTAATTGATTGAAACAGATTAGCGTTATATTCCAACGTCCGCACCCCCTCACTCTGTCTTTCTCCTACTCTTTCTTTCTTTCTTTCTTTCTTTCTTATTTAATTTTCTCTGTGTATCATGTCCTTTATTTCTTTACAATAAAAAAACGGAAGGGTCCCATATTTGGCTGAGGTGACAACACTCATAAGAAATAAGAATTCGGCAGATCAACGACACAAGATAATTAGTATTTACATTTTTTCATTTCATCTTGGGCGATTTGGACGGTCTCATTTTAAACCGTAGGATGTTGCAAGATGATACATGTCAGAAGATTAAGGAACACCAGTAGAAATATATAGATTATAACACTTTGTATTGGGCTGAATTGATAATTCTGTAGAATTTGTCAGTCTGGCTTAGGGTATTTTTAATTTCATCATCATCATCATGTCGCGCTGTTAGCACGGATATCCATGACAGTCTATCTCCATCCGTCCCTATCGTTCATCATTCTCGGGAGGTCCTCAATGCAGCATCCTGTATCCGCGCAGAGCTGATCAATGTACGTCTCTGCTGGTCGGCCCACACTGGCGTGCCCATGTGCTGGCTTCCACAGGAGGACGTCGCTTATGAGTTCGTCCTTGCTTCTCCAGCAGTGTGTCGCATGTCTTGTCCGTCTTACTCGGATGGTTTGGGTGATATGTGGCAGGTGGCCGCACAGCTGCTTTCTCGTGGGGTGCTGTTTCCACGTCTTGTTCAT
>CM042140.1:118067698-118080198 GCA_023376005.1 Doryteuthis pealeii
TAAATTACGTACTTGTACCCACTTCTTCAGTAAATTTTAGAAGTTAAAACATTTATTATACTTTCGCGGTCGGCGTCACTCCAACTCAGGAAGGTACGTTAGTGTTCCCTGGCTTTTAGTTTAGTAGATACTGTTCTACTTATTACTGTTTGTCCAAAATTATAAGTAAAATATATGTACTTTGCGTACACATAGATAGACACGGAAGAGGATTCTCAGATGTTAAAGGAAATTGGCTTAAAACAGAATTCATTGAACTCAATTCATTGAAATTATATCCGGTTTTGTAACAAGGATACAATAAACTCTTAAGATTGACAGTGTCTTAGCTTGATAGCCAAATGAATTCCAACATTTAATAGAAATTTCGAATATATGTTGTTACATCAAAAAACACTTTAGTAATGTATATATTTATTTGTTTGTTCATTATACCTCCTTTTTTCTATCTTTCTCCGTCAATATATAATTTAAAAAAAAAAAATCCGTGTACAAAACATATACAATAAAATATTTCTCTACAGATCAAATTTGTTAATTCATTCAAATTATTCTACATACTATTCTTTCTGACATCATCCAAATCAATTTAAAAATTTTGTACGCAATTACTTTTTTTATCTATTTAGTTTCATTGTTCCAAAAATATTACGCTGTTGGCCAAAAAGTCAAATTGTCGAAAAGAAATATGCCTTGACAGTAAGTTTCCAGTTTGAGGACAAATACTTAAAAATGTCTACCAAAATGTGTAATTCCATTCATTATTATAAAAACCTGGACCATAAGAACTTTAGGCACCCCTTTTTGATCTCGATTAAGAAAGGACATGTTTTCATTTACACCGTCAATATCCGGTTGTTTTAACAGACGAGTTTTAGATTCTTTTAAACTTATAAAACTAATCCCTAACCCTAACCCTAACCCCTAATCCTAACCCCTAACCAACACCCGGATATTGACGGTGTAAATGAAAAACATGTCCTTTCTAAGTCGAGATCAAAAAGGGGTGCCTAAAGGTAATATGGTCCCAAAACCTTTATAACTTCGATTAAATCTCATTATCATTTCTCGTAAAGTATTTAATTCTGATTTTTTTAACTTTCTCCTGGTAATTATAATATTTTAATAGTTTTATTAGTTTTATCATAGACCTTTGTATGGGCTCGAATCTCATTATTGCATTCCAATTTACATATCTGGACACTGGAGTCCAGGTATGAGTACAATATTCTATATGAAGTATCATTAGGGTTTTGTATATTTAAAATAAACATTTACCTCCCTGAGATAAAATTTCTAACCGTAAAGCCAATACTTCCATTTGCCTTTGATATATAAAAAAAAAAAACAAATGCGTGAGACAGTTTTTAAATTAATATATAATCTAACGCCTAAATAGCGTACTTCATTTACTCTTTTGATTTTCGTATTACTTAATTTATATTCAACTTTAATGTTTTTAGATCCAGTTTGTAATACACCACATTCTTCTATATTAAATTTTAATTTAATATGACAATTTATGTTGACCTATTTGTATTATCTATTTTGATGAATGTCTAACAGGTAGTTTAACATCATCAGCAACTAATTAGTTGTAGACGTAACCATATTTTCTATTTTCCCAATGTGATTCGTATAAAATGATTTACTGAAATCCAAATATATACTATTAGCATTTACACCTTCCATCAAATATTCATTTACTGAATCAATACTTTCTAAAATATGAGATAGTATTGATTTTCCATTTACAAAATCATGTTGATTACACTTTATATATGTGATTCTCAATCATATTTCAACAAACTTTCCATAAAATTCATGTAAACTGATTGGTAATTGTTTTTATAAATACTATATTCATATTCTGTATTCATAATTATTTTTTCATAAATATTTTTTAGATATAATAAGAAACCGGTCAGTGACTTTTTTTTTTAATGTATCGAACATTTTTTTATATGATGGTGTTTCAATTGCTGTTTTCAAATTATAAGGAATAATGTCATATTTTATTCATTTCTTCAACAATTTCCTTATTGAAGTGATAAAGCTCACATTGGATCATAAATACGTAAACATTTTAGAATGCATTTAATCAGGTTTCTTACTTAAACTAGCATCCAACTTGAATAATAATAATAATAATAATAATAATAATAATAATAATAATAATAATAATAATAATAATAATAAAAGGCGAAAATATATGACGCTGCATAATAGCATGTGCAGTATGTGTACAGACAAAGAAGAAACAGTTAATCATATAATAAGTGAATGCAGCAAACTAGCGCAAAGCGAGTACAAGACTAGGTACGACTCGTTGGGAAAGGTGATCCACTGAGAATTGTGCAAGAAATTGAATTTTCACCATACAACTAAATGGTATATGCACAAGTCTGTACCTGTCCTGGAGAATGAGACGCATAAAATCCTCTGGGGCTTCGAGGTACAGACGGATCACCTAATCCGGCCAAAAGACCGGACCTAGTATCGATAGACAAGAAGAAGAGACCTTGTCATCTTGTGGAAGTTGCCGTCCCTGCCGACCACCAAGTAAAAATAACAGAACGTGAAAAGATAAACAAACACTTGGACCTTGCCAGAGAGCTGGGAAAACAATGGAACATGAAGGTGAAGGTCGTACCAATTGTAATTGGTGCCATTGGAACGGTCCCAAAGATGTGAAAAAGAATTTGGGTGAATTGGAAATCAGAGGAAGAATCGAGACCATCCAAAGCACATTTAAGATCGGCTAGAATATTCAGAAGGATCCTGGAGACCCGAGGACTCCAGTTAACCACGGTTACGACAGGAGCGAAAAACTCATAATGATAATAATAATACTTTTAGTTCTTTATGTTCAATGTTTGACTCTTCAATGATACCGTCTTCATAACAACTTTCATGCAGTGGAACAAACAATATCAAAGACTAGACAGATTGAAAACATTTTGCTAGTAGACCTGCTGCTTCAACTGATGTGTCCGTTAATTCACCTATTTTATACTATTTGAATGCATTAACGGTTTTGTAATATTTTGTTTGATTTTACATATTTGAATGATGGGTTACAATAGTCTTTAATATTTTTGAAAATGTAATTTTCATGTTTTAACTTTTCATAAGGGTGGTTTAGTTCAGTCGGTAGAGCATCAGACTAGGAACCACAAAGTACTGGGTTCGATACCGGTCCTCGACCACTCAGCGTAGGATTAGCACAGGGATCTGTGCGATAAAGTGAGGAGCTGATGGTAGGTGTGGCGCTCTACCTCAGATGCCAATAAAACAATCTCCAAGGTCTAGTGCTAGTGAAAATGGGATAGACTCCTTGGCTGTGTGGCTGATACCGACTTTAGGCCACCCCAACGACTTATAATCGTTTTACTTAAAACATTTTGATTTTTTTTTCATTCTAGGTATAATTCCTTATCCTTTCCGACCTTCATCATTTTATTTCCAGTAGATATTCTTATTTAGAAAATGTTATAATGTCTTCAGGAATAGTTTTCATTACTGATTTGATCATGTTATTTAATTCTTCCCATTCCATTAACATTTAAAGTATTAGAACTGTAAATCCAATTAATATCTTTTCTCTTTTCAGATACTAACTCATTTGCAAAGCTTGGACCAGTTTCGTTGTTTTCGTTTATATAATGAAAATACGCTCTCACTTTAACTTCTATTTCAATACATGCCCCATAAGACCAACCGAAAGGAGATATTAAACTTACATCTATTAAACATTTATCATTTGAAAAAAATCCATAATAAGTTTATTTAATCTATTTTCCACTAGTTTATATTTATTATATTCTTCTACATCGGAATAAATCTCAAATTTGTCAGAGATTTCAATTCACCTGATATAGACTGGATATATGGTTTAGTATTGTCTCCTGTAAACGCAATTAATCAATATTTTAGATTCCAAGAATAAAATAGTATATTCGTTTATGCAAGAATATAATAGGAGAATGACATTGTCTACAATTGCAATGAAAACCAATTGAAATTAAAAGGAATAAGCACTGATTTCATATTATCAATATTGGACTGAGCTTCATCTAATAAAATATTTCATGATAAAATACGCACTGATTCTGTGAAGTATATATTCGAAATTTCTGTTTTAAAAAGGATTCTCATTTTCATATTTTAAAAGTGTGGTTAGTCTTTGCGCATTGATACGGGAGCTGAGACAATCTTTTCAAAGATAGGATCTAATAAGCAGATTGTTCATTAACAAGTTGTATTATATGAACCGGTGTCAGTAGAAACTAACGTTGAAGAACTGATGATCTATTTTGTAGAATGTATCTGTTATGATAGAGTCTTTGTCAGAACGAATAACAAAGATAACATATATCGCTCAAGTAATGAATCACAATCATGGCGTAAATATAACAACGTAACTCTGATTTTATAGTCTGTTTAAGCCTTAAAAAATAAAGAATAAGAGTTTTTCTAAGCATACTGATTTTTTTTAAACTATTCCTTTTCTTTATAATTTAAGACAACCAACTGTTGCTGCGATTGTCTTTGTGACTAAACACTTATAATAACACGATCCAATGGGGGAAAATGCAGTACGATTTTAGTTATAGAAGAATGAGAATATTTTTTTACATAAATTCTACGAGGGTACTCCCAATAGTAATGATTCCAAAGCGCTAGGGATACAGGAAAATTTTTCGTGCGGCTATTGGAAACACTGTTGTGTTTATTGGCATCTGGCTATAGGCTCAGTCAAGGCTTGTCAGTCGTTTCTGATGGAGCTCCCGATTAACGCTACGGACCGCTATGTGTGAAATGTATGCAGTCATTCGGAAAAAAAAATTGATTGATTTAATCGTCAAAAACTGAAGCGTATGGGGATTTGCGTATGGATGTCAATAAGAAGTGGTGTAGGACGTTTGCAACGACGACGAGTTTCAACGCTTCTTCAATGAAAAGGGCGATTAGAAGGGGCATAGAAAAAACTGCCACTGCGTCTACAACAATACATCGACTGAAATGGCAATTAGGTAAAAAATAGTTGCCTGTTCAAAGTTAGAAATGATATAAACATCAGTGAATAAGAACTTTTGTATATGTATGTGAATTGAATGTATCTTAAATGAAAGATACATTTCTGGAGTTTTGAAGTGAGCTCGCAAAGCGGATATGTTATAATCCATTGATGTACACTATCGTTTGTGAGTTGTACACTTTGTGAGGTAGCTTAAGGTATTTATTTACCCAAACTTTTTTCTAAAGACAGGATGTGAAACAAGGTCAACCTTTAAGCGGATCAATTGATTGATTTATGTATCTTTTAATTTTAACGGCATGTCAATCAGTATGGGTTTATCTTATGTCGAGAGTTTAGTAATTGCATAAGTTTATATTAATATATATTTTAGTTGCTTCTTATGAGTTTCTTTTCTCACATAACTGTGTTAACTAAAATGTCTATCTGTTACAAATACTTTTAAAGCAAATCTATTTGACCTATGTATTGAACTCGAACAGGTACCACCACTTCAAATCAGAGTGAACTTGAAGTAATAGCAATAACGAAATATTTCACATAACTCAGCTTTCAAAACTGGAGTCTCACTAACAGATACAATTTAATGTAATACACAGAAATTTAAGATTGTTTTTATCTCTCTGTAGGGAATACTGACAGCATATTCTAAGTTCCACCGACAGGGAGATTTTTAAGGTTTATAAAGCTGGTTTGAATTCAGAGTTTTCTTTCTTCTACACTAGTTGTATAACCAAGGTTAAATAACTCAGCGTGCTATACTATTTATCAATAGCTGGAAAGAGACCAGATCGATCCCTTTAGTTTCTACTATCATTAGTGCGAAATGGAACGCAAAAAGGCTCGTCCAGCAATTGAACTCGGTTCGCCGATTTCCTTTCGTTTGATGTAAGTTCAAAATCATTAATTTGAAGGATATGCTTGGACTTTTTTTATAGTAAAATTAGCCAACTTTTGGGAGTACCGTATATTTGACATATTCTCAGACTGAGAATGTAAATCGGTGAAAGAGAAACGTGGTCAGGAAAATGACACAGTTCTTAGGATTATTTTGTTTTTGGCACGACGTACAAGTTTTTAAAAAAATGAAGAACCCGATTCGTTTCAGATTGGCTGTAATGAAATAAATATATGCATACTCTGACAATTTTTTTAAAACAATGCCCGCTCATGTAACAACTGTCAGACATAACGAAAAACGATCTTTTTGAATGAAGCTAATTAAATCTAAACGATTTTAATGGCATTTAAGCAAAAATGAAAGAGATAAACAAAACAGAAAAAAACAAAGGAACAAAGATAAACCTTTTAGATAACCCAATAAATATATCAAATTTTGCATATTTTACAAAAATATTCCAAGATTTAATGACCAGATATCGTATTAGTTTTCTGTAAAATATTTTCTTTCTAATGGTGAGGTTCCGGTTCTGGATATCTTGCAATGTGTCGAGTTTTGAGTACCTATTTATTGCTATTACTTCCAGGAACACCCTGACTCGCCGTTGTGCCTGATAGTAACTCATCTATGGGTAAAATACATCGTTTTAAAAACCATTACTATCCAGTGGGACTGTGTGCAAAATATTATTTGCAGTAAAGTTGGTGTTTTTATGCTTTAATTTTGATTACAATTTCTGCCTTTTTATTTTTATTTTTTTGTTGACTTTAGTTTAAAAATTTAGTCATTCTTTCAGTCAGTGTATTTTCCGTTAAGTTAATATTGCTGTCTCTCTGTAGATTTACACATATACTTCAGTAATATTAATTTGATTTTTAATTCTTTTTATTATTACTCTACTTCCTTATTCCATCTCTTCCTCTCTGTGTCTCTACCTTTGTAGTTTCTGTAGTAATTTGTTTATTTAACTCTTAATTTTGGTAAATCATATATCTAGTGGTGGTTGGTACATTTGGATACAGATAAAAATGGTTATTCTTGCTAATACATTAGTGATCTATCAAGTCTATGTTTACATTTATCTAAATATTCATTTCTGCCGTTTAAAATATTTTATTTATCCTGGAATCAAATTATTGCTAACTTAATTTGTAAACACAAGAACATGGGTCATTCCGGGCTCTACATATATTTGATTTTCTTAAGATCTTCCATTTAATGATTGGTGTTATAATTTTATATATAATCAAAAATATAACTAGAAAGGTTGTTACATTTCTTAGTTTAATAATGGAGAAAGATTGCTTGTGATTTGCAAATCTACTTTTAAACTCTGTTTTTCTGCAACCTGAGTAAATTTGTAAAAAAAACTAGTGTTTAAAAGTCACTGATGTTAGTAAATAACATTTTTCGTCAAACGCCTTCTTTTTTATGGGCACATTTCAAGACTTCAGCAGATGCAGTTTTTCTCGCTATACTTTTCGTTATTTCTGTTATGTGTATTTTTCTTATTATTTTGTTATTGTGTTTTTTAATGATCCTTTCTATATCAACCACAGAAGAGAAACTAATTTTAGTAATTGTTGTTAAATATTTTATGTAGAGAGCATGGTTATTTGGGAAATGTTTGCTGATATATATATATATATATATATATATATATATATATATAATATAATATATATATATATATATCAGTCATTCACAGACACGTGTTTCGAAGTTTACTTCTCATGTGCGGCTCGACATTTTAACAGCTATCTCTAGCCGGGATCGAACCCGACATAATTTTCGTCTGCCAAGTTCCTTGCTCTTGCGGCTATCAGGCCGTTAGTCTAGGGTGAACAATTAATTGCTACATACTTTACGGCGGTATGTTTTACAATCACCAGAGAACTCTAATCTGTAAACAGACGGGTCATGGCTAATGCCAAACGGTGAAGTTACAATTAATGTCCCCCACAGTGCTCAACCATGGGAGTGGGGAGCATATATATCAGTCATCCACAGACACGTGTTTAGAAGTTTACTTCTCATCAGTGCGGCTCGACATTTTAACAGCTACCTCTAGCCGGGATTGGTATATATATATATATATATATATATATATATATATACTCATTTAAATTCTAGCTACTCCCAATTATACAAATTATATAACTGATAACGTAGATGTACTCTGTAATTGACATTTAGTACTTGTTGAATTATAATGATAGAGCTGAGCTAGAATGCACATTTTTCACACAATCATTAGAAATCTCGAAGCACTTTAGGAAATAGAATACTTTTTACGAGTGTTTCAACAGTACTACGCTAATAAATATTTCGCTATGATGTGCTATTTTTTTTGTTTTACATTAACATTACCATACATACTGATTTCTGATCGTTATAGGACTTTTGTGAGAATTTCGTTACGTTTTCAACAATTCACCAACAGCAGAGAAGCAATTAACTTATTAAGAACATTTATATTTTTTGTTGTATATCTTCTTTACGAATTCATAAAATATTGAGGCAAAAAATGCATTATGTTTAATATTTATGTACTTCACACAAGACACGCAACATAACACAAACAGTGGCTTATTAGTTGGTGCTTTCGACCTTAAAACTATTCACATCCGGAGCTGATGTATTTCCGCAATAGACCATGGCACTCATTTCTATTTAAAACCAAAATCTGTAATTGTGTAAAGTATTCAGTCCAATAAATCTACCAACCCGTCTCTTATAATCCTAAAATCCCTTTAGCGTCTAGACTACTCATCCAGTATAACGTAGACGAATATAATTCAGAAATCGCTGTGCCCTTACATATAATCTTTATTGATATCCGACTTACACACACACACACACACACACACACATATATATATATATATATATATATATATATATATATATATATATATCTTATTATAATGGAGATTGCGTGTTTGTCTGTCTGTAACCGAAACTATATTACAACTCAAGTCACAATTCCCTTAGTTAGTGACGTCACATTCACCATGAATTTATTTCAATTTTAACCTCAATTATTAATAAAATTGCTTTACATTATTAATACTGTTAATATCTACATATTAATAACATGCTATTATATTATATATACAACAAAATAGCGGTTTACAGTGTGAACGGGAAGGCTAATTTACATATTGATATTTAAAATGTGATTTTAATAAATATGTGCTCAGTGTTATTTATTTCTAACTGTTTGGTTTTATTTCAATGAATATAAGCAAACATCTCTTCAGTGAATCTTAAATGAAATCCATTAACAAGAAAAAAATAACTGTCATTTTATTCTTTACTTCCTATTTTAACTAAATACTTAAATTAGAAAAAATAACAATGAAAGACGGGAGTGATGGAAGAGTAAGTTTCAGTTGTTCTGTTTTTCGATTATATCCCCCTCTGTTTCAAATCTTTTTATCTGCATTCTTATTTAGTTTCATTAGCCTTTCTAATTTAATATAATATTTTATTACATTAAGACTTAAATACTTGCACCCGGAGGGTGCATATATTTGCTAGTATATATAATAGACAAAAAGTGACCCGTTGGGTCACCCGTTAAGCTCTCACTAGATGATTGGGATTAGGAAAAAGTTTAGGATCTGCAAAAATATCGTCTGCTTTTCATTTTCAAAATGAATTACAATTCATTAAACCGATTATTTAAGGTCAAATTTTTGTCTAAGTCGAAAAAGTAACATAATGGGCATAAGGAAAACAAGAAAAAAAATATTACACATGTAATTTATTTTTTATACATTTAAAACAATGTTTTCGGTCAATTTCGATCATCTTGATCTGCCAAGACGCTACTTAAAATCCATTTTTATAAAATAAATTGTAACTTATGCGATTGAAAAAAATTCACACTGGATTGTCCAATTAGACACATAACCTAGTACATAAAGGAGTTAGGTTAAGACAGTTCTAAATGACAGTTATCTCTAGACTGCAGGTTCAATCCTGGTCAAGGGCAGCAGTAACATAGAATAATAATTAACATAGCTTAACACCAGTACCCCAGTTATGGTTAGTGGAATGAGAACAGGATACCACCGTGGGCTGAATAAAGAGTTAGTTTCAAAGTTTCGTGATGGCTCCCTATTACAAGAAGGTTCCTGTGTCAGACAAGAAATACATGAAGAAGGCCGGAGGGCACATCGGCCAAAACACTGTACAGATAACAATGAAGATGAGGACAATAGTCTGAATAATACAAATAATGGTAATCTTTGCAGAGTTCCGTCCTGGCCTCCTGCCTCAAAAACTGCTAGCCGCAGACTGCTGAAAAAACAACACCAGCTACGATTGAAGTCCGTAGCCGAAGCGGTATCGCTTGAAGAAAAGAAAAAAAAATACCTTCTTCCTGAAAACCCAACCCACCCGCCTCTAGTTAAAATTAAGTTTTATTACAAAATTTGTGGTTCTGTTTTTCCTGGGGTACCCAAATTATTTATTCATTTTCCATTAAACTAACCCTAAACCCAAACCCCAACCTCAACTCTATCCCTAAACCATAACTCTATTTTTCTACACCGCTTCGGCTACGGATTTTAATCGTAGCTGGTGGGGTTTTTCAGCAGTCATTGGCTACCATTTTTTGAGGAAGGATTCCAGAAAAAACAGAGCCCAAATTATTTATTTTCCAATTAAACTAATCCTAAACCCCAACCCCAACCTCAAACCCAAATCCTAACCCGAGTTTTTTTATTCAAGTAACACCGCTTCGTCTACGGACTTCAATCGTAGCTGGTGTTTTTTTTCTTCTCTTTTTCTTTTACAGCAGCCACCGGCAAGCATTTTTTTAGGCAGGGGGCCAGGGCGGTTCTCCGCGAAGAGTACGAACAAAAACTTTTTTTTCTTCTATTCACACCTTCTGTCTTTAATCTTTTTATTTATGCAGAAAATAATATCAATCACATATATACACACCGTATTTTGTACCCGAAAAACAGGGAAGTCAAATTTAGGTGACTTGAAAAAAATCAGAAAGTTTTAAAATAGAATAAAAATTAATTCATTGCTAAATCAACACTGAAAATTTAATTAAAATCGAATACTTCCATGAGTTTTGGTACATTTTTTTTCAAACGTGGGGGTTAGAATTGTATTTAAAAAAACAAAAAGCACGGATTTTTCAATGAATTGACCTAGACAATTGAAATAGACATTAGAATTTTTATTGTGGACGGGTGTTTTTCATATCCCCTTTAGTCTAATGAGGAAAAGAGAGTATAATGTAAGACAAGCGAAGAGTTAGAGGACGTTTTAAGGGCGCTGACGGCTGCATTTTTAGTAATAAAACTATTACATGTGATCACTTTCACTCCCTTTCACTGGCATATAGAGAGTAAAAAGGGGAGGTACGTATAATGTAAAGACAGAGACGGGTCAAGATTTGACTTGATTGCAAATTACGACTAATTAAACCAATTAAAGTGGATTTTTTTTCAAACATTAAGTAATCCTAAAACTAAGGAATAATTTATGACAAATTTCGTGAGATCAAGGTCACCAGCAAAAAAAGCCTTTAGCGATTGAAAGCTCAAAACCGGAGCTTTAGTATAATATATATATATATATATATATATATATATATATATATATATATATATATATATGTGTGTGTGTGTGTGTGTGTGTGTGTGTGTATGGGCAGCATTTTTTAATTTATGCATGTTGAGTTAAAGAAAAGACATATCTCCTGTTTAAGAATTTTATTTGTTTTTTTTTTTCAAGTTTTCTGGCCAAATTTTTAATATTTGGGTGGAATTCGTGGATTAGTCCACCAAAGTTCATGTACCGAGTACTTTCACCACTTCAAAGTGCCATCATCAGGTGTGATGTGTTCCAGTTTTTCAAATTATATTAATGGATGTAACAACAGGTATCATAAGCAACCTAATATCAAAATGAGTTGATTTTGAGTTGATGACCCTAAAGGTGTTGATATGCCGTAAAACAACTGGCCAGCCGTACTGAAATAGAATTAAACAAAAAAGAAAAGTTGATTATTTCAAAATGTTTTCCTTGGCATTTGACACAATTATTTTATTATGCGAATCATTTCGGAAACAGGTCTTTTGATTTGTTTAAAAGCTGCAGCGTTGTATGTATTTTAATCTTTTTCATATTCTGAAATCTTATTGAATTATTTTACCCGAATCTTATTATGAGCAATTTTTGAAATTACACTTTATACTCAACCTGGTAATTCCTTCGGTGACATGTATTACTAATTCAGAACGTATTTATTTCATAAATAATACCGGTCACATGATACCTTGACAGAGGATGATCATCCGGTAATTTCCTTTATCCACTGAAATTCTTTGAAGGAGTAGGTCTATGACATTTAGCCCAGTCCAATATATAATCCAAATAAATGTCATTAGGTCAAGATGTCCTTTCTGGATCCAAAATGAACGATCAATGTCAATATCTAATGATTCTATGATAACAATTAGAAACAATGTTTGTCATCCACAGAAGACGAAGAGGTTTTCTGTAGATTTGCCAAATTTAAGATCCAGA
>CM042140.1:118085198-118165198 GCA_023376005.1 Doryteuthis pealeii
CCAGTCAACAAAATTAGATTTACAACATCTATTAATCTATCAATAATGGAGATTCCCTTCGAAGTGCCATCATCAGGGGTGATGTGTTCCAGTTTTTAATTATATTAATGGATGTGGAGGCTGGAAGGAGGAGAATTGATGGGAAAGGTGCTATAGGCATTTTAAAAAGTGTGTACTGCATTGGAAATTAATGTTGTTTAAGGATTATATATCTATTAATAATGGAGATTCGCTTCCAGTTTTTGTCTGTAACAAAAATTTCACATTACCCAAAATCGTCATAACATAGAATGAATACACTCAAAAATTGAACTAAAAAATTATATTTTGTTTATTTTTCATAAAAAATAATTTAGTTTTATTTATTTTCTTTATATATTTCTATTCTAATTACTTGATTATTAGTGCTGTCAATATTATTTATACATTTTATAATTATTACATTTTTATTATCAGTATTCAAATTAATTACAATTATTACTAACTTATTTTTATTATTGTTACCACTGTCTTTAATAAAAAAATACGTCACTGCTTACGTCACATTACCCCCAAAATCGTCATAACATAGAATAAATACACTCAAAATTGAACATGCAACATTAGACAGTCCTCATTGTTTTTGAAAACAAGTTTTATTAAATACATAACTGGTATTATATATCTATATATAGTTTGTTTTATTTTAACACATATTTAAAGTTTACATTTCAAATTGTTTTATTTTTTAATCCTTTAATGAATTTAATGATTTTACTTATTTAGGGTACAAACTCGCTGACATTGAATTTTTTACTTCCACTCCTCAGGCTCATGTTTCCAAAATCTATTTTTACATCGCCCGGAGGGTTTTTTTTTAATTTTGTACTAGTCTCTATAACGAAAATATATATTCATGAATATTTTTACTTATTTTGTACAAAAATACATTAATCGTTCGTTACAGAGTTTTAGTTCTATATAGTTTGGTTATGAAATAATACCAATTAGTGTCCGTTTTGATTTTTTGATTATTTGCCATTAATGATAAAATATTGTAATATTAGATAAAATGGATAAGTAAAAAAAAAAACTTACATTGATGCGAGTGTCATCATCATCATCATGTCGCGCAATTAGCACGGATATCCATGACAATCTCTCGCCAACCTTCCCTATCATTTATTTTCCCAGGAAGGTCCCTGCACAGCATCCAGCATCTTTGCACAGTTGTTCAATGTAGGTCCTTGATGGGCGGCTCACACTAGCATGTCCGTGTGTTGGCCTCCACAGGAGAACGTCGCTTTTGATCCCATCCTTGCTTCTCCAGCAGTGCCCGGCATGCCTTGTCCGTCTCACTCGAATGGTTTGTGAGATGTGGGGCAGGTGGCCATATTGCTGTTTCCTCGTGGGGTGCTACTTCCACGACTTGTTCAGTGCTGCACACATCATTCTTGTGCAGCTCCCATCCAGCTTACTCTCAAGGCGCCTTGTTAGGGTCCAGGTGGTGTAGCCATACAGCAGCACTGATATAACCACAGCATGGAAAGATAGCCGCTTTAACATGTCAGTGATTATTACTGATAATTTGTTTGTGGCTGAACACGCTTTTCCTATTCGTGTATTAACATCGCTTTCTGTGGATGAGATATTACTACCTAGGTATGTTAATTGCTTACCATCGAGTGTGAAGATGTCTTCTTTCTTTTCGAAACTCATGAACTCAGTTTTATCGGAGACCGATATTCTTTGCTGCCTCCCACAGGCTATGATGAGAAATCCCGAAAATCGCACCCGCATACAGCAAAACATAAAAAATATGCCTTCTTTGCTTCCAAGAAAAACTCTCAATTATCACTCATCCTCCACAACATGCCCTACTAAACAAAAACATCAGAACATTTACATAACTCCCACCATCCAAATATTCTATATATATAAAAAAGAAAATTAACCAAACCACATAGTAAATACCGCAATAAATCCGCCAAACCGGAAGTATCTTTCACTTTACCACATGCTTACACAAGTACCTTATTATTGTACATCATTCATTGGTATTTTAGTCAATGAATTACGCACAATACAATTCCATGATCATCACAATCTCTACTCACTGTAACACACCAACTAACCATTTATTCATCACACCGTACAATAATATTATACAAATAGAATGTTCACATTGCATCAATAACACACTACATAACACATTGCATACACACATAATTATTATTAACAGTGTACTAAAAATACACTCTATTAATCGCACAAAACATACGTAACCAAGGATTCCAAACACAAATACGCATATTCATACGCACACGCGCGCAAGGATACGATCATAACATCACAGTCTATATTCATTTTCATGCGCACGCGCATGACAACAAACGCACACGTAAAAGCAAAAAGGCACATCCGACATGACATAAATACGTAAACATGCAACACGAGAATACAGTTAAAAAACGCACACATTTAACCATTAGTACCATTTCTTTCATTTTCAAATGCTATTTCGTTTTACCTGATGAATGCACTAGTATGAAACTTGTCGGTCGTAAAGATTGTTCATATGTTAATAAATAAAGGCTAAACCTTTTATTTGTTCATTTATATATATATATATATATATATATATATATATATATAGATAGATAGATAGATTAAATATACTTTTCTTATATATATATATATATATATATATATATATATATATAGAGAGAGAGAGAGAGAGAGAGAGAGAGAGAGACAGAGAGACAGAGAGAGACCCAAGTCGGCTTAATGAGACCAATGTAGTATATAGATTTAAATGTCCCCTAGGAGATTGCAGTCTCACAGAAAATGATAATACATACATTGGATTCACCTCAACCACATTGTCAAGGCGTCTAACCCTCCATTTAATAGACAATAGCTCTATTTCACAACACCTAAAATTACATTCATGCCCCCACACTAATTACCGAAATATTCTAACTGAAAATAACACATTCTGCACAAAGAAAAAAAATAAACAAAAACTCCAAATACTAGAAGCTTTATATATAAAACAATACAAACCATCCTGAAACAGAATTAATTTCCAATACAGTACACACATTCTAAAATGCCTATAACACCTTTCTCACCAATTCTTCTTCTTCCAGCCTCCACATTAATATAATTAAAAAAAAAACTGGAACACATCACCCCTGATGATGGCTCTTCGAAGTGCCGAAAGTAATCGGGAACTGAACTTTGGTGGAATTATCCACCAATTCCACCCAAACATTAAAAAGTTGGCCAGAAAGTTAGAAAAGATCAAAAATAAAATTGTAAAACAGGAGATGTGCCTTTTGTTTAATTCTACATGTATAAATGAAAGAATTCTGCCCAAATACACACTCACACAAACATATATATATATATATATATATATATATATATATATATATATATATATATATATATATCTTTGTGTGCGTGTGTATTTTAGGTAAAAAATTGAAAATAAGTATTTACCAAAAAGTAGGTAACACTCATAGGTCAGTAGTTTAACGATTAAATTCACTGATTTTTCACGATAAATATTTGTTATTTTAAATCAATGTACCTTTTCATATATTATGTATAAAATTATCATACAATGGGAAATTCTGGACGAAATTCGGCTAATAAATGTGTCACGTACCTGACTGATAGCTTCACCTACCCGTCTTTTTTTCTCTGTCTCTTTCTTTCTCTGTCTGTCTGTCTGTCTGTCTGTCTGTCTGTCTCTCTCTCTCTCTCTCTCTCTATATATATATATATATATATATATAAAAGTAAAGTCGACGGGGCGGCCTAAAAGTCGGTATTAGCCAGTCAGCGAGGGAGTCTATCCCCTTTTCAATAGCGCTAGACCAAGGAGATTGTTTTAGCATCTGAGGTGGAGCGCCACACCTACCATCAGCTCCTTACTTTACCGCACAGATCCCTGTGCTACTCATACGCTGAGTTGGCGAGGACCGGTATCGAACTAGGAACCATGTGGTTTCTAGCCGAAATGCTCTCTCCTCTCTCTCTCTCTCTCTCTCTCTCTCTCTATATATATATATATATATATATATATATATATATATATATATATATATAGAGAGAGAGAGAGAGGGGGAGATAGAGAGATAGAGAGATTTGTGTGTCCGTGTGCGTATTTATAGAAGTATTAGCGTGAATCAAATCAAGCGAAATCAACCAAAAAGGAATCTCTATCTACATAAAAGGTAGTTTAATGATGCACATTCTGTCTTTTTTAACAAGGGTGTGGGTAGGTACTAGCGGATTTGATAATATCTAGAATTGCATCTTCAACCTTCTCATAAACGCTACGACATCAGTTCTGTACGGCATTTACTTTCATGCTGACATTCTTATCTCAGATGATTTGCAAAAACATTTTCTTTTCAAACAAAAAACATCTGGCTTCTGTTTTTGAAATGCAAAATTCAGGATAACTGAAATCGTTCGAAAACATAAAAACTAACCTTGGAGACGTTTATGTACCTTAATGCATTTTCAAATCAAAAGTTTCGATAACAGATTCATTTCTATTTTTGTTAGATTTTAAAAGTAAACGAGATTATCCATTAGGGCATTGGGTTTCATTTATCATCATTATTATCATCATTTAATAAGTGTGGTTTAACATTATTTATATTACGTGTACCCGAGCATGCAAATCCAAGTACATGCAATTGAAAAAAAATAAAATAAAAACTGGGCAAAGTCCTCTACCAACAGTTAATGCCTTTTAACACAGTATTTTATATGTAAAGTGTCTCAATAGAGGACATATCGCCCCCTTGGTAGCCATGAGATTATTGGGGGTCACAAGGACAAATAATAAAGGTAGGGGGCCACAAGGGGCCAGGATGCAGTCACAGAAAATTTAGGACGTATATATATATATATATATATATATATATATATATATATATATAACAGATTCATTTCTATTTTTGTTAGATTTTGAAAGTAAACTAGATGACCCATTCGGGCATTGGGTTTCATATATCATCATTATTATCATCATTTGATAAGTGTGGTTTATAGTGGAGTGAGGGGGGGTCGATTTACAATGCATATGTGCCCATCTTTATATTTTTAGAAACATTCCTTTGTTTTATACACGTCTTTCCTTTATTGTCTAATAGCAGCGGCTACCCGGCGTCGCCTGGGTAGAGGGGGATTTTTAAAAGTTAGTCCTGCAGATCTATTATTACTAAATCATGAGTTGATCACCTCGTTGGATGCCCCGTTTAAATCACTATGTGAAAAAAAAAGACCTTGCATATCAGAAAAATGATAGTGGATCTATCTCCCCCTTATGAGAAAACTGAGAGTAGAATTATCTCCCCCTGCCACCAGAGGACGAATAGCTAATACACGATGTTGGCACAATGTTAAACCCTTCACTTATCAAAGGGTTGTTAACCAGGCGAGTCGCTAAAATAAGCGCTCCCCATACTTTGCCCATCAAGGGGCCTTTCACTTATCAAATGAGATTCAACCAGGAGACGTGTACACGAGCATGCAAATTCAAGTACATGGAATTTAAAAAATAAAATAAAAACTGGGCAAAGTCCTCTACCAACAGTTAATGCCTTTTAACACAGTATTTTTAATGTAAAGTGTCTCAACAGAGGACATGGTAGCCATGAGATTCATGGGGGCCACAAGGCCAAATCTTAAAGGTAGGAGGTCACAAGGGGGCAGGGTAGAGTCACAGAAAATTTAATATATATATATATATATATATATATATATATATATATATATATATTTTTTCAATTAATAGTTAACTTATTTTGTTAGAATGTTAAATAAATATATGCCATTTTGTTAACATAAATATTCATTCATTGTACTTTAAAAAATACTAGCAAATATATTGCAAGCATTTAAGTTTTATATAAAATATGTTAAATTAGAAAGGCTAATGAAACTGAATAAGAATGCAGATAAAAAGATCTGCAACAGAGGGGGATTCATTGGTAAATTTTCCTAATTTAACTACAGTTATTTCTTCTTGTAAATAAATTTCTTTTAAGATTTATCTACGAGATTTTTGTTTATATTTCTTAAGATAAAACCAAACAATTAGAAATCAATAATACCAAGCACATATTTATTAAAATAAAATTTTCAATATGCAAATTAGTCTTCTCGTTCAAACTGTAAACCGCTACATATATAAATACAATTGCATGTTATTTACGTAGATATGATCAACCATATGACATCACTCGTGGCTTGCTTTTATTTTCATCCTGTTGTCCCCTGGAACAGCAAAAAGCTCTTGTTGAGAAGGTTTTTTTTCTCATTAAAACAAGATCTGGTTTTCTGGTTGGAATTTGGTGTATCTAAAAGCCCAAAATAATGTTATGCATCTCATTTTCTTGGGCAGCTTCTGGTTTGTGCATATAACCTTTTTAGTGTGGTCGATTTTTAATCTATGGCACAATTCTTTTCCCCCTTTCCATCCAGTCGTGCCTAGTATTGTATTCCTTTTGTATCAGTTTGCTGCATTCGTTACTTATGTACATTAACCGTTTGATGTAAGTCACTACAAAACCTAAAATTACTATTCGTGTACGTATTATCAATATTATCTTTCACACCAACGTTAGGTGGTAGGGTTTAACAAGTGACTGACAGCAAGACTCCCCATGTTTCCATGGCTCTTCTGAGTATTCTAGGTGATCTTAATGCCGTGGTGTGTATGGTCTACTTACTTCTTATGATTTCCAAGTCTCTTTTACTAATCTTTGGGGGCTGTTCCAAACGCGCAAACTACAATTGGTATCACTGTCACCTTCGTGTTCCACAGCTTTTACAGCTCTCAGGCAAGATCTAAGTATCATTGATATAACTCTATTATTATTATGAGTTTTTCACATCTGCTGTAGCCATAGGTTTACTGGAGGCTGAGTAACATTAAGTCTCCAGGACTCTTCTGAGTATTCTAGACGATCTTAACAATGATGTAGTTTGCATGGTCTCGATTTTTCTCCTGATTTCCCGTTCACCCAAATTATTTTCCAGAACTTTGGGGACCGTTCCAACAGCATCAATTACAATTGATACGACCTTCACCTTCATATTCCATAGTCTCTATTATTATTATTATTATTATTATTATTATTATTATTATTATTACTATTATTATTATTATTCACTCCGCACAAATGAAATATATATATATATGTGTGTGTGTGTGTGTGTGTGCGTGTGTGTGTGTGTGTGTATGTTTGTGTGTTTGAAGAGCGAGAGACGAAGAAATAGACAACGTTAAAAGACGTAAAAGATAGATTGAGATAAATAGATGTAAAAATAAGCACGTATACTTACATACGTATAAGGAATTAGATTTAATGGTTTGACAAATACCAATCAACTCATATACAATCTCACACAAACATATACACTGAAAGAAAGAAAGAAAGAAAGAAAGAAAGAAAGAAGAAGAAATCTCGCATTCCACCAAAATAAGTTCAACTTATGAACTATTTATTGTTGACCTTATTCCACCGAAGCGAAGCGAAATCATTTAAAGAATGCCAGCCAATCACCTCACATCGGCTCGGAAACTAACAGTCTGCTATCAGCTTTACTTACCCTTTACTTACCTCCACTTAGAAACCTGTTCCTATTTTTTTTATGTTTTATTGTTTTTTTTTTGTATGTTATTGTTTTTGTTGTGTTCTATCCGCAATGCCATCTCAGACCATACCTTTTCACTTCAACACTTTGTATCTTTTATATTTCAACCAATCAACGAGCTGGGAATTAGGAAAGCGGTATCTGGGGAGCAAGACCCCAAAAAATAAAAGTTTCGCTTCAATACCCATACCCATCCCCCTATTAACGTACTCTTAGCTCGATAAACTTACCTTTAATTTCACTTACCTATCGATAAACTTACTTACTCTTCCACTATCGTGTAAGCGCCCCTGTTATCTTTTGTTTTGTTTTTTTGTTTTCTTTTATATACACGAGTTGAGTCAAAAAGTATCTAAATCTTTTGTACTTTTGAGAAAACTTGTATTCTGAAAAAAAAAAAACGTTACATTCATTGTTTATTTGTATCTTGGTAAATACAGCTTTAAACTTGGTACATTTTTGACACATCTTGTATTCTGGAAAAAAAAAAGGAATGGAACGTTGTTTTTATTTTCAGAATACAAAGTTTGGTTTGTTTGGTTTGGTTTGTTTTGTTTTACGGCATATCAACCTCAGTGGGTCATTTAATGCCAATAAATTTTGAAATAAATAAATTCTTAATGGATAATACAATTTTTTTATAAATACATTTTTCTATTTAACGCATAGATGGGACCCTAACAGGTACTACCACTCCAGGTCAGAGTGGACCAGGGAGCAATGGTGATGAAGGGGTGCTCCACATTCCCCAAACCTCCAAAACTGGAACCTCACCATCAGATAGATTTTATTGTCATTCCCAGGACATGTAGACCCGCAGCCACCGCCTTCTAGCACCCATATGATAAAAAGGGGTTGGGGCTTGCCATAAAGGCAATAGGGTTGGGAAAATCATATAGGTGCTAGGCTTGACTTGACCAGCCGATTGATCGGAGGGGGCCTCTCCGACCGACCGTCTAGCCCAAGATAGGGCCAAAGTGGAGTATTGCATGTCATGTACTGCTCATCCACCCGGGCTCTATCCTTAAGCATCACGGGTCGCCATCCACGGCCAACAGGTGGCCCCATTGGGGGGAGTCTTACCCCTCTGTAGAGGTGCAGTCGGTGCATTCTAACGCCCCAGCCGACAGGGCGGAGAATGCAAAGTGTCACAAAAAGGACAAAAAAGTTCGATACTTTTTTGACACACCTTGTATATATTACTACCACCAACAATCTGGCTAAAGAAAAAGGTACTCAAAAGAGAAGTAGGGAGAGGTACGAATTATTCTGAAAAGAGTTGGAGATTGTTGTAATACAATTAACTCGATAAATAATGGTCGAATACACTTTTAGTCCAGACGAACCATTGCCCTATAAAACTCTGACCGACATCCAGATTCATCCCTCCATCTTTCCGAGATTATCCCATCCCTCAAATTTACTTTCCCTTCCTGCCGTACTCGAACCCCAACCTGACCTAGGTTACCCCAACCTAACCCTTACCCTTCAAATCCTAGTCACCCCCCCCACCAAAATCGTGGCAACAGTTTATCATTTACTCTCCTTTCTACCACTTACTTTCCTTCACGTCTCACTCGCAATTAAACCCCTTCCCCATTCATCTCCTTAACCCTTCACCTTGTTATTTACTGAAAAATGAAAGCGGATACACACACACACACACACACACACACACACACGCATACGCATACGCACACGCATGCACGCACGTACGCACAACAAAAAAAAAAGCAAAAAAAAGCGAGAAACAACATCTTTGTTCTGATCGTTGTTGTCGGGGAACTTGATAGATGATGAGTGAAATTTTGTTGAATTCGAAGGTGTGGAGAAGGGCGATGGGTAAACAAATGTTGGACATAACAGCGTCCAGCGCGTCGTGGCGGCCGAGTCATTGCTCGTGGGATGGTAGGTCGAAGGTCAGGCGCGCTGGGACCTGTGACGTCCTGGGCCAAAACAAACGGAGGAAAATAAAACGCAGGATCTTTGTTTTATTTTTCTTTCGTTTCCGACCAGAGATCGATTTACACCCCAAGAACAGGTTCCCACTCACATCACATTGATCCCTTTAACCAGCTATCACAGTCTGGTACAAGGCTACAGTATTAGGTGTACCTGTGGGAATGGAAATGATAAAAGAAGCGAATTTGTCGATTAATCACCACACACTATGATTGATTCACCGATTGATTTTATCAATATGTCGACCCATTTAGGATTATTTTAATCATAGTGGTTAGGGAATCGCGTTTATTGGATGTTTTAATTATATATTTTTATTGTTTTGCAGGTGTTTCTTAATAATTTTTGGAAAGGGTTGTTTTTGTTGTTGTTTTTTGCACGTAGTCCTATCGAATACAATTACTTTTTAATCATATCTATTTGACCCATAGATGCATCGCTAAGGTAATACCGTGATATGAGAAAAAAAAAAAAAAAAACAAATGTAAAAAAATATGTTTGATAAGAGATTTTTCTAAAAATTGCAATATCCTTAAAGTTCTCTATAAATGAAATAATCTATTTTGTTAATTAAACAATGTAAAACTATTTCATTTAAAATACAAATAATTACGTATGGAGTCTTTTTTTATTAGGATATTTTATCGTGTAGAAATTATCTCTTCTTAATTTGTTGAATTTCATATTAAAATAGACTTAATTATTAAAAAAGACCATAATGATAAGTTTTTAAAACAAGGTATTCTCTTCCATTGGCAAATCTGTTGTGTGTACGTGCTAATCTATCAATTTGCAATTTTTCCGTTGGCTTTTATTATATTGCTTTTATCATATTTTTCTAAATTCATTTTCAATTTTAATTTGGAAATTTTGATTTGGAAATTTCAATTTGTTCCATTTCTGATAACATCATGAAATACATTTTCTTTTCAGATCTTCTTTTAAGAAAATAGTTAGAAAACACACTTTCAATATTTGATTAATCAGGGGTGATGTTTCTTTCAATCTCGGACCCAGTTTTGTTACTGCTATGGCCTTTTAAAACCAAGTTTTGATGTAAAAAATATCATCTTTGATAAATGCAAAATAGATATAACAAAGGAAAGGATGAAATCAAATGCCCATCAAAAGCATGAGGAAAACCATGTTCGTATTGGTGTTGATGGAAGAAATGACGACAAAGAAACATTGGAAGCTAATAGAGATAAAAGACTGAAAAAATCAAAGGGATCAGAACGCCACTTGACTTTCACAAAGGAGATCTGATAGGAAAGTGAATATCTCACTCAAAGGATATCCCCAATACTGATGCAACAGGTGCTGTTCTTGCAGAGGAAGTTGGTACTGTTTTTTAAGAATCTAACAGAGTCACTGTTCTTCTAGATAACACCAATACAAATACATGTTATGAGGCTGGACTTGAAACACATCCAGAGGAAATGATACAGCGGAGTATATACACTATTGGTTGCTCCCTGCATCAAAATGAACTTCCCTTTAGTGCTGTTTTCAGGTATGTCAGGATACTACAACATTCCCTACAACATTCACTGGTTCAGTAGGTAATTTGTGTGGAAATGGTATTTGTAGCAGTCCTCTGGATATTTCTTGATAGGGAAATCAACGATGACATCAGTTGTGACCAGAACCTTCTCTTCGAATATGCAGGAGCGATTTCTAAAGGAAAGGTGGCCCATAGATTTGCTAGATGGATAATTGTGCCTATAAATCAGGCAAGATGCTTGATTTTGGCTATTAGGCTATGGTTTACTCGAGATGCTTACCCATTCGAGATTTCTGCCAAACTTTACATCCTTATTAAGTTCATTATTAAAATATCTCTCGGTAGCTGGTTTGAAATCGAAAGGGATAACAAATTTTATAACCGGCAACTGTATATTTTCAATATGATCAAAAGGATTAAGCAACATCCACTTGAAATCCAAGACCATCCTTTGATTCTAAAGGCTCTTACATGGAACAATTTGACACCATATGTTAAACCAATAATCCGTAGTCAAAGTTGGTAAAATCCTCCCAATAGGTGTTTCGAGGAATATTCTAAAAAAATGATTCCTTAAGTCGTGCCCAGCAACATCCATATGTGAATCTCAGCTAATTTAATTTTCTAGATCTTCCACCAGGCCGATGAAGCATGAAGTCGTTTTTGCGTGGGGAACCACGCTGAAACCGAAGTTTACGGGGGAATAATGCAAAAAAAGTCGTGGTCCCGTCAGAATCCCCCTTCAGGAACACCTCAGACACCGGGTAATAAACCTAGCACCCGTGCATTTAAGGGAAAGGGAGAAGGATTGTTTGAAAAAAAGGTTACCTGCCTCACTTCCCGGTAAGAAGCGGTCCTGTCGGCTGGGGGAGAAAATACACCGACTGAACTTCTGCAAATAGGCAAGAGTTGTTGAAGGTAGGTGGAGTGTCGTGATACTTAAGGACGGAACCCTGGTGGATGTGTAGTCCATGACATGCAATACTATTTTGGCCCTTACTTACTGGTGACGTCAGGACCGAGCTGTAGGTTTCTCCCGAACTGATTCTGTAAACCTTTTATTATATGTGGTAGGAGGCTGTGGCTGAGGGTTTTAATGTTCTAGGTAAACTGAATCTAATGGTGAAATTCCAATTTTGGATCTCTGGTGGGTGTGGAGAGTACTTTCATTACTATTATACCCAAGTCCACTCTGTCCCGGATACCAGTACCTGTTAGTGTCAAATCCATTTGTTAAATACATCAACATGAGTTTAAAAAATGAATTATCAACAACAATGAATAGAATAAGACGTTTTCGGCATGAAATAATCTAGAGATTGACCTGCTGTAAAATCAACTAACCAACCAACCAACTTGCAAGAGACCGTTAAGTTGGATTATTGTTTGTATATGAGGCGTGCTGTAATCCACCACTTAAACCTATAGACACGATCACGTGGATTAAACCACAGCCAATCAACAGTTTGAATACGTGGTTAGTTAACTCTTTAATCACCTAGATGGACTGCCGTTCATTTGCACATAATTCGACATTGACGAACGGACCTGCATCGAAGGACTTTGCTGAACGCAAGCATTTTACCCAACACTAAGGGAAAATAATTAACAACAAAACGATCATACCCAACACAAAGGGATACTAAGGAACAACCAAAGGATCATACCCAACACTGATAGATATCAAGGAGCAACCAAAGGTTTCTTCATCAAGGATCACACTCTGCTTAACACAAGGGATCTTCACTGTGGAGTGCTCTCGCTTGAAGCCTAAGGATGGCCACAAAAATCGTAACAGTTTACAGGAAACCAATTAATAAATACCCGTTGCGACGAAAAGTTTTGAGTTTCAAATTCAAGATTTAAAGTTGCAACGAAATACACAACTGATGAATGTATATAATGATGCCTGAATGTCTTAGCGAATCGGTGACAAGTCTGAATATGTTTTTATCAATAATCTTGTCACCTTTTAACAGTCCTCTTAGGTGAAACAAAGGATTATTCAAGTTCAGCACTCTGCTTACTCACGATATTTAGGTTGGTATATTTTTCTTATCTTCTAAATTGAAAATACATTACAATGGATTTGGGGGCGTTAGGGATAATAAAAGAAATATGACAATTCAGCTTCAAATCATATTATAAGAGAGGAATGGTCCTGGAATAAATGTGTTGAAATCTAAGGATTTTCTTTATAAAATTGATTAAATCTATCAATTCAATGTTCATTTCTCCCTTTGCATAAATATAATTTTAATCCATCTATTTTCTAACACTATACGGTTTATTTTCTTTTAGGTCAATCACCGTCAATCACTATAAATAATGATTTATTATTATTAATACATTACATTCTTTGTTGTGACACTGAGCAGCATCTGGTGGCTAGGCTCGATTTTATTAACAAACGATTATTTTCTGTTTTAAATATATTCCTTCTGGTTCATTGGTCTGGGGGAATACTCGTGGCATTGTGGCTAATGTGAGAGAAGGCGATATCGTAGTAAATGATTTAGAACTTCAGTTGAACTATTACGTTAATTTTTGGACTAATATGGGAAAGTATGAGCCTGCTTACCCCCCCCCCGCTATGGGTTAAGTGGTATCACTAATGTTCTTCTACAAGGATTGCTTTGGAATTAAATAACCCATGAAGATTGATATGCCATTAAACAAAGAAACCAACTTCATTGGTCTAAGAACTTATTGATATTAATAATTGATAATAAATTATGTGCCCGGTGTCCGGAAACATACTGCTGGTGAAGTAAGGATGAACTCATAAGCGACTTTCTTTCTGTGGAAAACAGCACATGATCGTCCAGCAAATAGACCTACATAGACCAGCTCTGTGCGGATACTGTATGCTGTGCAGATGACTCCCCGGGGTCAATGAATGATAGCGCTGAATATCCGTGCTGCTGGCGCGATATGATGATGATGATGATGATGATGATGATGATTATTAAAATATAATAGAAATTAAATTAGTTATGATGAATCTAGTTGAAATAAGTAAAAGATCATTTTTATTTTATTTTACCAAAGGTTACACGTTTAGTTATTTGTTGTTTCACTGATTATTACAAACTGGTTAAACGGAACATAAAAAAACAGCTGTTTTTTTGGTGGGGTGGGGGCTCTGTTAGGAACGATAGGATTCAATGGTGTCCATTTGTAAGAAAACTCAAGTTGCCCAAATTAGATAGCGATAAAATTGCTCTGTTCTTTATTTGTTAAAGAAGCGGGAAGCAGTATAATGTAGTTAGCGGAAAGGCGTCGGTTGTGGACAGATTGGCTCAATGTAATTAACTATGTGTGCCCCCGGCGATAGCCACTGTCAACAAGTCTTGATGGCTTAGTACACATACAAACACCGTAGCAAAACACTGGCCCTCGCAAAACAAACATATGTACTCATACTGAAAAAACAGACATACGTGCTACGTAAATACGAGAAAATATCCCCCATTCCCCCAACATATACCGCTGCCACACCATTGAGGCACGATGACGGTGATCACTTCTCAAAAGTGACCCAGGCAATGTACTCACTTGTCTTTTTTCTGTTTTGATTTTTATGATCTTTTCTGAAAGAACAAGTTTATTAGTGTTAAGAAGGCGGAAACAGAATACGGGAAAAAGGCGTTTTGGGGTTAAACTTGTGTTGGAAACTGACCTTTCTTTTTAGATGATTTTAAAACAGGCAAGTCCTCAATCATTGGAAAAAAAGACAATATTGAAATATCCCCCAGATAACTTCCGATGTATTAAAAAAACATAGAAAAATTTGAAAGTGTAGTAACAGTAAAAAAAAGTAAGTAAAGTCGTCGGGGCGGCCTAATGTCGGTATCAGCCAGACATCGAGGGAGTCTATACCCTTTTCCCTAGCACTAGACCAAGGAGATTATTTTAGCATTCGAGGTGAGCGCTACACCTACCATCATCTCCTCACTTTACCGCACGGATCCCTGTGCTACTTATACACTGAGTTGGCGAGGGTCGTTATCGAACCAAGAACCTTGTGATTCCTAGTCGAACACTCTACCGACTAAGCTAAACCGGACCCTGTATAATATTACATTTATGACAACTTTATAGCAGATCGAGTCATTTAGCGTTTACTAAGCAACTAGTCTAGGAGAAGGAAACCTCTGAATTCAGAATAGTTTTAAAATGAACCGAGCACTCTTAGACCCTTAATCGCACCAACTAGCACAAGTAAAAACCAAGGGTGAGTGTTGCAAATCATAGACTGGTCAGCTACCAGAATTCCGCCCTTAAGAATCACGGGTTGCCTCGCGCGGCCAAACGGGACCCTATTGTTGTTTATGGTAGGTGTAACCCCTTCTGCAGAGGTGCAGTCTTCGTATTCTACAGTCCCATCCGACATTAGGATTGGGTAAATACATACTGTGAATCAAACTCTATAAGTGTTTAATACAAGCAACAACCTTGTCGTTTTACATCTAAGATTAATAATTGTCTTATCCTGTTGTCCCTTCGTAAGCATTTTTTCTTAAATTCTTACTTTATTACTTACAATTCAACACCTTAACTATACTCTGAGTATGAAAAATTCCAATACCACCTTTGAAAATGTATAATGGTAAGAGCATTAGAATTTGTTGTCGGTTACACGGCTGGGCACCAGAGTCCCTGTTAGTAAGAGGCGGCCAGTAAATGTACATTTTTAAGCTTCCCAATACCAGACAAATAATTAAAAATTTCCATCATATTTTTTTTTCGATAATAGAAGCAGTGGACCACGCGTAATATGAATTTTGCCGCTGTAGGAAATCGAATCGGTCGCCTGAGTTGACATACTTAAGAAGGTTATTTGCCTTTCACTTTACGTGAATACTCTTGGAAAAGGCATAGATCAATATTGTTTGCCTCAAACCCTGGGTAAATAGTAGACAGAATTGGCCCTTTAGCCTTGATTAGGCAACCGGACTAATTAAAGGAAATTCTAAATTCAGACCAGCTTTACTCTGCTTAAAACTGACCTTGTGTCGCATCTTGCCCCTATCAGGGGGATTTGCAAATACATAAAGTGGATCAATATCTGTCACAAACTGTTTATTCCTAGCATTGGCATTTTACGTCCAGGGCTTATAATCGTCATATCCACGTTTAGTTGTACCTTTTGTTAAATTCTTACTCCTCATTTTTTACTATATAAACATTTGCCTATGGTGTGGGTAATTTTGAATATCAGAAAATAAAATATCACCTGGGAAATGATTTTTTTTTTAACGCAATGTCAACCCGTCTAATGTTGTATTGTGGTATATATTATATTGGAATTGCGCACATTTCATGTTTGTATTTGTCTAAATTTTAGTTTAAGCTTGATAATTTGTATTATTTGTATTTTTTGGACAACGACCGTCCGAAAAATCCAGGCCTCATCTTTATTGTTATGTACACAACATTTCAGCCATTGGACACATGGCGCAACGGATATAGAAGTGGAGTTAATACAGTGGCAATCATCTCTAGATTGCAGGTTCAATTCTGACCGCTGACCAGAAAAATGAGAAAATTTTGGCTATGGATTTGTATCACCTTATCTGATGACTCTATCCTAATATTCGGACTGTAACCTCAGCAACTAGAATCTTATCAATATCTAACCTATTCTGGAATCTAAGAAAAATATTTCTATTTATTTCTTTATTTCTTTATGGAAACAGGAGAACATATTTAAGAAAACATGGCGATGAACACCTTTAATAAACGTATCTTGTTTAGTTTTAAAAAAATTATATTTTGTTTATTTTTCATAAAAAAATAATTTAGTTTTATTATTTTATTTATATATTTCTATTCTAATTACTTGATTATTAGTGCCGTCAATATTATTTATACATTTTATAATTATTACATTTTTATTATCAATATTCAAATTAATTACAATTATTACTAACTTATTTTTTTATTGTTACCACTATCTCTATTAAAAATGGAGATTCGCTTCCGGTTTTTGTCTTTAACAAAAATTACGTCTCTGCTTACGTCACATTGCCCGACATAGAATAAATACACTCAAAATTTGAACATTCAACATTAGACAGTCCTCATTGTTTTTTAAAAACAAGTTTTATAAATACATGACTGGTATTATATATCTATATATAGTTTGTTTTATTTTAATACATATTTAAAGTTTACATTTCAAATTGTTTTATTTTTTAATCCTTTAATGAATTTGATGATTTTACTTACTTAGGGTACAAACTCGCTGGCATTGAATTTTTAACTCCCACCCCCAGGCAATATGTTTCAAAAATCTATTTTTACATCACCTAGATGGTGTTTTTTATTTTGTACTAGTTATATTAATATCAATATCTATAAAAATAATAATATTGATATTATAAAATTTATTTTACTATTGTAATCACTATCAATTTTTTATTACTATTGTTTTTTCTGTTTGTATTATATATTTTCTTTTATAATTGTATTATATTTATTTTCATTTTTATTTTCATTTTTATCCTTATTTTAATTCATATTTAATTCAATTATTTATATTTGTATTAATTTATTATTATTATTCTGTTTTTTTCTAGAGTCCACAGCAAATTATTTTATTTTTCTCTGCGTGAAGGCTATCTGACGAAACAGGTTTCTTTAAAAGATATTCCGGCTGAAAATAGATTTATAATAGCCAATGATGGAATGAGCACACCCTAAGTGCAACGAATTCATCTCACTATTAGGAGTTTAGTGCACAAATCACACACGACTATAGTTCTGCACTAATATGTACATACACACACACACACCAGTATTATATTATATATATATATATATATATATATATATATATATATATAAGGGGGATTCAGAATTGTTAAGACTTATATGGAGTATCTCTGTGATATTATGATTAAGCATAGTCTTCGCCCATTCAAAATCTCCGTGAAGACATTTTTGAAATCCTCCTCTGGTAGACTTATAATATGAGTTTTACTTTTCTAATAAAGGTACTCCTATAGACGCTTAATGTTTGTCAACCACCCTGTATCTATGAGTAATGATATGCGACTTTTTGTAGACTGTTGCTATTATGTGTCATTTCGCCGGATGCCCAGTACTTCTGGTCTTACATCCAACTTAGCAATACTTAGAATATGACCACACGCAGAAAATCCAAGATACATAGCAGATACATACAGACAATATATATATATATATATATATATATATAATATATATATATATATATATATATATATATATATATATAATCTGTGTGTGTGTTTGTGTGTGCGCGTGGGTGTGCGTGTGTATCTGTGTGTGTTTTGTGTGAATGTGTGTGCGTGTAATCGTTTTATCAAAAGACTACACAGATGAAAGTAAGATAAACTTCTTTTGCTTGGCGTAAAGTATTACTCAATAAAATTAAACTTATCTTCATAATAAACAGTGCGAAGTCAAGTTTCCAACAGATGTTTCCAAGAAAATCAACTGGAAACAGTCTCGCCCCCCTCCAGTGAATGCTAAGAAAGGGCTGAATTTCGGTGGTCTTCGTATACTATATTTACATTTAATTTATAAAGCATTTATTTATTTTTACTTTCTTTAAACATTTTAGATTTAGTGCCATAAATTCTACCATGGGGATCTGAGTAGTCATTAAAATATTTGCTGAAAAAAAAAATCGCTTTGCTGTAATCGCATGTACTGCTTAACATACAGTGTAACAATGTTGTTAGAGAAAATAGTCGTATTTTAAAAGTTCTATATTCAGACATCTGAAAATTTTTTTTTTACATTAATAAATATAACTCTATAACATAACGACGCATCCACCCCACTCAGATGAGAGCACGCACAATACCCATAAACTTATTTAGTAGCAAATACGAGGTAGATGACAAAATATTGAAACATTTACAGAATTCATAACATTCTCGTTATTAATTTTTTTTGTGGTAAATTAAGGTTGGTATGGTGTTCCATCTCAGACACAAAAACAATCTTCTTGGTTTAGCGCTAGTAAAAAAGGGATAGATTCCCTCACTGCCTGGCTGAACTCAACTTTAGGCCACCCAGACGAATTTACTTACTTATAACTAACCTAAGCAAATTCAAAATGTAAAGTTACACTAGGAATAAACAAATTCAAATATTTTACTACCTTGACTAACGAGTGTCTCAACTTACGAGTTTTCCAAGTTATGAGCTGTGGTACCTTGACTTACGAGTGCCAAAACTTCCGAGTATTCCTAGTTATGAGCTGTAAATCAGTTGGTCTTTCGAGTTAACATTTTAAAGTTATGTTATAAAACATAGTTTCCAAATTTATTATGCCAAGTAAAATCTTATTTATGAAAAAAATAAAGTCTGATTGAAACCTATTAAACTCCGCTTAGAAAATTGTCACATCCTGCTCATACGGAGGAGTTGCTAAATATGTAGTCAAAATATTAAGAAATTTGGACAACTCGCAAACGCATGTATTATGGAATTTTGAAATTACCGTCGAATTAAATGTTGAGCACCTTAGCCACTACGCCATGGGGACCGCCCCTAAAAAAAAGTAGGGTTACCTTGTTTAAACATATAAAAAAGGAAAGAAAGAAAGAAAGTGAGGGCCTGTTGAAACGCCTATCTAAAGATTGAATCTGGAAGAAAGAGATGAAACACAGCTTTAGACTTTAAGGAACTGCTGTATATCAAATTCACATAAGTATCAAACTGATTGGATTCATGAATATTGTATGCCTTGTTTTCAGAAAATCAGAAAAGATAGAATTCCAACCATAAAAAGAAGCAATCAAACTTCGCTACACTCTGAGAATAGTGCGTGTGTTTATGGTGCTCCTAATTGATAAACTCTCATTTGACCGCTAGATATATCCTCTATACTACTACTACTACTACTACTACTACTACTAATAATAATAATAATAATAATAATAATAATAAGAAGAAGAAGAAGAAGAAGAAGAAGAAGAAGAAGAAGAAGAAGAAGAAGAAGAAGAAGAAGAAGAAGAATCTAGAAAAGGATTTGGGAGAATTGAAAATCAGAGGACAAATCGAGACCATCCAAACTACAATACTGTTTGGGATCGGCTAGAATACCGAGAAGGGGCCCTGAGACCCGAGGAGACTTTCGGTCACTCAGATTCCAGTGAACCACCAGCTACGGCAGGTGTGAAAATAATAATAATGATAATAATAATAATAATAATAGAAGAAGAAGAAGAAGAAGAAGAAGAAGAAGAAGAAGAAGAAGAAGAAGAAGAAGAAGAAGAAGACAAATAACATCATCAATATAAAGTTAAAGAAAAGAAGAATATGAACATAAATTCCTAGAATATATTTAATTAAACTCACATGGATATTTTTTTGTAGACACAAGCTAAAAGGAAAGGAATGCGCCATGTCCTTCAGCACTGAAGAAGAAAACTATATCTATTTTTAGGGTAACGAAGACCAAGGGTTAGGAGAAATAACCCATTCGAGAACCTGAAATGTTCGATCCACATTTGTACCTGGACACTCATATAGAGTTTGTGTGCCAGACTAGGTAAAGCTTCATGTCGACAACAGAACCCTATGTATATCCCAAACTTTATCACTTGGTACTAAAGACGCAATATATACCAACCGATTCGTCACTCTTATAGCATTAATCATGTTTGTAAGTCATCAGTAAGGAAGGAAATATCATAAATCTTCGTGTTCTTTTTTTCATGCTTGATTTGAAATTAACACAATTTAGAGCAACTAGAACAAGTTTTTCTGCAATATGACAAGAAGACACATATTCTCACAGTTATATAATAATGCGTACAGGACACAAAAAAGCGTTAGACAAAATCAAGACTATTATATAACATCGATAGTTTGATCAAATCTTTCAGCAAAACCATAATGATTGGATGGTCCGTTTGAGGTTAGTCGTTTAACAACAACAACAACAACAACAATAATAATAATAATAATAATAATAATAATAATAATAATAATAATTAAGACTGTAAACCATATACTCTGCGAATGTAGCAAACTAGCACAACGAGAATACAAAACTAGACACGACTGGGTTGGGAAGGTGATCCACTGGGAATTATGCAAAAAATCAAATTTTGACCATACAACAAAATGGTATATGCATAAACCAGAATCTGTTCTTGAGAACGAAACGCATAAAATTCTCTGGAACTTTGAAATAAAAACAGATCACCTTATCCCAGCAAGAAGACCAGAACTAGTGTTGATAAACAAAAGAAAAAGAACGTGTCAATTGGTGGATTTTGCAGTGCCAGTAGATCACAGGGTGAAGCTAAAGGAAAATGAAAAAATGGACAAATATCTGGACCTTGCCAGAGAACTGAAAAAGTTATGGAACATGAATGTGAAAGTGATACCAATTGTGGTTGGTGCACTTGGATCAGCCCCGAAAGGATTAGAAAAGAGTTTGGATATCAAAGGAAGGATTGAAACCATTCAGAACACTGCACTGCTGCAATCTGGCAGAATACTCAGAAGAGTCCTGGAGACCTGAGGAGACTTGCTGTCACTCAGACTCCAGTGAAAGACCATCAGCTAATGCTGATGTGAAAACTCAAAAGGAGTAAATAATAATAATAATAATAACTGAATCAAAATATAATGCCATAAGAACAAACTATTTGAAAGCTAAGATAGATAAGATGCAACAGAACAGCAAGTGTAGTATGTGTGGAGTCAAAAAGGAAACTGTTTGTCATACAATAAGCGAATGTAGCAAACTAGTGTAACGATAGTACAATACTAGGTACGACAGTGTGGGAAAGGCGATTCCCGAGATATTGAGCAAGAAATTATATTTCAACCATACTACCAATAGTTTATGCTCAAAATTAAATTCGGTCTTGTGAATGTGACGTATAAAATCCTCCTAGACTTTGAGATAAGACGTACTGGACACAGACGGTGAAGTAAGGACGAACTCATAAATGACATTCGACACCTACACATTACGAATGTTTACCGAAAACAGAATCTGATGCTAATCCACATTGTCACCGTGTGATGTTCAACCTTTTCAGACGTGCAAAGCGACATTCATTATTATTGTATAGGAACAAAAAAAAACAAAACAAAACAAAAAAAAAGTCCAAGGTGTCTCAGGCGAAAGCTTAAATAAAACTAAATATGTTATGTATTAAAATGGTACCGCACTCACAGACACATATACACACACTCGCGCGCACACGCACATACACATACATACACACACACACACTATATATATATATATATATATATATATATATATATATATATATATAAACTTTAAGTACAATTATTCATACCATTGTATTCATACGAACATTTATCATCATCATCATCATGTCACGCAAGTAGCACGGGTATCCATGACAATCTTTCGCCAACCTTCCTTATCATTCATTGTCTCAGGGAGGTCCGCTGAGCAGCATCCAGCATCTTCGCATAGTTGTTCAATGTAGGTCCTTGGTGGTCGGCCTACACTAGCATGTCAGTGTGTTGGCTTCCACACGAGAACGTCACTTATGAGCTCGTCCTTGCTTTTCCAGCAGTGTCCAGCATGCCTTGTCCTTCTCAATCGAATAGTTTGTGAGATGGTAGGCAGGTGGGCATACAGCTGTTTCCTAGTGGGGTTCTGTTTCCACGATTTGTTTAAGACTACACGATGCATAATTTCATCAATACTGATATTAAAGTTTATATCAGTAGATATGAGTATACGAGGGACTGTTGAACATTTTTCAGCACAATAAAGAAAGGAATTACTTTTTTAAAGAAATATTTGGTTGAATTTATGGGAACACTCTCAAGTTTGTTAATGTGTGGGTGGATTTCTATTTTCCTATGAAAAGGAATATGTATTTTAAATGTATACAGCTAGGTAGTCAAGGTAATCCAACGATATCGCTTTTTGTATTCAGAATAGTTATTTGATGCTATAATTGTTTACTAACAATTATCATTATTAGGTACTAGTAACAATATAATTGCTTACATATTATTGATTTTAGATAGGAATACTTGAATCCATAAATGTGTGTGCAAACAAATTATCATTATTAAATAGATATACCTACTTTAAACCATCATTTAAATTATTAGAATTAGATGAGAATATTTGAAACCAGAAGACTCCGAGGAAATATATTCTTATAAATAAATAATAATAGTTATTGGAATCATATAATTGTGTGTACATTATTAGTATTAAGAATAGTTACTTGAAGATTTAATTGTTTACAAATGCTTCAAATCATTAGTTACTTAAGACCATAAAATTGCTTGAAAAGAAATACTTTTTTTGGCCTAGAATATTACAACAAAGGTTAACAGGCCGTAAAACCAACAAAGTAATCAACTAACCAACTAAAAAATTATTACGATAACGTTTTATGTATTACCAATCTCAGCATTGAAACATAATTCCAATGCTGTAAAGTTTAGAAATAAATAATATATAATAATATCCGTTTTGATTGTATAATGTCCAACTGGAAATATAAAGAGTCTTGTATGCATAGGCGATATTGTATACTGGGTAATAGTTAATTATTAAGTGACTGATTTTAACGGCATGTCAACCAGTATAGGATTATTTTAGGCATAGAGGTTAGGGAATCCCGTTCATTGTACACTTATACGTTTGTGTTGTTTCTTTAGAGCTTTTTTGCACACAATTATATAAGATCAAGTATTCGTATCTAATAATATTACAGCAAGGGTTAACAGGCCGTAAAACCAGCAAAGTAACCAACTAATCATATCCACTTGAAGAGAACTGAGAAGATAATGTACATTTACGTGTTATCCAGCATCCTATTCTTCGATGAGCAGTTAGACAGTTTATTAAGTAACCATTGTTTAAAGTCCTATGATAGCTGAAATATTCGTGTAAAACTAATACGAACAAATTCTATGTCGACAGCCAAAGTGTATTCAATTTACCGACGATCATACTATTAGATATCATTTCTCTAATTTCGAGCAAAACGAAATTGCCTACTTTCATTATTGTGTCATTTTCCTATGCCCAAAATTTTATTTTTAGATAGGATAATTCGCACACACACACACACACACACATCTATCTATCTTTCCCCCCCCTCTCTCTCTCTCTCTCTCTCTCCTCTCTCTCTCTCTCACTCTCTCTCTCTATATATATATAAAGTTTAATCTAATGAGCCAGATATACCTACTAAAAGTTTCGCCTAGTGCTCTTCAGGGCAAAGAGTCAGGTCCTTGCCCTGAAGAGTACTAAGCGAAACTTTTAGTAGGCATATCTGACTCATTAGCTTAAACATTATTATTTGCTCTACTAGGTATTGAGCACCCTTTATTTTTTAGCTTTAGAATATCCTGCATATATATATATATATATATATATATATATATATATATATATATTGTTTTTTTCTTTTGGCCAAGTATTATAGCATCAACCAATTATTTTCGCTTGGTACGACTATATATATATATATAGAGAGAGAGAGACAGAGACAGAGACAGACAGAGACAGACCGAGACAGAGACAGAGACAGAGAGAGAGAGAGAGAGAGAGAGAGAGAGAGAGAGAGAGAGGGTGAGTGTGTGTGTATGAATATAAAGTTTGAGCAGTGACATAAAAAGGGCCAAATTACACCCAACTAATAACCCCCAACAGACTCTAACACTGGTAAGTGTATGTGCTGTTCAACCGTAATATGCAGGC
Source organism: Doryteuthis pealeii (assembly GCA_023376005.1). Taxonomy (NCBI): domain Eukaryota; kingdom Metazoa; phylum Mollusca; class Cephalopoda; order Myopsida; family Loliginidae; genus Doryteuthis; species Doryteuthis pealeii. Next base: position 118,110,059 of record CM042140.1, read on the forward strand.
TCTCAGATATTTAGTAGTTGCAATTGTGGAATTTATTCTAAACAGTTAAATTATAGAACAATTGAAAATTAAAACAAAAAAAATTTAAATAAAAATTGCAAAAAAGAGAAATTTTTAAATAATAACAAATTATGAGTTAAGGTAAAAAAAAAAGTAAAATTAAAAAAAAAAATGAGATGATGAAATCAAATGAATAAAAATTTAAAAAATGCAAATGAGAAAGATGAGTTGAGCGAAGTAATTGAAAAAGAATGAAAAAAGTGAAACGATGTTGAAAGGTATTAGCTGGACCTTAACAGAATGGTCATCAAACTAAAACTCCTTAAAAAATCTTGTAAAGTAAACGCAAGACAAAATTATTTTAGCTACAGAGTGGTGAATACATGGAATAAACTACCTTCATCAGTAGTGAATGCCCCATCTCTAAGCTCCTTCAAGGCAAAGTTGGATACTCTGTGGAATGATATTAAATATTCTGTGGATTTAAAATGAATATTTATAAGGAACAGCTGACAGGTCTCAAACCTAATACACTAGCTGAAAAGATATTATTATTATTATTATTATTATTATTATTATTATTATTATTATTATTATTATTATTATTATTATTATATGAGTTTGAACACTTGTGACGTCACGCCCAACTAAAATTTACTTAAACACAGAATCGTCCTAGCACTCCACAGTATAGGAACACCTTCTTCCACGAAATGACCGATGATGGTCGAAATTGCATGTACTCGGACTGCACAAATATAAAAATTAAACAGTTTTTTTTAAAACTGGCTTCAACCACAATCGGGACATCGCGTTTAGCAAAAAGAGAAGCGGAATAAAAAATAAAAAAACAACCATGAAATCCTTGTCTGTCTTTTTTAATAAAACATGCCCACAATCAAATCAACTGTCAGCCATACTTCGTATATATATATATATATATATATATATATATATATATATATATATTTAGGGAGATTATGTGCTTAATTAAAGTCATTCCTAATTTGTTAATTAATTATAATTAAATGAATTAGGCGTGCATATCGGTTTAAATGTAAAGCGTAAACAAATCGAGAAAAACTCGATCTCTGTATGTACATTTCAGCCCATTAGGCCTCATCAGCAGATCTATAGACAGGGCAGTGCTTTGTGCGCGATTCGAACCCTACCTGTCAGGCGGACATTCTAACCACTACACTAGCTAGTTTCCCCAGAATCTCTCGTTTATTTTAAACTGATATGTATATCGCACTTTTTGGGTGACTTATGGCACGACAGTGTGAAGTGGTCAAACGATGTGTTTTGAAAATAGCGAAGGCCGACAATTCTTTATTTATTTATATATAAAATGTATAAACACGCACACACACATATATTTATACATGTATATATACAATTATGTCGACAGATATTCAACTATGTATAATGTATGTGTGCATATAACATTTTAGAAAGTAGTAACATTCATCATCCATTTACTCCCTAAAATAATGATATAGATTGCAGAAAAGTTTAAGCACTTATGCCCATATGCATAAACATACATTTTACACCCGCCATATATATATATATATATATATATATGAGTATACATACATATATATATATATATATATATATATATATATATATATATATTAGTGTAGGCGTGAGAAACCCACATTCTGAAATGTATTTTTCTATATATATATATATATATATATATATATATATAATGTGTATATATATATATATATATATATATATATATATATATATATATATATATATATATATATATATATATATATATATATATATATATATATATATATATATATATATATATACGCTATATAAAGGTTTATAAATGTTTATATATATGTGTGTCTATATTCTTTCAAACGAATACACATGTATATACCTACGTAGATATACGCACACAATTTATTATATGACCTCGGCTCTCAAGTAATAAGCACTTAGACGTCTCGAAATTCGTCTTATTTTTGAATTAAGGTTGGAATGGGATGTACATAGGTAAGTATGGAGAGATGTAAGTAAGTAATGTTACTCGGCATTAAATGTCCTTCTAAGAGAGCCTTGCCGCCATTTGGTATTTTTCTTGAGTGTCGTATACTTACTACCTTGACTTTCAACTTGAACGGGGTCAGCTGAACATAATGAGAAAATTAATCCCAATCTCTGCTTAATTGACCGCCCGCCCGATGTGTCGGTGATTTCATACCCAAACTTTTAGGCAGACTGGTCTGATATTTGACGACTGCGTCCCCAGGGGTTGTCGGGAAGGAAAAGGGCCTCGGTAATGAGGACTTCAAATTGTTTGTGCAATAGTAAACTGATAGATCTTCAAATTGAATCCGGGTATTTATTTTGAGCTTATTTGCTTCTAAAGGGCGGATGTTCATTCGAACGTGTGTGAGTGAATGGATGTACATTCAAATGTATGCAGGCGACTGTGATCATTCATCAGTTATCGCAGCAGCCATTTGCTGGAACATGTACGTCGTTTTGGAAACATCTTCTTGAACGACTCCGCTGTATTAGCATGCTTCAGTACAGGTAGTTCTACCAAGTTGACCGATTTTGAAACAATGTAATTAATAAGTAAAGTAAAAGTAAAGTCGACGGGGCGGCCTAAAGTCGGTATCAGCCAGTCAGCGAGGGAGTCTATCCCCTTTTCAATAGCGCTAGACTGAGGAGATTGTTTTAGCATCTGAGGTGGAGCGCCACACCTGACATCAGCTCCTTACTTTACCGCACAGATCCCTGTGCTACTCATACGCTGAGTTGGCGAGGACCGGTATTGAACTAGGAACCTTGCGGTTTCTAGCCGAACGCTCTACCGACTGAGCTAACCCGGCTCATTTATACTATTGTTTAATTACTGTTTTGTTCCACTATATTATGTCATCTTTCAAGCTGCTTCATGATTCCATCTTTTAAGAACATTTTACTCTACTTAACAATGCACAGTTCCACAATGAGCTGTTCTTATTTGCTTCTCTGGAAAGAGCTTTTTGTAGAGGACTCCTTTCCAATTTCATTAAATAAAAACCATCACTTACTTTAAATGAACTACGGCCTTTGGTACAGTTTATGGTGATACATTTTGTTTACCGTTAAATCTCTTGCATTCCACATTGTATCGCGCCTCGTTGGCTGGGTCTGTAGAATACACCGATAATACCTCTGCTGTGTGGTAAACCAACACAATTGGGCTACCTGCAGGCCATTGATGGGGTCTGTGATGCTTAAGGACGGGATACTAGTGTCTGAGCAGTCAATGACATGCAACACTCCACTTTGGCTCTTACTTCGTCTAGACGGTCTGTCGGCGAGGCCCTCCTCAATCAATCGATTGAACACGTCAAGCCCTATCCCCAATATGATTGTCTCAACCTTATTGTCCTTGTGGCAACCCTTTACCCTTTTTATCATATATGTGCTAGAAAGTGGTGTCTGGGGGACTTAGTGTCCTGGGTATGACATTATACTGAATATAGTGGTGAAGTTACCATTCTGGACCTGTGGTCAATGTGAAGTACCACTCCATCGCCATTGCTCCCAAGTCCTCTTGTTAGGGTCCAATCTATGGGTTAATTATAAAAATAATTTTAAAATGTTTTTTAAAAATAGAGTTGAAAAAATTGAATACCCAACAAGAATGAATCAAGCAATATATTTTCAGCATGAATTAAGAGATCGTAAAATTCAACCAACTAATCTGTTGGATTATTTTCAGTGATATAACATTTTGTAGTCCACCAATTAAACTTATAGACTCAGCGAGGTCACATTGTTTTAATTCTAGCCAATCAACAGCCTGAATACGTGGCTAGTTAACTATTTAATTGCTGATATTGACAGCCGTTCATTTGCACGTTATTCGACATTGATGGTCGGAAATACAACCAAAGGATCATACCCAACACTGAGTGACACCAAGGAGCAACCAAAGGTTTCTTCACAAAGGATCGCGCTCTGCTTAACACAAGGGATCTCCGCTGGGGTGTGCTCATGCTTGAAGCCAAAGGACGGCCACAAAAATCGTAACACAACCAACCAACCAACCAACCAACCGCATTGTCTCCATTTTCTTAAGTAAGGAAAAGAAAATATTTTTCATGACATTTAAGTAGAAAAATCATTTCCAAATATTTTGTCTTTTATATTTATTCTTTTTTCAGATAACTGATATACAAGCTAGAAGCCACAATGTTTGAGATCACCAAATGTGGGAATGGGGAATTTTTAAAATATTGATTTGAATATTCTGAGGATGTGGGTTATCTCATTAAAAAGTAAGAAAATGAGCCACATGAGGTAGACTTCTTTTAAAATTGACAATAGAGTACACATGGTCACATCTGATGGGTGTGAGAAATCTGACACCATTTCTCCGCCAATTGAGAAGTTCTTCCCTCCCCTAAATCGAGCGTCCTGAGAATAATATCAAATTGCGTCTGATTGTGAGTCTCAAGTTGTGAAGCTCTGAGGAATGTGGCGTACCCATTTGTTGCCATTTCCACTATTTTTACTTTGAGCCGGAAGGATAGTACCGTCTATGGGTCAAATAAATATGTTTGCAAATTATATGTGTTAGATAGAAATACATGATCCAAAAATACTATGCACACATAATCGTGTGCAAAAAAAAAACTCTTAAAGAATGGCACAATAAATCTAAATATACATAAACAATATACTCAATTCCGTAGATATAAAATAGCTCCAAATAGGTGGAGATACCATAAAATTCTATCAATATATCAGATTATTTCCCTGCGAGTTTCGCTGGAAAACTTAGAACTGGGGTGATGTTGGGAAACCTGATTTTAGGAGATAACTATGATGGGATTATCCAGTTGTAGGAAGAACCAGATAAAAACGGAAATGATTGTCTTGTCAACATTTTAAAGGTGAATTTAAGAGTTATGGATCACCTGAAATGAATGGATAACGTTACATTCTGGCGTCGGAATTTTGTTATCTCTCTTGTATTTTCCATATGTTCTAATGTAATACGGAGGTTTTCTAAACACCGAACCCACTGCTTCAGAGCTCCTCTTGGTTCGCATCAGCATCAACTTCCCGGACTACAACTACTCTCCAACTGAAGTTCAAATCCTGGACAAGGCTGGTTGCATGTCACATAGCACTAACACCCTTGGGAAAGTTATATAGTTTACTGTAGTCCTATCTAGTACTAATGATTTCAAACAATGTATTTGATCCACAGATGTGACCAAATACTAAAATTCCGAGTCAGCGTGGACCCCGGAGCGATGACAACGAAAGAATACTCCACAGGTTATATGGTTATATAGTTTCAAGTATTCTCATCTAAAAGCAATAACTTGCAAGGTGTTTCATTTACAGTAACTTATAATTATAATTCTCTGTACACAAATTATAGCTTCTTAATACAAGTAATTATTCGTATCTACCAGAAAAAGATTTCATGAAGTTATATGGTTTTAAGTCACTAGTAATAATAATAATAATAATAATAATAATAATAATAATAATAATAATAATAATAATAATTTCTAATTCTTAATACATTATATTTAATCATATCTATTTGAAACATAGATGGGGCCCTAACAGCGACGACCACTCCGAATCAGAGTGGACCAGGGATTAATATCAACGAAAGGCTACTCCACACTCTTTAAAACTCGTGAACTGGAGCACTACTGTTGTACCGGCCGTTCCTACAGTGGAGAACATGCACCGGTTCTCACTATAAATAGTGAGACACCGAGTGGAAAGGTAGAACTGTTCCCGTTAACGACAAGCTAGTCGTACATGTACCATTGATTGTAAATACACTTGTCTTATTTTACCCTATCTCGACTTGACTTCTTTTTACTGTTGGGACTAACATCACAACAACTACCACCGGCTAATTTTTAAAGCACTACCCAGAAAACCTTCTTTGTGGGAGTCTTGCACTTCTGAGGGGGATACGGTCAACGTATTCTAAACCCCTCTGACAGGGCGTAGGTATAAAGTTAGTTCTAGACATAGTTGCACAAGACATCATTTTCCTTTTAGAAATCCGTCGCAGACGACGATGATGCCACTCCATATCTGCAACAGTTGCTAACCCTCTGGTGGCTAGTTAGTCCAATTCTGGACTTGCAAATGTGGCCACACACGTTGCAAGGGAAATTTCCATCTGTCTTTAGTGATTCATGACGAAGAAGACGTCGTCGCTCTGCAGCCGTGTTAATCTCGATATTGAGCCGCTTAGCTCCTGTGCGGCCGGCGCCTCGCCAACCTTGTCTGTTGGGGGCCAGATGTTCCACGCTTGAAGGTGTGATGGTGCATTTCTTAAGTGTCGTCTTAATATGGTCTTTGAACCGCTTTTTTTTGGGGGGGGGCTACTGTCCTCCGCGTGCCATCTGTGAGTTCACAGTAAAGTATTTTACGGGAGAGTCTGTCTGCAGGCATGCGGATGGTGTGACCTAAGTCATCATTTAGAATACTAAGCAGACCATTTAGTGATGAAGCTGCACAGTAAGGTAAGTTTCTCAATATGATTTACCGAAGCGAAAACCTTTCAAATGTCACATAAAAGCATGAAGTTTGAATTATATTTCGTAATGATATGTTATGGTAGAACACAAAGGTTTCTTCGTTGAAAAAAAATGAGATGACATGTGTAGACGTAATTTTAAATCTAAGGCTTAACATTTGTTTTAGTGTCAGTATAGAGAGTATCGAAGTCACGTATTATCTCAGCAATAACTGATTAATTAGATGCGCGTATAGAGGAAAAACAACTCATCAGGAAGTCGAGCACACACTGACGCGTCTCTATTCATTACCACAGGTTTCCATTCAAATGCTGTCTCCAGTGCGTCATTGAGTAAGTGTCAATATGGTATTTCTTATAATTACATTAGCTCAAGGAGGCGGGGACATTACTTTTTTTTATAGAACACAACTACATCCTCCGCTCATAATAGTACACATACAGACACACACAGACACAGACACACAGACACAGACACAGACACACACACACACACACACACACACACACACAATATATATATATATATATATATATATATATATATATATATATATAGTGGTGCCTTGATATACGAATTTAATTTTTTCCTCTGTGAACTCTATTTCCTCGTACATCAAATTAGTTTTCCCGATTGATATGATCTGAAATGGCATTAATCCATTCCATCTCCTCAAAAAAACCTTATTTTTATTAGTCTTTTTTTTAAATAAGAAAATACCACTGTATTGTATAAAAATACAATAAAATAGAATGTAATTAATTAGGTGTTGTAATACGTTTTAATGTTTATTAAATAATTTTTCAATTTACAATCTAAATTCAGAACCATGTGTCCAGTGATTTCGGCTATTGAACCCAGGTAATATATGTCTCCTTGTCTAAAAGGGATAGGGATGGGTTCATAGCCAAGAGACTGTGGCACCTCAAAAGAGGAATGCCGAAGGGATACACGCAAATTTTAGAACTGGTCCCACATGATCTTTGGTTTGTGCATGGTTCCCCAAGTTAATCGATCCTTGTGTTCAACAAGAAGTTTTCATCAATTTATTCCACTCATCAGAGATAGCCATGAAACAATGTAGTGAAGATGAAAACTATGACCTAATATTTGATTTCTCTATCGGGACTGAAGAAAAAACAGTGTAATTTGTCATTTCAGGATATATTTGTTGCAGGTGCAACAATAAAATTTGGATTGATACAGAGAATAAGGACTTGGTGTATTAAGTTAATGCACCCTGCTCTTCATCTCTTTCATTTTACTGGAAAGAGGATTTTAAGGATATGTTTTGTGTCATTAACAAATATTCTCTGCACTGTTGATGTCCCAAATGCTTTACCATCTGTCCAAGATGCTCTATATACACAAAAGAAATTATTACACAGTGTAGTTTAAAATGTAATGTTTTAAAACCTCCTTGTATATTCATTTTTATTATCACTTTCTTCTGAATAAAAAAATCAAATGTTTTTCTTTCATAAAAATAATTGAAAAATAGTAAAAAATATTAAAATGATTTTTTTTAAAACATAAACGGAAAGAATTTATTTTAACTTCATGTTTAATGCTATCTACAAATACTGTATTTTATTACAATACTACTGTATTGTACAAAAACATACTAAAATATCTGAAGCTCGCTTGTACCTCAATTTCTAGCTCTGAACACAAAATAAAAAATTGACAGTTCGTTACTCAGAAGACTCATAGGTGGGGCACTCCAAAGTCAAGGTACCACTGTATAACTGAGAAGAATAGGCGTGGGGTTGAAGTAACGGTTACCATTGTAGGACAGGGACTCGGGGAGCAAAGTTAAAATTATAGACAAGTCTGTTTGCATTTTAATTCGTGCTAACACACTTAGGAAATACATGCATCTATCTGTTCCCTCACTGAGCTATGAGTAGATTGTAGAGAAGCCGGAAGTACATAGCTTTGCTAAAGCAAATATTTTAGGATAAGGAAGAACAGCTTAAAGAATGTTGAGTTTGGAGAATCTGAGAATCATTTGTTGTTAGCTGCTCTAAAATGTGTGGCTAGACCTACACGAGCCATCACCACAGTAAGCAATTTCCTTATGCAGTGATTTATTTAGCTTGACTTAGGAAGGTGAACTTCCTCCATAACAAATATTTTCATCATCGTCATTATCCATATTCTGTTGCCTTCACAGCACGGATACCCATGGCTCTTTGTCTCTGTTTGTCTGTCTGTCTGTCTGTCTGTCTGTCTCTCTCTCTCTCTGCACCTGTCTCTACCGGTCATCGTTCCTGGTGAGTCCTCTTTACGACATCCAATATCCGCATAGAGCTGATCAATGAAATTATTTGATGGTCGTCCCACTCTTGTGTTTCTATGTGTCGATGTCCACAGGAAAACGTCACTTTTGAATTGATTCTTAATTCGCGGGTTTTTTTCCTGTGTGTCTTGTTCGTCGTACTTGGATAGTTTGTGTAATATGAGGTAATTGATCGTGCAGCTGATTTGTGAGGGGTACTGTTTTCAGGAATTATTCAGGGCAGCACGCAGCATCCTTGCATAGTTCACATCTTGTTTTTCCCAAGTGTTTCGTTAAAGTCCAATTAGAGTAACCATACAGTAGCACTGATACAGCTAGCGTTTGAAAAAATTCTCGCTTTATCCACTCCTAGAGATCGGATTCCAGTATGATACCTAATCTACCCATGCCTCTCCTATGAGTATAATAACATCGCTTTCTGTGGATAAGATATTACTACGCCGGTTTGCGAAGTGGTCTACTAAATTCTGAACATTACCCGTATGAAGATATCTCCATCTTGTTTAAAACACGTTATTTCCGGTTTATCAGAGTTCACATATAGACAAACATTGTTATTAATGTGAAGACAACTTGATAGATTGATGATTTAGTTTAACGGTATTCCAATTCGTCTAGGGTATTTTATACCTAGAATTTAGGGAATCGTGTTAATTGTAAGTTCATATTTACATTTTCTGTGTAGTTATTTCTTAAGACGTATTTATTGCACAAGGTTCTATCAAATACGAATAACTTCTGAATATATCTAATTGGGACCTTAACAGTGACTACCACTCCAGATTATATATGACCTAAGTGTAATGGAAATGAGAGGATAAATCACGTTTGTGTCAGTTTGTATGTGTGTATGTATAGTAATATATATCTATCTGCATCTCTCCCCGTATGTATGTATGTATGTATGTATGTATCTCTCTCTCTCTGTCTCTGTCTCTCTGTCTCTCTGTCTCTCTGTCTCTCTCTCTCTCTCTCTCTCTATATATATATATATATATATATATATATATATATATATATATATATATATAAATGTTCTGGTTCCAACGGGAGAAAATATAATATTTTATAAAAAAAAGAAGAAGGTCCGCAAAATGTATCGTTCTCAGAAAAAAATGTTTTATTCTTTTTATTTCACATACGCAACACGTGTTTCAGATATTCTGGTATATTCTTCAGGCTTTGATCAATACATATATTGATATACATGAATATATATATATATATATATATATATACACATATACATATATATATATATACATAGGTTGTGCGTATTTCTGTAATTTTTCTGTTATGGCTGTTTAATAACGGTTGAACGCTACGTTATTCTTTTCAATATTTGCGTGCAATTTGCACGTGACCTGCATGTGACCTGCGCGCAAAAATTGAGAAGAAATGATGATGTAACGTTCCACAATCTTTGCGCGTATATATATATAAAGATGTCCATATTACTCGTCACAATTAATAAATAAAATAATGTTTTAAATATCTACTTTTTCTTGTCAGTATTACTTGATATCATCTTTCCATTTGCTGTCCTAAACCTCAATGAAGTTTTGCCGTGTGGTAATTTACGTTTCCTCTAATACAGCCTACAATGTAATCATTTATTACAAAAAGAATTGAAGCAACACTCAAATAGCATTGTGATATTCTTCTGGAAAAATAGCCAAAGGGAATAGGGTCCAAACGGAATAGGATCCAAAGGCAATAGAATCTAAAATGAGATTTCTTCTGTCAAAAACTAAAAGGAAAATAACGTTCTATATGTGGGGTCTTTCACGTTGCACATGTGTTCAACAAATATTATTTCTGAGAGTATTGAATTCGTTTCCTTCGTGTTCAGTAACATAATACGAACAATACGCGTTTGTTCATCATTATCACTTTTAACAAAAAACGAAAAAAAAGCAAACAAAACAAAAACAAAAGAAAACAACAAAATAAACAAAAATAATCTAAAACCTTCAACAGAATGTTAGTATTTCCCACGAAGTATTAGACATAGATTTCTTCTGTGTATATTATTAAAAGTAGCGACGTTTCAAGGTGTGACGTCTGACAGAGATAAGCGCGGTATCAAGGAAGTGGAACATATTTATTATAGTTATTTACTAAGCTTAGGTTTGATGTGGTACAAGGCCTGATGTATTGGGCGCTCAATGAGAATCTCACTAACAGTGGTCTGCAATTCTAGCTTGCTAACAATTACACTACGTGAGATGCCCTGAACATTTGTATTATAAGTGAACGAATTGTCTGTGAATGTTCTGGGAGCCCAGCAAAAATGGTAATATATAGCGAGATTTATATTAGCGTAATGCAGTTAACGTATTCTAAGCTAGATAAATAACTCCAGATGTAGTTTTTGTTTTAAATTTTCAATTTCAATTTTCAGAAATTAAATGTTCTAAAATGATTAGACGAAAACAAAGTTTCCTAAAATTTTCAGAATTTCCAACGTAAGTTTAAAGTGCCAAAGTTTAAATAATGAAATTGAAAAAAAAAATGAAAAAACAAAAAACAAAAAAACAAAACAACATGTTATTGGAAAAGAAAAAGAAATAAAAGGAATATAGATTGATTTATGATATAAAACTAATTTTATTTGTCCATTATTCTTATTTCACGGGTCTCATAATTTTCCTTTTTCTTTTCCCCGATTCTCATGGCTTTTTTAGTTTTAAACATAAGTAACAGAACAACATGTTAAATGACAAAATGCATCTATTAAAAAACTAATTATAATCTTTACAGTTAAATTTACAATTTAAAAAGAAAAAGGGTAATTATGTGGTACCTTGACTTACGAATGCCTCAACATACCAGTTTTTCAAGTTACGAGCTGACACGCGGTCGATATTTTACTTTTTGTTGAGAGCTAAAATCTAAGTTTAAAAAAGGCTTCAGATACGCTTATCTTATTATAATGGAGATTGTGTGTTTTTCTGTCTGTAACCGAAACTATATTACTAATCGAGTCCCAATTCACATAGTTATTTACATCACATTCTCCATGATTTTATTCATATTTAAACCTCAATAATTAATAAAATTGTTTTACATTATTAATATTGTTGACCATATCTACATACTAATTACATTCAAGTGTATTTATATATACAAAAAATGGCAGTTTGCAGTGTGAATGGGAAGGTTAATTTGCATATTGATATCAAAAATTTGATTTTAATAAATATGTTCTCAGTATTATTGATTTCTAATTGTTTGGTTTTATCTTAATGAATATGAGAAAAAATCTCGAGGATAAATCTTACAAGAAATCCATGAGCAATATTAACAGTAATTCTATTCTTTACTTCCTAATTTAACTAAATAGTTAAATTATGAAAATTTAGCAATGAAAGACAGGAGTGAAGAAAAAGCAAGTTTTAGTTGTTCCCCCTCTGTTTCAAATCTTTTTATCGGCATTTTATTTAGTTTCATTAGCCTTTCTAAGTTAAAATAATATTTTATTACATTAAAACTTAAATACTTGCACCCAGAGGGTGCATATATTTGCTAGTATTAATAAGTTAACTAAAAACATTTAAGTTGTCAAATTTATTATGCCAAAGAAAAACATCATTAATAGACAAATCAACATTGAAACATTACAGTAAACAATTCATCACATTTTATTGTATTAAGCATTGGGTGATTTTTAGGTGTATCTGAAACGGATTACTGATATTTCAGTTTATTTCAATGGTGAAAATTAATTTAATATACGAGGAAATTGAGTTATGAGCTGAACGAATTAGATTAGTAAGTTAGGGTACTGTATTCCGACGTCAACCAAAATCTTCAAACCATAACAGTTCCCTTCTCTTAGATAAGAGGTCCCCAAACTTTTCAGTCCGAGAAACACAAAATTTAACTCAAAAGGATCCGAAAAAACAAAAAGAAACAGAAAAACAAAACAAAAAAAACAGGAAAATTCAAAAGACAACAATCATAATTATTTAGTTAGATATCTGACTTTTTGCAATCAGAAGATATATATAACATAGTTAAATGAAGAGGTTGACAGAAGTAGAATATCAGACAAGTAATTAATTTTACAGTTACGAACGCAGCGTCCTCTTAGTATGCTTCATTTTGATGAACAACTACTCACAACAATAGAGCGCCAAATCTGAAATCGACAAAGTAGGAAGAAAAAAAAAACAACTTGCGCTTTAAATCGTCTAAACATGTAATGGTACTTCTTACCAAAAAGCGAAGATAGTATTTTGAAAGTTGGGTAAAAGACCACACAGGTGGGATTCGAGGGCATCATGTGACCTTAAATCGTGGGCTGAGGCCTCCCTTCATAGGCTTATGGTTATCTACTTTTAAAAATTAGATCGCTATCATTAGTTATTTTTCGAATAGTTGTAAAAAAAAATGTTGTGTTTTTAATTGTAAGTGACTTGAAATTGAGCTTAATGGGCGGTTTGGAAGACCTTCAAGCAATCTGGAATCTAGATTGGTATTTTTTTTGTTTTTCTATAAGGACTAGCGAAGTCGGTAGAGCGTTCGGCTAGAAATCACAAGGTTCCTCAGTCGATACCGGCCATCGCCGACTCAATGTATGAGTAGCACAGGAATCTGTGCGGTAAAGTAAGGAGGTGATGGTAGGTGTGGCGCTCCACTTCAGACGCTAAAATTATCTCCTTGGTCTAGCGCGAGTGAAAAGGGGATAGACTCCCTCGCTGTACCGACATTAGGCCGCCCTGACGACTTTACTTTATAAGGACAATATGTTGTTATGTTTATGAACATTATACACATACTGATATGTTCTATATATAAGTTGTGTTAATTAATCAATTGTCAGTATCAGCCTAACAGCGATGGAGTCTATCCCCTTTTCTCTATCACCAGACCAGGGAGATTGTTTGTGTCAAGGTGGAGCGATACACCTACCGTCAGTTTCCTATTGCTTTACCGCATAGATCAGATTATCCGAGCCGTGCTACTCATGCGCTTAGTTAGCGAGGAATGGTACTGAACCCAGAGCATTCCGATTCCGATTTCTCACGTCATTTGATTTCTTTTTTTGCAACTTGACACTGACTCGGCTAAACAAAATCTAGAAATCTAGACGATTTCTAGAGATCTAGATTAAGTCTAGACATTTTGACTGCAGTTGGTTCTACGGCAGTTTATTATCAAAGTTGCTTATGCCCAACCCTTCATTTAAATTGTATATATTTGTTATTCCGAAAGGACTAATACTCGATACTTATCGATCAAACCTTGGAAAACCCAATAAATACAAATAATTCATTCATATCCTTCAATTGTTAATATTAACGTTTTGATTGGTCTTCAATTTCTCACGGTTTTCTTGTTTCTCAAGCAAAGGATTATGAAAAACATCCAGGTCAAATATTGTGACAGGAAGTAACTGATGTTCTTATAATAATTGTTCGTTGATATACATGTGAGCGACGTTCAATTTATCTTAATCGTATGATAATTAGTTATCCCAGACTTGGTCAGACAGACAAACAAATAATTATCTCGAGTAAATTCATATCTATCTATCTATCTATCTATCTTGCTATCTAGCTAGCTAGCTCATGTTCTCTTCATTGATATATTGTCTTTAGTTTCATTAGATGGAACATTATCCTTATATGTAATTATATTTGTTATATAAGCATTGTAAATTAGAAATAAAGAACCAGATTGCGGCTAAATTAAGATTGTCGTTTGCATTATCGATGGACTTAGAATATGCTGATTATATCGCCTGCATATGGGTAGTACCTTCCAAAACAGCAGTGACCTGGGTATGATACTAAAGTATATCGTAAGAGGAATTAATTATACTTCAGTATGTTCCCATCTATTACTAGCTACCTTCTATCAGTTCTAGATCCCGGGGAAGTGTAAATTACCCCTTCTTTGCTATTATTTCCTCTCTGATCCGAAGTGATGGGAACTGTAACATATGCCTGCAAATTATATGTATTAGATAGGAATAGTTGATATCATATAACCGTGTGCAAAAACTACATTAACTTATGAATATAAATGTACAACGTTCGTGACCTCTAGGAATAAGATAACCTCAGGCAGGTTGACATGCCATTAAAATCAATCAATCAATCATATTGTGGTAAAATAACCTGCAAGTTTTGATAAAAAGCAATATAAATAAGATGAAAGAAATTATGTCAGTCTGTTCCCATATATCACTACATGTCATCTATGTAGACGTTCATACGATCGTATACATATATCTACATATTCATGCGTTGTCAAAAAAATGGACGTTAATTTTATATTAAACTCCTCTATTTGGTCAGCATCGAGGTTAATACATTTGTCCTAATAGTTGTATATACAAATTATAATTGAGATTGTGGGGTTTGTCTGTCTGTAACCGAAACTATATTACTATACAAGTCATAATTCCCTTTGTTATTTACATCACATTCTCCATGATTTTATCTTTTATTTAAACCTCAATTATTAGTAAAATTGTTTTACATCATTAAGACTGTTAACAATATCTACATGATATTTACCGCGTACCCCACTTGTACGGGTCAGGCACAAAGTCCCTATTAACGTGGGACCACCCACAAACCGAAGCTCATGGGGTGGCGGATGAAAAATTGCGTCGATCCCGTTGGCATTCCCCCTCAAGGGGGGCGCCTCAGGCACTGGGCAATAAACCCAGCCCTGCCCCTTTAAATCAAGGGGGCAGGTGTTCCTGGGGGGATGGCCCCCTGGGATCGACGCTGTTAATTATAGCAATGGTCCAGAGGCCGAAGCAACTGTTGACCATATCTACTGTATTTACCGCGTACCCCACTTGTACGGGTCAGGCACAAAGTCCCTATTAACGTGGGACCACCCACAAACCGAAGCTCATGGAGTGGCAGGTGAAAAATTGCGTCGATCCCGTTGGCATTCCCCTCAAGGGGGCGCCTCAGGCACTGGGCAATAAACCAGCCCTGCCCCTTTAAATCAAGGGGGCAGGTGTTCCCTGGGGGGATGGCCCCCTGGGATCGACGCTGTTAATTATAGCAATGGTCCAGAGGCCGAAGCCACTGTTGACCATATCTACTGTATTTACCGCGTACCCCACTTGTACGGGTCAGGCACAAAGTCCCTATTAACGTGGGACCACCCACAAACCGAAGCTCATGGAGTGGCAGGTGAAAAATTGCGTCGATCCCGTCGGCATTCCCCCTCAAGGGGGGCGCCTCAGGCACTGGGCAATAAACCCAGCCCTGCCCCTTTAAATCGAGGGGGCAGGTGTTCCCTGGGGGGATGGCCCCCTGGGATCGACGCCGTTAATTATAGCAATAGCCCAGAGGCCGAAGCCACTGTAGACCATATCTACATGATATTTACCGCGTACCCCACTTGTACGGGTCAGGCACAAAGTCCCTATTAACGTGGGACCACCCACAAACCGAAGCTCATGGAGTGGCAGGTGAAAAAATTGCGTCGATCCCGTCGGCATTCCCCCTCAAGGGGGGCGCCTCAGGCACTGGGCAATAAACCCAGCCCTGCCCCTTTAAATCGAGGGGGCAGGTGTTCCCTGGGGGGATGGCCCCCTGGGATCGACGCCGTTAATTATAGCAATAGCCCAGAGGCCGAAGCCACTGTAGACCATATCTACATACTAATTACATGTAATTGTATTTATATATACAACAAAATAGCGGTTCACAGTGAGAAGGCTAATTTGCATATTGATCTTAAATATTTGATTTTAATAAATATATGCTTAGTATTATTGATTTCTAATTGTCTGGTTTTATCTTATTGAATATGAGCAAAAATCCCGGGGATAAATCTTAAAAGAAATCCATTAACAAGAAGAGATAACTAATATTATTCTTTACTTCCTATTTTAACTAAATAGTTAAATTAGGAAAATTTACCACTGAAAGACAAGTGTAATGGAAAATGATGGAAGAGTTAGTTTCAAAGTTGTTCTATTTTCCGATTATACTCCCTCTGTTCCAAATATTTTTATCTGAATTATTATTCACTTTCATCAGCCTTTCTAATTTAACATGGTATTTTATTACATTAAAACTTAGATACTTGCACCCGGAGGGTGCATATATTTGCTAGTACGAATAAATACCCTCCACGAAAATTGTGGCATCAAATCAATTCTTCTGAAAAGTTAATGTATCAATTGTTCATTTTTGATTATAATTATTTTTATGAAATTAAAAATAAACAGTATCTAGTAACAGTTGTAATAGTATTACAGAATCAAAGCCAATGCAAGAGTGAGGTAGTTGTTCTGTTGTGGGATTTACTGCAGTTTTTTGTTGATAAGACATCAACAAAAAGCAGAATATAATCACTATCTTACATTGGCTTTTGATTCTACAATAGTATTACCACTGTTATTAGATATTGCTCTTTCATGATTTTTCCATCGCGTTTTTTTCTTCTTTCTTTCCACTCTTTTTTGTCCATAATTTTATTTCACTCTCTGTCTCCCTTAAGAGGAATGTATCTCTTTTTAGCAATCTTTTTTCTGTTTTTCTTTTCTTTTTTCTTGGTCTTGTTTCTCTTTCTTTTCCTCTGGTTTATTATTCCTTTATTTGTGTGGTTCTATTATTTGTTCCGTTTAATATTTGAATATTTCTTTCTTACTATTTGTTCCAGTAATTCTCATTTTTTCTCTATCTTCATCCCTAACTTATGTGGGTTTGGTATTATTTTTTCCTCTTTTTTTTTCCTTTCTTTTCGATGTTTCTCTTTTTATTTATTTGACTCGCCGTTTTGGTATCTGTCCTTCTCCCTATCTATCTTTCAAACTTCCTGTCTTTGATCTTCATTTTCTCACTTTCTTTCTTCTCGTTGTCTTTCCTTTTTGTCAATCTCTCTTCCGTCTCTCTCTCTCTCTCTCTCTCTCTCTCTCTCTCTCTCTCTCTCTCTCTCTCTCTCTCTCTCCATATATTCATCGTAGCACGACTTGTACCAGTGAAGTAAAGTGGCAACACCTAAGACACAAAAGCTCTCCCTGGTCTAGCGCAAATAAAAAGGAGATAGACTCCCTCCGTGACACAATAATTATAATAAAAATTCTTGTTTTTCTACTTGTTCTTGATCTTCTTTTATTGTTGTTGCTGTTGTTGTTGTTTTTGTTGTTGTTGTTGTTGTTGTTCTTCTTCTTCTTCTTCTTCTTCTTATTATTATTATTATTATTATTATTATTATTATTAAGTTACCAATCGCGGTTAGAACCCTTGTAATAGTCCCCAAGAAACTGGATAATAGACTGGGTGAATTGAGGGTCCGAGGAAGAATCGATACCATCCTGGACACATTACTGCTATAAGGATAATTAGAAGATTCCTAGAGATGAGCGGAGAATCAGATTCCATAAAAAAACGCCGATTTAAGCTGATGTAAAAAAAGAACCACAATAATAATAATAATAATAATAATAATAATAATAATAAACAAAATATCAGTGAACATCCCAACAAACAATATCACTGAACTCAACAACCTTATTTATGCAGGAGAAAAACTAGTCTGTGATAGAATTGACGCACCCCTTCGAAACACTAACACAAACGGAGAAACAAACAGAAACACAAAATCTGGCTGGGAATTCAGATTGGAAGAACAAATTAAAAAAGACTACGACAACAAACAAATACGTTAAACAAAAACACAAATACACACGTAGCTAAAAAGGTCAAAAGACAACAGCAAATAAAGTTGGAAGAAATAAATCAAAATATATCGGTTATAGAAGGAAGACTCAAAAGATATCGAGAAAGAACTAAACAGTACAATCAAAATAGGACCTCCCAAAACAATGAAAATAAATTTTATGAACAAATTAATAGATCAAAAACAAACACGGGTGAACACCCAAATGCAACAGAAGAAGAAAAGTGTTGGAGTGATATATGGAATAGGAAAGAAGACAATAAGAAATCGAAATGGATTAGTGATATTAAGAATTATCTGATGGAAATAGAGGAAGGACCTGTAGCAAGTGTTCATATAATTACGCTCAAATCAGTACTCAAGAAAATAGCAAATTGGAAAACACCAGGCCATGATGGCATACATGGGTTCTGGTTCAAAAGTTTACTTCTATCCACAAAAGAATGGCCCAGCAACTGAACAGATGTCTACAAGAAACAGAAGTACCCGAATGGATGGCAAAAGGGATAACTACCCTAATCCAGAAAGACCCACAAAAAGAAAATATCCCCAGCAATTATAGACCAATACCTTGTCTGCCCATGATGTGGAAAATATTGAATGCCGTTATAAAAGAAGAAATATACTTTTCACTCAATTGGCGGAAACTTTTCCCAGAAGAACAGAAAGGATGCCACAAGGGAAAAGGAGGAACACAGGGTTTACTGTATTGTTTTCTAGTCTTTGTTGTTTTTATGTTTGTCCATACAACAAAATGGTATATGCATAAACCATAATCTGTTCTTGAGAACGAAACGCATAAAATTCTCTGGAACTTTGAAATAAAAACGGATCACCTTATCCCAGCAAGAAGACCAGACCGAGTGTTGATTAACAAAAAACAAAAAAAACTTGTCAACTGGTGGATTTTGCAGTTTCAGCAGATCATAGGGTGAAGCTAAAGGAAAATGAAAAAATGGACAAATATCTTGACCTTGCCAGAGAACTGAAAAAGTTATGAAATATGAAAGTCAAAGTGATACCAATTGTAGTTGGTGCACTTGGAACGGTCCCAAAAGGATTGGAAAGGGGTTTGGAAAGTTTGGAAATCAGAGGAAGGATTGATACCATTCAGAACCCTGCACTGCTACAATCTGACAGAATAATCAGAAGAGTCCTTAAAACCTGAGGAGACTTTCTGTCACTCAGACTCCAGTGAAAGACCATCAGCTAATGCTAATCTGAAAACTCAAAAAGAAATAATAATAATAATAATAATAATAATAATAATAATAATGCAAAGCGAAAATAGGTATGACACAACAGAATAGCAAGTGTAGAATGTGTAGAAACAAAGACGAAACAGTTAATCACATTTTAAGCGAATGCAGCAAAATAGCACAAAAGGAATACAAGATCAAGAAAGACTGGCAGGATAGGTTATTCATTGCGAATTATGCAAGAAATTAATATTTTATCATATAACCAACTGGAAACCTTCATAGAGAATGGGACCATACAATCTCTAGGATTCTGAGATAAAACAGGTCACCTAATGCCTACCAGAAGACCAGACAAAATGTTAATTAAGAAAAAAGAACTTGTCATCTTGTGGATTTTGCTGTTCCTGTTTCCTGTGAACTACATAGTGAAAATGAAAGAAAACTAATAGATAAAAAAATACGTCGACCATGAACTGAAAAAACTATGGAAGATCAGAGTAAAGGTGATACCAATTGTAACTGGTGCTCTTATAACGGTCGCCAAATGTTAGAAAATTACTTGAGGAACTAGATATCATCCAAACAACAACATTGTTAAGATCGGCTAGTATACTCAAAGGATTCGTGAAGATACTTTCTGTCACCAGTGCAAGACAATCTGCGAACGCTAATCGACAAATTCATAAACTTCATCAAGAAAGCCATAGAAATAGTTGAAAGTTAAATTAACATTAGGTGGACAAAACTTAGGAGATATGAAAATTCGATAAGTCATCTTCCTGGGATACTCCCTCTTGCTATTGCTATTTGTTATAACAATGATACATTCAACGACATACTTAAGAAAGGTACAGGGGGGGGGGCAGAAATATATTAAATTCAAAGGAAAAATAAATCACTCCATGTACATGTATATCAAAACATTTGCAAAAAATGATAAATAACTGTTGTGATGTTAGTCCCAACAGTAAAAAGAAGTCAAGTCGAGATAGGGTAAAATAAGACAAGTGTATTTACAATCAATGGTACATGTACGACTAGCTTGTCGTTAACGGGAACAGTTCTACCTTTCCACTCGGTGTCTCACTATTTATAGTGAGAACCGGTGCATGTTCTCCACTGTAGGAACGGCCGGTACAACAATAACTGAAGAGACTTTTACTAAATATAGGAATATACTGCCTGGATATAGGGATGGAATATGGAATCGAAAATATGTCATGTGTATCAGGAAAAGGAACAACTGGAAAACAATGACATGTGGAGACAGAGACGAAACTTTTAATCACATAATAAGTGAATGTATCAAACTTGCACAAAGAGTGTACAAGACTAAGCACAACTGTGTAGGAAAGGTTATCCACTGGGAATTGTGCAAGAAATTAAAATTTGCACATACTATCAAATGGTCTTAAAGAATGAGTCGCATAAAGTTTTATCCATGATTTTGAGTTATAAATGAATCACCAAATACCGGAGTGAGGACTAGACCTCTTTAGAATAACAAGAGAAAAATAACTTTTGAGAAGAAGTTTCAACATATCACAGGGTGAACAGAATATAGAGCAAAAAATAGACAAATACCTGGATCTTTACAGAGAACTAAACAAGCTATGGAACATGATCGTAACATTGATGCCAATCGTAGTTAAAGCTCTAGAATCAGTCCCCATTAAAATAGAAAAGAGATTGAGTGATCTGGGGATAAGTTTTATTTTGCTGTCACTCGGAATTCAGTGGAAAATTACCAGGTAAAACTGATGTAAATAACTTCGCATGAAGTGAAAAAATGATAAAAATGGTAGAAAATACTTATTCGAGAAGTGTACAAAAAGGAACAAACCATTCAGCTAAATATATACATACCAAACCAGGTGTAAATGAAGAATTTATGGGTGTGTTACCCCCCTCTCTCTCTCTCCCTCTCTCTCTCTTTCTTTCTCTGTCTCTCTCTGTCTCTCCCTGTGTGTGTGTGTCTCTCTCTCACCCTCCCTATCTCTCTCTCTCTCTCTCTCTCTCTCTGTATATCTCTGTGTGTGTGTCTCTCTCTCTGTTTCTGTGGGTGTGTTTGTGTGTGTGTGTGTGTGACTCTCTCTCTCTCTATATATATATATATATATATATATATATATATATATATATATATATGCGTTTGACTTTTGATTTTAAAAGCAATGTCATGCATAAACTTTCTTATCTGCAACAAAGGAATAAATTAACAATAGATTAGGATTCACAATGGCCCAATAGAATATTTGAGACAAATTTTTGCTTCGGCAATTTACATCAAGGAACATTACACGATATATTGATTGCAGAAGGAATTTTTTTTATGCAAGGTTGAATAAAATGTATTAATTTCATCGTAACTTTTATACGTCTCAGATTGCATGAACTAATTGTTGTTGTTAAAGAATTCCGTACTGAAAGATAATAAGATAACAACAACAACAACAACCAAAACAACAACAACAAAACAACAAAACAACAACAACCGCAAAAGCAAAGCACCATTATCATCAGCAACATCAACAATAGCGTTTTAAAGAATCCATGGAAATGTATGGAGGAAAATATACTCTGGTCTTTTCAAAGACTTTTATAAGAAATATAATTATATAATTAGTTTGTTTTGTTTTGTTTTACGGCATATCAACCTCAGCGGGTCATTTAATGCCGATAAAGTTTTTAAATAAATCAATTCTTAATGGATAATACAATTTTTTATAAATAAATTTTTCTATTTAACCCATAGATGGGACCCTAACAGGTACTACCACTCCGGGTCAGAGTGGACCAGGGAGCAATGGGGATTAAGGGGTGCTCCACATTCCCCAAACCTCCAAACTGGAACCTCGCCATCAGATAGAGTTTAATGTCATTCCCAGGACATGTAGACCCGCAGTCACCGCCTTCTAGCATCCATATGATAAAAAGGGACTTGCCATAAGGGCAATAGGGTTAATTATATAATACATTTTATATTATATCATATGTATATATAATATAATATAAAATCTATTTTATTATTTGCTTGCATATTATTAAAATGTTAAGTTAAAAAAGAATTGTAAGAATGGTTTCTAAAAATATTACTAGGAAAAATTGTTTGTTTTAGACATATAAATCTTCAATTAATAGAATACGTCAAAAATATCGAAGGATCAATTCTAAAATTTAATCAAAGATTTATTAATCTTTTAATCATCAAATTTTATAATTCATTCCTATTTATTGAATTGTTTGTAATTATTGTTGTGATGATGATCGGGTAAATTGCGTAGAAATATAATTTCAAATCTTTTGTTATATCTATCAGGTTCTTTGTATTATTCAGATTATTCGGACAATTATCCCCATCTTTATTGTTATATGTACAATGTGTCGGCCGATGTGCCCTCCGGCCTTCTTCAGGTAGTACTTGCCGGAGTCAGGAGCCTTCTATTTGAACTTATGAAACCTTCTTGTGATAATCTTCACGAAACTCTGAACCCAACCCTTTTATTCAATCTACGGGGATATACTGTTCTCATTCCGCTAACCATGATTGGGTACAAGTGTTAAGCTGTGTTAATTATTATTCTATGTTACTGTTGCCTTTGACCAGGATTGAACCTGCAGCTTAAAGACAACTGTCTCTTAGAAGTGTCTTAATGTCAATATCCACTACGCCATGTGTCAAATTGTATAGATAAGAATAAAGATGAGGACAAGAGCCAGAATAATAGAACAACTTTGAAACTAACTCTTCCATCATTTTCCATTACTCCCTTCTTTCTTTGGTAAATTTTCATAATTTAACTATTTAGTTTAAATAGGAAGTAAAGAATAATATTACAGTTATTTCTTCTTGTTAATGGATTTCTTTTAAGACTTATCCCCGAGATTTTGGCTCATATTCAATAAAATAAAAACCTAACAATTAGAAATCAATAATACTAAACATATATTTATTAAAATCAAATTTTTAAGATCAGTATGCATAATAATTATTAATATCAGAATAATCCAAATAATACGAATTATCAAGCCTCATCTAAAAAAATCAGAGAAATATTATCTGATTCTGTTTTATATCCCGTGTTTTGGTATTTTTATTTTTTTTAATACAACCTCTTCTAATTTTTAATGCTGAAATTACTCAGAATGTAATCAAGACATGATAGAGAAAAGTTTAAACTATTAGTAGCAATATAAGTAAAAAAGTAAAGTCGTCGAGGTGGCTTAAAGTCGGTATCAGCCAGACAGCAGGGAAGTCTATCTCCTTTTCACTAGCGCTGTACCAAAGAGATTGTTTTTGCGTTTGAGATGAAGCACCACACCTACAACCAGCTCCTTGCTTTACCGCACAGATCTCAGTGCTACTCATACGCTGGCGAGGATCAGTGTGTTTTGATATCCGTGTGAAATCTGATTGATTGGTTGATTGTTTATTTTTACTATTAATGTTACCCATTGTTGGGTTATGATGAAATCAGTTCAACTCATTAACTACGAAATTATAACAAAGACTACGTCAGAAGATGACCATAGACTTGGAAAGTTTTATCATCATATCTTTTACACAGGTCAAAATCGGCATAGTCATGCAGTATTTCAATTTCGTTTTATGTCAGCTTCTTTTGAAAGATTCAAAATAGATATATTTTTCACAGTTCAGTCAGAAGCCACATTAAAAGAAAGAATGGATTGAAGCTTCTTCTGCATAAACGACTGGTATCTTGTTGGGGAATTTCGAATGTATAACCGTTGATTGGACATCATGAATCGAAACGAAAAAAAAAAGGAACGACATTGAAAATAAGCCAATAATAAATTGAGCTGATTTTAGATGGACAGGATTCTTGACAGCGGGAAAATTCGAAATGAAAAAAAGATGGCGACTGTATAAAATGTTCTTAGTATTTTTTACATTTACGATGGGATATTTCAAGGTTGATTTGCAGACAAAACGGAACTGGGCTGTTCACGTAGTGATTTCTCAGTGTAAAAAAGTGACACTTGAGAGAGCCGATGCCAATGGTTTAAGGTAGGATCGCAGTCGTAGAAGAACCGCTGTGAGCGGCCTTAAGAGGGCAAAGAGTTAACAATTATGGTGCCACATTACATAACCGTACCTCACCCCCAAAAAGGGATTTCACAATCAATTTAAACAGCTATACGTTTCAGTATTTGAAGGATACTAACAGGTATTATCACTTAGTCGACCTAACAGAGACAGCAGCGAAGGGGTGACTCCTGAATAAGAATCTGGCCAGTAGTAGAGATGCTCTGATTAAGTTTCAAAACGAACATTATTTGTTTTAAAGTATATATATATATATATATATATATATATATATATATGAGAGTAAGTAAACAAACAATGTGTTTTTTGATATGTCTTTTAGCCGACAATTTTTGAAGGATATGTGCTTAATTGAAATCATACCTAATTTTGAAAATTAATTAGTTAATAATTAATGAATTTAGGCGGGCATATATGTTCAAATTTAAGGCTAAACAAACCGAGAAAATATCAATCCCTGAATGTACATTTCGACCTATTAGGTCTCATCAGCAAGGTTATAGACATGGGAGACTGACATTTTCTCGGTTTGTTTAACCTTACATTTGAACATATATGCCTGCCTAAATTCATTAATTATTAACTAATTAATTTTCAAAATTAGGTATGACTTCAATTTAGCACATATCTTCCAATATATATATATATATATATATATATATATATATATATATATAGAGAGAGAGAGAGAGAGAGAGAGAGAGAGAGAAAGAAAGAGAAATACATACGTACATACACACACACATAATAGTGTATTTTGGCAAGAACTTATTATTTAAGCAGGTATTGTTAAAGACTCACTTATATTTATTCTTTATGTTTCTCAGGTGTAGACATTCACGCCCTCTAGTTATCACGTGAATCGGAAGCTAGATGGTAAAAAAAGTGTACACCTGAAAATTATAAAGAAGAAATATTCTGTGGCCTTTAACAATACCACCGCCCTGTCGGCTGGGGCATTAGAATACACCGACTGCACCTCTGCAGAGGGGTAAGACTCCCCCAATGGGGCCACCTGTTGGCCGTGGGTGTGACCCGTGATGCTTAAGGATATAGCCAGGTGGATGAGCAGTTCATGACATGCAATACTCCACTTTAGCCCTATCTTGGGCTAAACGGGCGGTCGGAGATCCCCCCTCCGATCAATCGGCTGGTCACGTCAATCCATAGCACCTATATGATTTTCCCAACCCTATTGCACTTATGGCAAGCCCAAACCCCTTTTTATCATATGGGTGCTAGAAGGCGGTGACTGCGGGTCTACATGTCCTGGGAATGACGTTAAACTCTATCTGATGGTGAGGTTCCAGTTTTGGAGGTTTGGGGAAAACTTATAAATACATAGGTATATATGTTGCAGCTGTCTGAGAGCTCAAATCCTGTTTGTAGGAAATCTTTTCCATTTTAAACTTAATTTACGACCGGAAATCAAATGTTTACCCCAGAGATCTCAACCCACAAGGAGTTGGGAGCATATATATTTGGTCATCCACAGACACCGTATTTTGATGTATCACGTCTCTTCAGTGTGGTTAGACATTGCAAGCTACCTCCGGTTGGAATATATATATATATATATATATATATATATATGCCAAGAACCCATTAAAATGTCGGCATTATTTGAATGAATATCTCTTCTTATCTAATTCTGCTGTCAATTCTCCAAGAAACTGTTAGTTTTGATTTCGAGACTATTTAAATCTGTGAAAACATTTTGAAATGTTTACTTGTAAATTTACTATTTTTTTTTTTTTTAAGAAAAAATGCTGTTTATTATTTCAGAAACTATAATGCCTAATGATTGAATTGTTTAAGAAAAAATCGGCGAAGTTAGTTTGAAAATTAAATCACATAATAAAGTTCTTGTTCATTTTGAAACAAAACAGAAAAATCGCGAAGATTGAGAATAATATGGCATTTTTGTTTTAACTTTTTTCTAATTAAATCTTCAAACTATATCATTTTAAATATTTAAATGAAAAATTAATTAAACTGAAAGTTTTATTTTGATTCTTTTTTTCCAAATAAAATTTATTTGAAAAGAATTCCTTAATAATCTTTCGGGATATGAAATGATTTGATTGAAAAAATATTTAATTTGATTCATTCAAATTAACTGATTCATTCACATTGACTAATCAACATATTAAATTTTTAAAAAAGCTATGTATAATCTAGAATAAAATGTTCACATTGTATGTAAGTTAGCACGTAAACTAAATATTCAGATTAAAGCTTTATCAACATATGTATAGTTTCTAATCACGTCAGTTCTCTGTCATTCCTTTTATATGATTCTATCTATTTCAGCGTGACATATTAGATTTAACAGACTCAAAAAAATAGTGACATCGACTTACGGTTGATGATGATGTATGTTGTATGAAAAGTAGATAGAAATGCATTTTTATATTTGTAATACTGACTTTTGTTGAACCTACACGTGTTTATGGGTGGTACCCACCCATAAACACGTGTGTTCATCATTAGTGGAATTACATCAATTCAAAGTGATGCCGAGTCGAGCCTGTAACAATACTGTTTCTCTAACGTGATAACGATTGGCTTATAGTGGAGATCTTTTGTGTTCCTTAGTGTTAAGCAGAATCCTTGTTCCTTAGTTTCAAGCAGAATCCTTGTGTTGTTGATCAGTTTGTCCGCATCAAATACGAGCAATATTCAAGATCGGCAATTGAATAGTTAAACAGTCACGTATTAGAGCTTGTTGACTGGCTGAAGCGACGCGGCCACGAAGAGTTTAAAAATTCATGTGGTAGGCTCCAGCATACTTTATATATAGCAAATTATTTCAACACAATTTAATGTCAAATCAAGTTAATTTGATGTCAAGTTACTTACAGTACCTGCTTTTGCTTAAAATGGTTACCGATCTAATTATTTAGATGGGGGTGTGCGGTGAGGTGTCAGGCTTTGCAGCTACCCCACCCTTCTGCCACAAGTGGAATATCACACAATATCTATTTTAAGCGGTTCAAAGCTGGTTTGAATTCAGATTTTCCTCCTCTTTGACTGGTTGCCCAACCAAGGCTAACAGACCAAGATTGATCTATTACGAAGTACTAGGTAGAAATATAGATTTACATCGTTCCCAAAGGCAATAACGCGAAGTGAAACGCGAACATCCTCGTCCCGGTTTTGAACTTGGGGCGTCGATTCTATATTCAACGACGATAACCATTACGCTGAGTGCACTCCTTGTATATCGTGGATTGTTGATGGTGGTGTCTCAAGGTCAGTCCTATTAGTCGTTTTGCGTTACAGGTTTGCAGATTATGGTGTTGATTCAATCTACCGAGTTGTTGTTGGCTGTCATAATGGGGATTGTGATGACAGTTTTATGCCAAATCGAGTTGGACAGAGACAAACACTGACCAAAAATAAAATAAAAAATATAAATTAACTAGAGGATTTAAAAAATACTACACTTACTATTTCATCGTCTTTTACTTCTCAACATTTACCAAAAAAAATCTACGTCATGTCGGCTGGAGCTGTAGAATAATCCGGCTGCATCTCTGCAGGGGTAAGACACTGCCTTAATGGGGACACCTGTTTTCCGTAGCTGGTGACTCGTAATGCTTGAGGACAGGATCATTGTGGCTGAACAGTCTGAGGTCCGGGTACTAAGTAGTCCCGTGACATGCAACACTCCACTTCAGCCCTTACTTGGGTTTTACAGGCGGTCGGAGATGCCCGAATCCAATCGTCTAAATCAACACTTTTGTCATATATGCTAAAAAAGAGTGACTGAGGGTCAACCACCAATTTATCCATTCTACCTATTTGTTAATATACATGATGCTAATAAAAATTGTTTCTATCCGTTTATAAAACCAAAACAAACGAAAATATTTACCCCAACAGTTCCTCTTTCGTGGGTTTATGTGTAGAATATCACCTCTTTACAAAAATTAAAATAGCACGTCTTCACAAAATCATTCGCCTGATAATGACATTAAGTCAAAACTATTTGAAAAAAGGTTTTAAAAAAATAAACTTCGAATATATATTTTTATCAATCTTACACCATCTATCTATCTATCTATCTATCTTTGTTGAATAGCCGGCCTATGTAAAATCAGCAATTTCATTCTGACCCACAACAACTTTCAGTTCATCAAACAACACAACCTGCAAATAAAAGATACCGCCATGGGTACAAAAATGACACCGAGTTATGCGAGCATATTCATGCACATGCTGGAAACCAAACAAACCCGTGACTACCCCTAACTCCTATGTAGACGGTATCTTCATCGTGTAGATAAATAAATATTAAGATAAATATTAAAAGTTCTTCTTTAAATCCAGCTTAGTTGCAAGGATTTATAATGTCAATAAATAAGAATGTGAATAACATTCCTTAGACGTTGGAAGTGTGTGCTGTAATGGTTAGAGGTATAAGAAATGGACTTATCAACCCAAGTTCATATCCTGGACGAGATATTTTGCATTTCACATTGCGCTAATATTCTTGGGAATCCAACTATTCTCCCTCCAGCTATGGGTAAAATAGTAGGACAGAGTAGGCTCTTTAACCTTGGCTGGGTAACCAGTCTAGGAGAAGGAAAACTCTGAATTCAAACCTGTTAGACTCCGCTTAAAAAAATTGACCTTGTGTTGCATCCTGCTCATGCGGAAGAGTTGGTAAATATACATTCATCAGACCAGCAATACTGGTACATATATATATTTACCAAACCCCTCCGCACGAGAAGGATGAGACACAAGGTCAATTTCTTAGGCGGAGTTTAACAGGTTTAAATTCCTTAGTTTTCCTTCTCATAGACTGGTTACCTAGCCACGGTTAAAGAGCCCAGTCTGCCCTACTATTTACCCATAGCTGGGGGGAGAGTAGGATTCATACCTTTCCCAAGGGTATTAGCGCAAAGTGAAATGCAATTACTACATCCAGGATTTGAACTCGGGGCGACGAGTCCATTTCCTTACTTTAACCATTACACCACGCGCTTCCTACATACTGGTACATATAAGTTATCGACTGTTAGTACATGGCGAGTTTCCAGTTTCACATGATGATAATATATATATATATATATATATATATATATATATATATATATATATAACATGATACGTAAAATATGAAAATGCATAATATCTTTCTGTATTGTTTAATATTATTCTTTTCACATGCTGTGATACAATACAGCAGATAGAAATACTTGGAACTTGATCGGAA
This sequence comes from Doryteuthis pealeii, assembly GCA_023376005.1. NCBI lineage: Eukaryota > Metazoa > Mollusca > Cephalopoda > Myopsida > Loliginidae > Doryteuthis > Doryteuthis pealeii. The sequence continues at coordinate 118,140,075 of CM042140.1, forward strand.
ATAAAAGCTATGCGCAAACTTATTTGCCATTGTTACATGGCATATTGGAAAAATATCCTGCCAATATACCACATCAGATAGATGGCCTAAATAACATACTAGACTGTCACTAATATTGCAACAGTTACAATAACTTTAAAACATTCTCCTTAGAACACGCACACACCTCCATCCCTATTTAAACGTAACGCACAAGATTTAAACTCAGATCCAAGGAATCTAAATTCTTACAAATACTTCAACACCACAAATAAATCAGTCCAATACCAGCCCAAAGATCTTCATCCCCACACTATAGCCACTTCCAAACTAGCCGTGGAATCATCAGAAAAAAGGGGACAGCACAGAAAACAACATCAACACAGGGATACACAAAAGAACCATCTGAATCAAAAAGGATCACAGATAGGAAATATCAGTCGGTCTTTGACAAGGAAAGATGTACGCTCCACGAAATATCAGCAAATAAATAGGATTTAGAACATAATATTCAACATCAAGTCTCCGATCTTCATTTATTTCACTCATTTCTTTCATGCTTCTAAAACAGCTACAATTCATTTTCCCAATATATATATATATATATATATATATATATATATATATATATATATATATATATATATCGTCTGTTATTTCCGGATTTGAGCTCTATAGTGATCGTAACATATGTAGCGATGTATGTATTTATAAGTTAAAACTCCGCTGATAACTTGCAGCTGAAGACGACTGAGAGGTTCAGGAATCGTACTGATGAAACGTCAGTCATGTTTCGCTCGCAGCTAGAAGTATTGTTAAGTCTAGCCACTCAGAAGAGACGTGAAATGTCGAAACACAGTATTTGTGGATGATTTTATATATATATTGCAATGAATATAAATAAAGAGTGTTCAATATTATTTAATGGGCCATGTATATCTGCTTTAGGTTATCGTTGTCATAACTGCCAGTTTCTTGTCTATCGAACGATCACATAGTCGAGAAAACGACCAATGTCTATTGACTGTCAGTCTACATTATTCTATCATCTTCTACTATATATATATATATATATATATATATATATATATATATATATATATATATAAAAGTAATTGGTAATTTGCTTGAAGCATTGTTGAGTATGTTATAAAATAATAAAATTCGAAGGCAATACAATACGTAAAAAATAAATACAAAAAAATGTTTTATGTGTCTTTATTTTTTACGCATTGTATTGCCTTCGAATTTTATTATTTTATAATATATATTATATATATATATATATATATATATATATATATATATTATATATGTGTGTGTGTGTGTGTGTGTGTGTGTGTGGAGAGAAAGAAAGAGAGAGAGAGAGAGAGAGATAAAGGGAGAGAGAGAGAGAAAGTCCCAACTTATTTGGGGCTATAATTAGAATGACGAGCTTGTGATTATACGCTCACTAGTACAATTTAAGTTTCGGAATTTATTACATATAAAAAATTATTTATAGAAATTAAACATTGAATCAATTACTGCATGCTACTTTATTGTGTTTCATACAATAGGAGTTTATTTTCATTAAAGAAAAAAAATAACAAGAAAGTAGGGTGTTTTTGAGGGGATGAAATGGATTAGAGGCATTTCAGTGCATTTCAATGGAGAAAATTGATTTGATATACGAGGAAATTAAGTTACTAGCGAAACGAATTTAGCTCTTCATGTTACATATTAATTGGTACCCTATTACTTTTTAAGGTAGTATAGAAATCCTTATGGCAATCAGTACAGCTGATGGCCTTGAGAGTGAGTGACAATGCTTGACCTCACTCTCACCTTGCTTTCTGGGGATAGAATCGTGAGAACGGAACCCCGATAGAAAGCCCCCCTTCCGGTTTAAGGTGGGCAACTCAGTAAGTCAGTGGCAGTAGTTAGTTAGAGTTAGTCAGTTGCAGAGTTAGAAGCTAGCAAGATGTGACTCTCAGCGCGCAGTTGTCTGGTCCTGGGGTTCCAGAATAGAATAACATCAAAGGTAAATGGAAGTCTTGTTGTTATTACTAAAAGCTAACAATGACACAAGGCTTCTGATAAGAAATGGTCCCCAGCAGAACCAGACACGGAATCCCCATACAAGAAGACCAGACGAGACCTGTAGAAGATATACCAGACCATTAGAAGATAGAAGACTAGAAGAAGCAGATCCGACCAGAAGAATAAGAAAGTACGCAACATTCAGTCAATTAATTCATTCACAGTCATATCGTCCATGATAACTGTACCTATTTAATTGGAATGGTTATTTTTTGCGCATACTTCTAATGTTTCAAGTATTCTTATATAATTCATATAATTTGTACATAGTTACATGGTGCAAAGTATTCTTATCTAATACTAATAATTCAGATATGATTGTATATGGTATCAAGTATTCTTTGCTAACTAATTATTTTTGATCAAATGTTAATACGATTATCTAATTTTCAAAATGTCATTAATTTTAAAAGTTTGATTATAATCATAACTATATTTTCTATGTTCCATTGTATTTCTAAAAACTGAAAATTTTGAATTTGCCTTTAATCCTTTCTCTGCTCACAGTTATATGATATAATTTATTTCAATGTATATATTTATTATTTTACATATAATTTGCATAGTTATATGGTTTCAAGTATTTCTATACAATACTATACTATACTATCACTTCATACATATCCATACCCGTTTCAGATCAATATACCTGTAGGAGTTATCTTCCTTTTGCCGGAAGAGTCATTTTCTCGCTGCGTTGCTGTTTGTTCCCACTAGGGCACCTCTGGTATTTAAGCGTGTTCATTCAAACGCTGCTTTCTCTTGTTAGCTGGATCTTCTCAAGAACTGCTATGGGCTAGAGTCTATCTATCCTCCTTCCCGGTGGGGCTTTTGCCTCCCCCTTACATTAAAGTCCTTTATACAGCATGGACTATCTTTTAGTTCCATGTCTGTGACATTTATATGTTAGGTACATTTGGGTATCTTGTTTATACCTAAATTTGTATATGTATTTACATGTTCTATTCTCCTGTACATTATGTATCTTATCGTTTCCATGAGCTGTTATATATATTAAATGTCTTGTCTCACAACGTGTCGGAGCTGTTATTCAATTATCAACATTGAATCTTACATACCTATTAATATCTAAAATCATTGGCTTTCCTCAAGTTATGTGGTTTCAAGTATTCCTATCTAATGCAAATAATTTGCACGAATTAGTATGGTTTAAATCAGTATTGCGCAACCCGTTCGCCACGGTTAGGATGTGACACTAGGTTGTAATTATTAGGCATCCAGCGACGATCGAACTCGGTATTCAGTAGTAAGGAATCTGTGAGACTTGCTTGCTTACCATTTCACCTCAATCGGTCGCGTAAAAATTGCTTGAAGTAATTCAAGAAATTAAAGTTTCAGGTAACTAATAATGCTTATTCTTTATAGCTACACACAACTATTTTTGATAAACATACCTTGCCCATTGTTATATGGGTACAGGTTTGTCGGTGTTTTTATTTTTCATTCCTATATCTAACAAGATATTTCATTATTTATTGACGTTAAACTCTATCTGATGATGAAGTTCCAGTTCTGGAACTCTGGGAAATATAGAGCAGCTTTTCATCACCATTGCCCCCAGATCCACGAGTGGTGTGTTAAATTGAAAATTTGTTAATAAAGAAAATTGACTTTCAAATTATTGCTACAAATATTTCAAAACTCTGACAGCATTAAATGACCACTGGGGTTGAAAGGCCGTAAAACAAAACAAACAAAAGAATGTGTAGAAACAACTGTTTAAACGGCTATTTCTTTTCCAGCGCACATATACATGCATATTATTACTGCACACTGTTCATGTTCTATGTACACATGTGACCATGAACTGAACTACTCACTTATTCTATGTACTAGACATGTGACTTTGATGAGTTGTGATGCACCTGAGCACTGTACACATACATGTATATTATTACTGTACACTGTTCATGTTCCTGACTCTAATACATTATTCTATGTACTAGACATGTGACTTTGATGAGTTGTGATGCACCTGAGCACTGTACACATACATGTATATTATTACTGTACACTGTTCATGTTCCTGAAACTAATACATTATTCTATGTACTAGACATGAGACTTTTCCAGCGATTGGGGTTTCTGTACCTGAAAAGAAGAAATATCAAACACAGAATAGTAAGTTGCTTCTACACATGCTGTTCAAATTTGACATTATTTGAATGAGAATTGATCAAATCATTAGATTAAGAAATTATATTAAATTTTCTGAAACATTATTATATAATATTATAATAAAGATTATCTATTTGCAAAGCAGTATTTTCAACAGTTTAGCTTCTCACTCTGCCATTTCCTTGTTCCTTGTCGAGTTTCATCCATAGTCTATACGCCCGTTTTCTCCCTCTTTCCGTTTTCCATTAGTCCTTATTTTGTCTCGTCTGCTATTGCTCTGACCCAATCTCCCGCCGTCTGATAACATACAGCTATCCATCTACTCAGACACAGCAACTCGGTGACGTTCTCACACTATGTCTGCCTGGTCACGTGGACAACGCGTGTCATCACCATTATATCTGCTGACCTCCTCTCCTCACTCATACCATGTCGGCATGTATGGGAATATATATATATATATATATATATATATATATATATATATATACGCATATATATTATTTGTGTGTGTGAGTGTGAGTATGCGTGTGTGTGTGTGTGTGTGTGTCTGTGTCTGTGTAAGGAGATATATAAACGCTGATAACTACAAAGTATCATATTAATGTACAGATATATCTTTATATATCTGTATATCCATTTCTTTATGGTCATATATGCAGAGAAATACACATACACACACACACACACACTATATATATATATATATATATATATATATATATATATATATATATAATATATGTGTGTGTGTGTGTGTGTGTGGGTTAGTGTTTAACACTATCACTTGAAGAGACAGTAGTAGCCCAACATACAGAATAATTTGGAGAGTACGCATTATCTGTGATAGAGTGGTATATATATATATATATATATATATATATATATATATATATATATATATGTGTGTGTATATATATAAATGTATATATATATATATATATATATATATATATATATATATTATTATTAGAGGAAACAGAAAGGGCCATGGTTTCAATCAAATTGAAATGATTTTTCAGGGCCCTACCCTACGTTAACTAAGTCGATGCAATTCCTTAGTTAAATTAAAGATATTTTTTGGATAATAAAGGTTCAACGCTATGTAATTTTTCTCTCAATCTTTGCGTGCGGCCTGCACGCGAAAATTGAGAAGAAAAAAACGATGTATCGTTCCATATGTGTATTCATTTCTTTATTCTCATTTCTATATTGTTATCAATTTAATTATAATTATATATAATAGCAAGTAAAACAGTTATAATTTAATTCTAATTATATTTTAGGGGTTTAATATTTCTAATTCATAGTTTTTATTGTTTTCTTTTGTATTTATCCTATTTAAAATGAATAATCTATTTAAGAAAAAAATCAATTTATTTAGTTAAATTTATTAATGTAGTTCTGACAATATTCTAGTGATCGACCCAACCTATGTCTACAATTGCAGATCGAGTCAAATCTACTATTTAAAAAGGTTTTTCTTGTCCGGGAATTTAATTATACTTAACCTTTCTTGTAGACAAAGGTAGCATGGATCATTTAGAGATGTGCACACATTTGATTTTCTTAGAAAATCCATTCAATAAGTGATGTCATATTTATATCTTTTAAATCCCAAATATATCTAGATAAATTTGTTGCGTTTCCAAGCTTAACATTAATAAATGAATGCTTATGGTTTGGAAATCTAGTTTTGAACACCGACTTTGTGCATCCTACATAGAATTTAGTTATATTTGGCTTTTGCGCAGATGTTACTGAGGCCTGGTAAATGATGCTTTTAGTCAAGTATCTTCCCTCCGTGGGACACATTGTCGGGCTTCGACAGTTGCATTGCTTCTGTTTATCCAATATATATATATATATATATATATATATATATATATATATATATATATATATATGTTTTTCACGGAACAGATGAACTTGCTACTACTAACACACTCTTCTACCCGGATTTTAATAGCATGTCAAACCCTCAAAAATACTCCAATTTTTATAGTTCTTCCATAATGCTCCCCTTCAAAAAATTTTAAAAAAATTTCTTCAAATAAGAAATTCTCTCCTGACGATGACTTAAGGTCGAAACTAGTTGAGAATAAATAACATATATATTAAAAATATTCCATTTTGTCTTATTACCTTTGTTCATACTATATATATATATATATATATATATATATATATATATATAGAGAGAAATTTTATTATTATTATTATTATTATTATTATTATTATTATTATTATATACGCAAAAAGATATATCTACTAAATATATATTATATGAAACACAAAAACAACAACAGTTTTATGGCTATCAAAGTAGTCATTACGTCTGAACTCTGTGGTTACGCCGGATTTTGGTGTTAAAAGTTTGTTACAATTTACAGATGGTGCAGCAGCACTATATTACAATATCACCACATTTTGGGGGTTTAGCGTCACAATGGATGAATGCAAACCAAGATGCAGTCTCTTCGTATGATTCATTGTTGAATTCACAACTTTCCAGTAATAGAGCGTCAATTCAATTTTGTAAAATTTGAATTAACTGACAAGTTGACACAACATTACATTAAGCCAATTTCCATGGAATGCACGTACGAAATCAATAATTAATTAATAATTGAGGGATATTGATCTTTTCGGATTCTAAACTAGTAACTATAGGAATAATGTGCACTATATACGGGGGTTTGTCAAAAAGTAATACCATTTTGATTAGGACAAGTATAATTACCAACACAGTAACATCTATCATACATCAAAAGGAAGCTGGTCCTCTGTGAATTACACCCCTACTCCTCCACATATTCACCGTTTCTCTCAATTGCAACGTTTGACCTTCGAAAGAGAGCATGTACCCCTGCCCGGTAAAATTATGTTGACTGTTCTTTGAGCCACTTCTTCAGTACAGATTTCAATTCCTCGTCACTAAAATAATAATTGCCCCATGAAAAAGGGTTTGAGAGGCCTGCTTCATTTTGAAGTATGAAACATGTTCTGTATTGGTAATTTTACCTGTTCTAAACAAAAATGGCATTACGTTTTGACTCACCATCGTATATATATATATATATATATATATATATATATATATATATGCTCCAAAATTTCATGGTTGAGCACTGTAGGGGACATTAGTTGACCTTTCATCGTTTAACGTAAAAAGTAATGCTAGCCTGTTTACTGGAGTTCTGTGGTGATTTTAAATACATACATCCTGTAAGTTCATCAATTAAATGTTCACCCCAGGCTGACAGTTCCTGATAGCCGAGAGAGTAAGGAACTTGACCGACGAAAATTCTGTCGGGTTTCGCACTCGGCTAGGGGTAGCTGTTAAAAAGTCGAGCCGCACTGATTAGAAGTAAACTTCGAAATACGTGTCTGTGGACGACTAGTATATATATATATATATATATATATATATAATAGTCAAATGCTTGATGCATACATCATATCATATGTCACTGAAGGACGTTGACCTATACTGTTCATTGTACTTCAGTAAAATTATCTCTAAGAAAATTAAAGAAAAAATAACCGAGGGAGCTCAAATGGATAGGGAAAAAGGCTTAAGCAATTGAATGTGGGAGAAGGTAAAAGAGGAACATTATAATGACAAAACGAAAATGTATAAGAAAAGAACATTTTGATGTCTCCCAAAAATAAAATAAAATAATACTTTGAATACACAACACAAAATAGAGAAAATAATATATATATAGATTGCTGTCTCTCTTTCTCTCTCTAATAGTTTCTCTCCTTCATTCTCTCTCTCTCTCTCTCTCTCTCTCTCTATATATATATATATATATATATATATATATATATATATATATATATATATATTAACATCACGGAATTAGCCGATTTAACATCACGGAAAATATATGCTGTTTATTATATATATATATATATATATATATATATATATATATATATAGAGAGAGAGAGAGAGAGAGAGAGGGAGGGAGGGAAAAGTGAGAGTGAGAGAGGGGGAGGAGAGAAAAAGAGAGAGAGAGAGAGAGAGAGAGAGAGAGAGAGAAGGGGAAATTTACAACAATGTGACAAAAGAGAATAAGTTAAGAAAAATAAATAAAATATTGTTACGTTCGTTTGAAATCTGACCTTAAGGAAATCAAAGACTTGGAACGTTACGTCACATACATTTTTGCGCTAGACTATAATTTCAACGGTTCCCATTACTATTGTTATGAACAACCAAGCGTGTCCTTTTATCTCTATACCTATTTTTCATTCGGTGTCTCATTGCTGTTTTGTGTTTCAGCTGTGCTGTGTCGCCTTATTAGATTTACATTTCCTTTATCCGGTTTTCGGGCTGGGAGTATGGTGTAGTAACTGTTTTTCTCGCTTGACCTTGATTTTGTCTACTAATGAGAGGCTGCATAACTCAATCCTACCTTCGCTCCGAGCATTCCAAATCTGTGGCAGAACGTTCCTATGGCAACACAGAGGAATTGTAAGAGGGGTCCGATGCCAACATGACGTTGATCACAGTAGCTAGATTTATTTAGGGCCTAACCCATGTACATACATTTTCATTTCATAGTATAATGTCACACAAGAAATAAGAAAAAATATAATTTTTACTTTATAGAAAGATAAATGTTTTCGTAAAAAGAAAATTTCGTAACTCATGTACATATTTACCATACGAAAATGATGTGACACATGGTCAATATTTAGGCGGAGTTTAACACGTATTCAGAGTTTTTCTTCTCCTAAACTGGTTGCGTAACCAAGGTTAAAGAGCCCAGTCTGCCCTACTATTTAACCATACCTGGAGGTAGAGCAGGTGGATGTATACCTTTCCCAAGGGTATTAGCGGTATATGAAATGTACACAGCCTCGTCTAGGATTTGAACTCAATTTCCTACGTCTCTAACCATTACACCACACGCTTCCATAGACTCTTAACTCATGTATGTTCGTTACTGTATATACTGGAGGGCGTACCACATAAAGCTTTCTTTATAAAAGTACGTTATCTTCAATGCTTATATATATAAACATATAAACATCTAAAGTCTATCTATAATTCCACAATATTATTAATACTAGCTGTACTAACTCGTATTGAATACGATTTTTTAATGTTAACTGCTGTTTATTTTCTTGTGATTGGATGAACAATCCGGACCAAGACAAAAATTGTAAACATGCAATCTCTCAAATTCAATTCACTTAAAATATTTATCTACAAATCTCTACAAAAATTTCATCTGCACAATAATAACTTCATAATAGATTGATAAGATACAAAATATCACAGATAATTATCTTTTATATTGATTTATTTTTATAATAACAATTAGTGTTTGTAACTCTTGTTTTGGCGTAAATTTGTATTTGATATAAAGAAAAATAACAGATTAGCTGGCTCATTAAAAGTTATTAAAATTTAAGTAAAGTCGTCGGGGTGGCCTAAAATAGGTATCAGCCAAAAGCCAGAGAGTCTATCTCATTTTCACTAGCGCTAGACCAAGGAGATTATTTTTAATAATACCGACGAATTTTCATGCCATTTTTAGATCTAACTTGGGCGTCACCTTGTTGACCATTTGATTTGTGGGTAGTTAATAAATAGCCAGTCGAAGATCATTTACAACTGAATAGCGAGTTCAATTGTTGCTTGATGCCACTACTCGGTACGAACAGTTTGGGTAAATACAAACTAACCTTCACAGTTTGATAAAGCTTAGCCGTAAGTCAATTCTGTTAATTACAATTTTATTACATCCTCTATGTTTGAATATCACACAGATTTCATAGGCCAATTTTGAATATAATGATTTTTCGAAATTTTCGTAATTTAGTACGGATCGTAAAAAGATTGTTATTTTTTTTTTAAATAAGGATTTATTTCTTAGAACAAAATATATTAATTTTTAGTGCTAGCTAATTTGGACGCTTTTCATCAAGATTCTGAATGAGACTTTTGCGAGACACTTACTTACTACTACAAGATAAACCTAGCGAAAATCTGGATAACTTTGTAGGAGACTCGAAAAACTAAGGCGGAGTTGCAATTTCTAAGACCGTAAGCTAAACAAGGGATGAATTTCTAAGAGACGGTATCATATGCAGAATTGCAACAAAGAGACAATCAGGGCTAAAATATAAAACCTTGAATTTACAGACCGCTTACAAACCTGAATTTAGAACAGAAGAAAACTAAAACTTACGTTGGTTCAACAGTTAATTGCATTGTGAGAGTAACTCTAGCAATAACGATAAAACAATCTTGACAATTTCAAATGGTAGATGCGAATTATCTAGGTAAGCCATATAAACAAGTGTCGTAAAAAGATAGAGAAACGCATCTAATCGTATTTTCTACTAATGTAACAACAAATAAAGCGATATTACTGGCTGGACATTCATAATATGTCAATTAATAAAATAAAAGGGAAAATGAATGTCTCACTCGTTTTCTTAATCTTTTTTCAGTGGAAATCTTTTTTATTCTTTTTAATTCAAAACTAAAGGTTATTCCTTCGTTGGGTCAAGTAACTATGGCACAGCTTAAGATATAAGAAGTTAATGTAAAGGATTTGTTGTTGTATCTCAAACGTAATAGACGATTCGCCTAAATGTCATAAAATACTGGGGAGGAAATTCCATATAGTTTGAAACCGATATCTATGAAATTTAGACGTGTTCGTCTAAAAGACCAGAAATATATTGACATGGGCATAATAAAACTTTTAGCTGTCCAAATTATCGAGCAAAGTATTTACCCAATCCATTCGCCATAAGTAGGATGACCAAATATCCAGCGATCGAACTCGCTATTGATTAGTAATGGCATTGCAGGTCCTAGCTTGATAACATTACACCACATCAATTATCGAACCTAAAATGGGGATCCAGCATATCATAATCTCCTTAGAGTTAGACATCGGGAATGAAAGAGCTGACCCCGCAGCTAAATCGGCTCTAGATTTGAATCCCGACAATTTCACGATACCATAAACTGATTTGAAACCTGAAATCAATAGATTCCTTCATACAAAATGGCAACAACACCGGAATAACAACATCCACAATAAACTCTTCCTAATCAAACCCAATTTGGGAGACTGAGACCAACTTTAAGGAAGTCTAGAAAGGAACAAGTCATTGTGTCCCGATTACGCATTGGTCATACAAGACTAACGCACTCCTATATACTCAAACAACTACCACAATGTGGAACATGTCAAACACCTTTGACAGTTAAACTCTTATTAGTTTTCGTAAAGACGAAGGCAGAATAAAATATGCGTCGATTATTCGCAAACAATGAACATATATACGGAACCTGATCCATCCCCGTTGCCGAGGATTGATGATTTGGTAACAAATCTTGACAGATATAAGTATTTTTCAACTCTTGACTTAAAAAGTGCTTATATACAAGTTAGAATAAAACAACCCGACAAAATGTAGACTGCTTTCGATGTCAATGATTAACTTTATCAGTTTACTAGGCTTCGATTTAGGGTAACCAATAGTGTCCTTGTTCAATAGACGAGACCATAAAAGAAAACCATACTGACCCGTTTTCTTATTTTTATATTATCAGTGGGGTGAGATAGAAAGAGAAAATAAGAACGCCAAAAAATTTCTGAAAGCCGTTTGGGAAATAAATTTAAACTTAGATGCTGCTAAAACTACTCAGAAATATTGTCACTGAATAATTTGGGATATTGTTGGAAATAGTATCATTAAACTTGACACAGAACGAACGAATTCTTTAGAATAAATGCAAACCCCCAAAGATATAGAGACAGCTAATAATCGAAGGGAATGTCTGCGTACTATGCAAAATGAATATCCGAATTTTACGATAAAAAGACATCCCTTGAATTTAAGCGGCCCCACTGAAGAAACAACTTCTCTGCACTTTGGAATCTCTACCCGAGCTATATAGAGCAACGGGCAATTGTAGAAAACTTACGTTTCGAGTGAGATTAATGCTATATCTGTGGTAATTAGTAAAAATCGAAGCCCCGTTGTATTTATGTCAAAATTATTTCAAAGGCTCAAAAAAGGATATTATATCATAAAGAAGCCTTGGCAATAATCATTGTGATACTGTTGTATACTGGGTCGTACACTTTTCAGTATACTAGTACATTGAACTACAGTTTGCGCCAAACATATAATGACTCACAATTGTAGAAAACTTACGTTTCGATTGAGATTGGGATGTTTAAGATAATGCTATATCTGTGCTAATTAGTCAAAATCGGAGCCTCGTTGTATTTATGTGAAAATTATTTCAAAGGCTCGAAAAGGGATATGATATCATAAAAAGCCTTGGCAATAATCAATGTGATACTGTTGTATACTGGATCATGCAATTTTCAGTATACTAGTCCATTGAACTACAGTTTGCATCAAACATATAGTAACTCGCAACAGAATGCTAAAACATCGTGGTAGACGGTTCGCGTAATGGTTCCGTAATCTTCGCAGTCTCAGGTATTTGCCTCTCATCCCACTTATGAGGGCGTGGCCCACCCACAAGTCGAAGCTCATGGGTGGTAGGCACAAAAAATGAGTTGATCCCGTCGGCATTCCCCCTCAAGAGGGCATCTCAGGCGCTGGAGAATAAACCCACGTTAAATCACGGGGGACAGGTATTGCCTGTGGGGATAGCCAAATGGGATAAATACTGTTAATTTTATTTAGCTGCTCCAGAGGTCGAAGCACTCTGGAACAGGCCGCGAGAGGCCTTTGCCGGCTCAGTAATAAGACCGATGTTCTAAAACAGCAGTGTATAAATAGTCCTGGACCAGTTCATTCACTCCAACACGAAAGGTCAGCTACGCTAGTCTACAACAGATACGTAAATGGGAAGCTGATGGCAGGTGTGGCACTCCAAATCAGACGCAAAACATAATTGCCTTGGTCTAGTACTAGTTAAAAGAGTCCCAAACTGTCCGACTAATACTGACCACAGGCTACATTGCTGACTTTATTTTTAATTTACAAGGTGCTTTTAGATTACTGATTGGGAACTGAGTTCATTCTGGTCGACTGAGGATTATGCAACAAAAGTATCGCCTCTCATAAGATCGGATTGGGGTTTGGCGGAGAAAATTATTATGAATTAACATCGATCAGATTAAACTTAATCAGGGTTGCCAACCTGAAAATAAAAACAAAACAAAGAAACAAAAAACAAACGTAACTTTTTGAATAAAATCACCGTGTACAAGTTTTTGATCAATACAAACATTTCTATGGAACTCTGTTTCTTTACACTTTTGATATATATCTTCATGACTTAATTGTTATAAAAAATTACAACCTAACTCCTTAGTCTCTATTATTTTGATTTTTCGAACTCTCAGTCACATCAGCCGAAAATTTTTGTATGTATATTTCGCAATAAAGATGAGGATGAGAACAGTAGTCCGTAAAATCAAAATAATAATAAGCGACATCTCAAAAATTCAGAGGAATAAAATCCTTGGTTTCTATTTCAAAACTGTCGCTATCAGGAAACATATTCTGACTAGCAAACTAAAGGCAGACTCAGTAGAAGTCTTCCAACAGTTTTGCGAGCAGTGAATAACTTTTGTATTCATAATGGAACTATGCTGAAGGAAATGAAGTTGTTCTGGAATTAAAGGGATAATTAATTTCTTTTTTCATAATCAGTTTCCTTACTTAACAGACCGACCTTTTATTCGTCTACTTATGCCCAAGAGACCACCAGTGTATGTGTGTGTACGCGTGTATGCACGTGTTTAATAAAGGACGCGAGCGAGAGAGAGAGAGAGAGAGAGAGAGAGAGAGAGAGAGAGAGAGAGAGAGAGAGAGAGAGAAGAGAAGAAAGAAAGAAAGAAAGAAGAAAGAGATTTGAAAAAATAGTAAAATATCGGTCAATTTTATGGCCTCCATTTGGCTCCCAATCTACAAGGTAGGCAAAACCAATTATCTCTTTGGTCTCTGTAATCTAATATAAACGATACATCAACACTCGTAGCTGCATGGTGCGATAAGCACAATTCTGGCTACCAATGTGACACGGGGTAGAAAACCGAGAACCTTGCGTCCGTTCCAAACATTTCATCGGGGGCGTATTTTCTTATTAGATTTTTAGATTGTCCCGCAACAAGAACAAGGGGCAACAGTTTTAAAACTGTATTTAGTTTCTAAAGTGAGAATACCACTTGCGGCAGAAAATATTTTAAGACTAGACATATACTAGCCGACATTTTTTTTGACTGAATTTAGACGTGACATAATTTTGGAAACAGTTTTTTTCTTGATTTCCCGCTTTGCTTTTAATAGAAACGTCTTGAAATCTACAACATAAAAAAACGAAGTGCGTGATTATTTGTTTGTATATACAAAGTATTATCAAAATGTATCAAAACTGAATCTTAGAATAAAAAAAAAAAATGAAATCCAATATTTGAATGAAGATGTGTTCACAACTGAGCAGCGTATATATTAAAGGGATGATATCGAGAAACCCATAAAATAAAGTGATGATATCGAGGGACATATGATAAAATGAGGATATAGAGAAACATATATAATAATGTGTTGATATCAACAAAAGTATATAAACAGTGATCTTATCGCGGAATTGAAATAATCAAATTATGATATCTAGAAATGTACATACTAAAATGATGATATCGAGGAACTAATACAATAAGATGATGATGGAAATGTATATATTAAATTGATTATATCGGGTAACTCATATAAGAAAGTGATGATATCGATAAACTTATATAATAAGGTGATTATATCCAGACTTCTAAAAAGATTAATTGTGAAACTATTAAAATTAATTTTAAAGAAAACATTATTTAAATGTAATATCTTCTATGTCTTAATTAATGGATTGGTGAAATCTAATATTGGCATATAGTTTAGTTTAAAACAGTTTGTGAAAAACCGTTGCGTCAGTACTGATTCCATAATCTGCTCAAGGTCATCGGAATGCTATGTTGAGAAATTTCTATTTTTGCAGGTCATGAAATGTTCATCGACCAGGACTCCGTCCTTAAGCATCATGGGTCACCACCCACTGCCAACAGGTGGCTCAATTGATGAAGTCTTACCCCTCTGCAAAGGTGCAGTCGGTGCATTATTACGCCCCAGCTGACCGGGCGGTGTAATACTTTGATAAAACTACAAGATTAACCACATTACTAGTGAAAATATTTAAAAAAGTGAAAAAATGCATTAGGAAGAGAAATATTTATATTAATTTTTCCCGATTTTAAAGTCTTACAATTGAGGTTTCTGTTTAAGAATTACCCCCCCCCCATTTCTCTTTAGAAAAGTTAAAGGAAACACTTATTAAAGGAAACACTTATACCTTTTAATAATATAATAAACAAACTTATCCTCTTGAATATCATTAATCTAAAAGATAGTTAAATACTTATGGCAATAAAATGTTGGCTCCAAAATCTTGAGTGCAAAAATTCATTTGTAATAAACATCGTCCTCTTTCACATAATTTCTTTTATAGATCATTAATTAGGACTGAGACTATTCTAGTAGTGACCACCCCAAGCGGATTTTAACTGGTTTGAATTCACCGATTTCTTTCCCCTAGACTGTTTGCCTGACCAAGATTAAAGAGACTAGTATGTCTTACTATTTACCCGTAGCTGAAAGGAGAGTAGTTGGATTCATACCTTTTCCAAGGGTATTAGCACTATGTAAACAGTAGCTATGTCTGGGATTTGAACTCGTGTCGACGAGTCCATTTCCTATTGCTATAACCATCAGACCGCGCGCCTCCAACTACATTACAACATATCATATTAAAAATTCGATAATTAGATGATCTTTTAAAAACGTTTCGAAAATTGACGTTTTTTTAAAAAGGTTAGGCATTTTATTCATGCCTACAATTCACTGTTAGGCCAGATAAGTTTACAAGAAATTAATTTCCAAATTTCGCTGGTCTCTTGAAAATAACCCCATAAGTTATTTGTAGCCTAATCTAACAAACCTGGTTTAAGCAAAATTACTTTAATTTTAATCGGAGGATACCAGTTGCAATCTTACTTTTTAACAGAAATTCCTAACTTGTTAATTTAGTTATACTAAACTTCTAATCCAAACATAAATTAAACCTTTCATACTTTAATATACGTTCCTTAGAATTGTCCACTTTATTCCTGTTTCTACTCCCACACATATCGCAACGACATTGTTATTGATATTTTATTTCAAAAGGGAGTGTTGTTATTATTAAAACTTTCTTTAAATGCTCTCTATGAAGATCCTAGACCGTATCAGGTTCGTTTTGGCTTTCACAGTAACTTGCTATACGATATATTTCGTTAGACATTTTCCTTCTAAAGGACAATCATTTCCTTTGCCTTTATAACCAGGTTTCTTTTCAATAACACTTTTTAATAACTTGGTGGTAGTTTGTATAGTCTTTTGTATTTTGCTCATACAGTTGTAACTGATCTTTATTGCATTTCCTTTGAATAGTTTGTAAATTATAAGACCGTTTGGCATATATTTTTAAGTACTTTTAAATCCTTTCTTCCCACCTTAGTTTTTACCACTTTAATAAAGGGTGAGTTGAAGAATAGTTTTATACCGAGACAGACCAGTTTAAACTAAAATACAAACAGATTTATAATTCTACCCCATATATATATATATATATATATATATATATATATATATATATAATATATATATATATATATAAAATGTTTTTTTTTAAATTGGCGTTATTATGAAGCATTAAAAATGTATAAATGAATGAACTCGATATTATGGAGTATTGGATTCACTTATTTTTTAATTATTTTTGTCATAAATTTTCAGGTTCGTTAGATATCTTTGTCAAATGTTATTACTGTTTAACGGCTTCTTTGTCTCTGTTTTATCGACAGTGGCAGCGTCTGTGAAATATTTATATATTATATTTATATAAATATATAATATATATATATATATATATATATATATATATATATATATATATATATATATATATATATATTATATATATATATACAAGGTGTTCAAGACGTTGCACAGTATCATGGTTTAAGAAAATGATGATGAAAATACTAGATTATTGATTATAGGTATTACAATGTGAATAAATTTGAATTTAAAAACAATAATAATACAAAATAATTTAAACTAATATATTCTTTAAAAAGATTTATTTTCAGTTATTTCACAAATCAATATTTATAATTAGTAAAAATAAAATTAATTCTTTCTATGCCTTTGTAGTCCATATAGACGTCTGTATATAAACATTGTCTCCATAGAATGTTTACTCAGAGAAGTAAGGTAGGTTTTTCGTTTTTGTTTTGTATTTTTAAACCGAAAATGACTCCCCGCAACATAATTATGTAATAAAGATATTAATTCAACATATTTTTATTCAATTAATGTTGATGTTTTATATACGTAAAGTTTGCATTGTTTCTTAAGCAAAAAATAATGAATTAAATTATAAATGATATAAGATAAAACACACACACACACACACACACACACACACATTTATCTAAATATATATATAAAGCTAAAGCTAATGATAAATCTAATGTGTCAGACGGACCTGCTATTAGTTTCGCTTAATGCTCTTCAGGGCTAAGATCTGACTTTTTTCTCACGCGAGGATGTACCA
This sequence comes from Doryteuthis pealeii, assembly GCA_023376005.1. Classification (NCBI taxonomy): domain Eukaryota; kingdom Metazoa; phylum Mollusca; class Cephalopoda; order Myopsida; family Loliginidae; genus Doryteuthis; species Doryteuthis pealeii. Next base: position 118,157,941 of record CM042140.1, read on the forward strand.
ACACGCTTGGTATATATATATATATATATATATATATATATATATATATATATATATATATATATATATATATATATATGTGTGTGTGTGTGTAAAATTTGATTAAACATTTAAAATGCTAAAATTTATCGTTTTGTTTTGAAATGTTGATATCATGTTTTTTAATTTTCAAATATTTCCGCTTATTATAAGCTTTCCACGGTAATTATTTTACTAAAACGTAGCCTGGATATTACCAAATCAGCATATACAAGATTTTGGTAGTAGTGACGTCATCTCTTAATTATAACTGGGTACACACACATCGACACATCGTTTTGCCTTTATATATTTTGTCAACAAATTTTTTCAACAAATTTTACCTAAGTATTTCCCCTTTGAGGGACGATATTTCCTTCAATTATGGATTTTCCAACTGTCTCTTTAATATTACCCAGAGGATAATTGTTTTTGACTGTTAAGTACGCTGTGGTAAATACATTTGAAAATTATCAAAGTTTGACCGTGAGTTTTTAACACCCATTGCGTAAGCTAATCTCATTGGTAACATAACTTTATAAATTGAAGTGTTAGAGAATGTCTTTTGAACCGAGCTTGATGAGCTTTCTTGCAGTCATATGAAGATAGTCCTGTTTTGTAATATATATATATATATATATATATATATATATATATATATATATATATATATATATATATATATATATAGTACCCATTAAAGTAAAATTTAACTAAATAAATTTGTAAAAAATTCTTAAATATTCATTAATCTTAAATACTAAAAAGAATAATGAAAAACTATAAATTAGTAATATTCAACCCCTAAAATATAATTAGAATTAAATTTTAATTGATTTTACCAGCTGCTATGTATATTTAAAATTAAATTAATAACAATAAAAAAATGAAAACTAAGGAATAAAAAGTCTAGAATAAGCTGTACACGAAAATTGAAACCGTTATTATCCGAAAAGAAATGTATCTGAGTTTAACTAACGAATTACATCGACTTAGTTAAGTGTAGGGTAGGGTTCTTATGAAATCATTTGGATTGAAACCATGGTAGATCCATAACCTTTTTCCTCTAGGAATATATATATATATATATATATATATATATATATATATATATGTGTGTGTGTGTGTGTGTGTGTGTGTGTGCGTGCGTGTGTGTGTGTGAAGAAATATCTTATACTTTTGACAGGTAACATTTCTATAAGACTTGTGGAACTGGTTATCCTTTTAATTTCAAATCAGCAAATACCATACACATCCCAAATTTGTACTATAGAAATAGCATCTATTTATAATCTTATTTGTTGAAATACTAACAACGATAAACCTAATTTTAAAAATGTGCAAATTAAATTAATCAGCTTAAATTTAATAGAATCTTTCTAATTTAAGCAGATTATGTTATTTATTACGTTTTACATAAGGTTTATCGTTGTTTTAAACAATACTAATAAAAATAGATTCCATTTCTTATCATTCATTAAACTAGTGTACAATTTAAGGAAAACATTACCATTTTTTCTGAAATGTGTGCGTTGATTATACATAAAATATTATATTTGCATCATTTATTTTTACCATATTAAAAAGAGATTCTAAAAATATGGAAATAGTTTTTAGAATTTTCAAAATTGAAGGCTTTAAATACTTGTAAAGGATCCAACTTACACCGTTTGGGTTTGTTTAATAAACCATCCTCAAGGCATCGTTGATATGTTGTGACTTTTGAACATTGTTCAAATGTGATGATAATATTCAAATGTCTCAACATGTCAAAAATGCATGGATGATGGTTTATTTAACAAACCAAAACGTTCTAACCTTGGCTACTTCTATAATAATATAATTCTCAGAATACCTTGTTTTATCATATTATTATACAAATGCATGCAGTCGGATTTAATTCCTTTTCCCTTATCCACACAAACACCACACACACACACACACACACACACACACATACATACATATACATATATATATAATATATATATATATATATATATATATATACGTAGAGACACACACATACACACACCCAAAAAGTATAAATTTAAGTAGAAAAACATAGAATGTCTTCGGAACAAAGAACAAAAAACAAATTACAAACACACACACACTTGATATATCAAATGAACATTTGATGAACTTTATCAAGACAACCCAATTAGAAAAGTAATAAAAATAAGAAAAGTTAAAGGCTATAAAAATTCAGCTAATGACTTTATTGGTAAGCCACCAAAAGCAGGAACACCGGCTTGAGACTAGTGTAAAAGATGAAATTCCATTCCACACCCATAAAAAAAAAAAAAAAAAAAAAAAGGGAAAGAGAGGGTGAAGTGCTCATGTGTAGGTATATATATACACATACATGTAAGAATTCATTTTCATATTATCAACCAAAGCCTGAAGAAGATACCAGAAGATCTGAAACACGTGTTGCACATGTAAAACAAAAAGAATAAACAAATTTTTTCTGAGAACAAAATACATTTTGCGGACCTTCCTTTTTTATAAAATATTGAATTTTCTCCCGTTGGAACCAGAACAACATTTTATATATATATATATATATATATATATATATATATATTGGGTTAGGTTGATTTTTTAAGAACTTTTTTCAAAGCTATCAAATTACATGAGGCACTCAAAGTTGTGTATTTGTTTAGTAAGTACTGCTACCAAATACGAGATCTTGCACTTGTTGCAATCTTTGACGAAATCTTTGGCATCAAATATCGTAGACGAAACCCATTGAAAAATCCTCGGTTTTGCAACATCTGACCTAAAAATTAATTAGAAAATCTAACAATTTCAGTATTTAAAGCCGGAAATGTTCTCATTTTATTTTATTAAAATTAAATGAAATTAAGAAATTATAACTAACATTCAAATTTAAAATATGCACCCCATTATCACCGATGGTTTCGAAATACTGTTTTACCACATTAATTAAGCAGTAATTATGAATATATTAAAAAAAGAAAAGAAAAACAGCTGATTTCTTTTCTGTTATGAATGAAAAAACAAAAACACACACAAATATGAAAAAATAAATAATGGTTTACAATTGCTTAATATATGGAGTCAAATAGCTCCATATAAGAGGACTTAGACGAAAAATAAGGTCTCAGTTTATGTAGTTTATGACACAAAACTTTGGCAATTATGTACGTGTGTCTCTCGTTAAAGCCATATACTTATTTGAAAGCTTCAATTATTAACTTGACGACATGTTCAACACATTGAGAGTGCCCAGCTTCGTACCATTCATAAAGGATTCCCGGGGTTGATTTTCTGATAACCATTCTGTGAATGGTGATTCGCAAACTCCATTTTGTATTGAATGTTAGGTGTTTGTTTCCTAATCCTTTGGAGAGTATTGAAAATATACAGTTGCTGATTGTGGAACTTGTTATCCTTTTAATTTCAAACCATCAAATAGCATACACATCCCCAATGAATTTTATCAAGCTGTGAATTTTAGTTGAACTTTTTTATGGGTATGAACCACGAGTCCATAAACACATTAGCCTGATGGAATAAAGTTAAAATTAGAAATTATTTAGCAGCATGGAGAGATCTTCTATTTATTTGTTTTACCTTCTGGAAGCATTTAACATTCAACTTGTTCACAATAGTCATTTTATTGAATAGAAATATATAGCGGTTAATTGCCTTCCAACTATCAATAACATCCTTTTATATTTTGGAGCTCTGAGAAGTATGGAGTGCCCCTTCATTGGCATTACTTCCATGTCCACTCTGACCGGAGTGGTAGTACCTGTTAGGGTCCCATCTATGGGTTAAACAGATAAAAAGGTGATTATGAAAATGCGTTTAAAAATGAGTTTAAAAAATAAATTCATACCCAAAAAGAATGAATGAAATAAAACTCTCTTCTGTATAGAATAACCTACCAAGGGTTAACATGCCGTAAAATCCAACCAGCCAACCAACCAACCAAATAGTGAAATTCATTACTTTAATTTTCATGTGATAAAATAAAATAAAAAATTGGATTGGATCGAAAAGGAATCATTTTTGAATAATTAAGAGATGCTTTCGGTTTGAATGTTTAGGTGACAGGAAACATTTCATAAAATAAGTTTAAATACCTCGTAAATGTTTAACCTGCGTATGGATCTTGAAACAAAGAGCTGAGTTTTACTATTATTGTATTTTTATTAATCTATTTAATATACATTTCTGTAATTGTATATGCTGTAATGTATCTGGAATTTTGTTTTTCTTTTGAATCTACACAACAATAACAAAATACGTATTCAAAATAAGAATTCAAATAAGTATTCATAAAACTCTTAAAACAATTCTATTAAAGTTTGCAAGAGATGATGCATTGTGACGTATGAACGTATTTCTCCAACGGGGATAACAATGAAATGTTAATGAGAATCGCTCATTCTTTTCCAAATAAGAGCATCAATATCATCATACAACTTCAAATCAAAGCGCCGATGAGTCGTCCCGTTTTTGTTTATTTTTCAAAAACGTGGATAATTAAAAAAACATTGGCTTGGATCTGAGCAAATTTGCTAGAAATTGGATCAACGGATTGTTTTTTCCCATACTATATCAGAATAGGGCCAGATTAGCTCAGTCGGTAGAGTGTTCGGCTAGAAACCGCAAGGTTCCTACTTCGATACCGGCCCTCGACAACTCATCGTATGAGTAGCACAGGGATCTGTGCGGTAAAGTGAGGAGCTGGTGGTAGGTGTGGCACTCAACCTCAGACGCCAAAACAATCTCCTTCGTCTAGCACTATTGAAAAGGGGATAGTCTCCCTCGCTGATACCGACTTTAAGCCGCCCCGTGGACTTTACTTTTTACTTCATATCAGAATAGCATATATAATGATGTGCCCAGAGCAATGAGGTTTACTTTGTAGTACCCACATTGTCTCCAATATACAATATTTACAAACCCTTCCGCACGAGAAGGATATGACACATGGTCAATTTCTTAAGCGAATTTTGCCAGGTTTGAGTTCAGAGTTTTCTTACTCATAGACTGGTTGCTTAACTAAGATTAAAGAACCCAGTCTAGCTTAATATCTACCCATAGCTGGAGCGAGAGTAGTTGGATGCATACATTTACCAAGGGTATTAGCGCTATGTGAAATTCTAACAGCCTCGTCCAGGATTTGAATTGGCGTCGATGAGTCCATTTTCCTACGATTCTAACCATTACACCCCTCGCCTTCAGTATAAATTCCAGATTGTAACAACGGCAATGAGAGATCCATGACCAATTGCATTTATTAATATAAGTGTCAAAAATCATCATCATCAGGTCGTGCTGTCAGCGCAGATATCCATGACAATCTCTCTCCATCCGCCCCTATCACTCATTATTTTCGGGAGGTCCTCTATGTAGCATCCTGTATCCGCACAGAGCTGATCAATGTACGTTTTTGCTGGTTGGCCCACACTGGCGTGCCCATGTGTTGGCTTCCACAGGAGGACGTCGCTTATGAGTTCGTCCTTGCTTCTCCAGCAATGTCCCGCGTGTATTGTCCGTCTTACTCAGATGGTTTGGGTGATATGTGGTAGGTGGCTGTACAGCTGTTTTCTCGTGGGGTGTTGTTTCCACGTCTTGTTCAGGATCACCCGCAGCATTCTTGTGCAGCTCCGATCTAGTTTATTCTCTAGTCGCTTCGTTTGGGTCCAGGTGGTGCAGCCACACAGCAGCACTGATACGACAACGGCCTGGAAGAACTGTCTCTTTAACTTGTCTGTGAGATTGGATTTCCATATGACCGATAATTTAATTATAGCTGCCCATGCCTTTCCTATACATGCATTAACGTCGTTTTCTGTGGAGGAGATGTTACTGCCTAATTATCTAAATTGTTCTACCGAGTTTATCTATACTCAAGAACAAATAGGTTCGTGTTTTATTCGTTTTCTTGAATGATTTTCTTTCTTATCCATCTACTACGGAAAAGCGTTCTTTTCCTTCTTCATTATGCACGTTTCTTGGTTTGAGGCTTTAATATTTGTATAGAATTGACACTAGGCTGATTAGTCGTTAAACAAAATGATAATATTTGCACGGGTTGGTGGAAGGCTTATGTGTATATGCGTGTACATGTGTGGGTGTCAGAGAGGGATAGAGAGAAAGCGCGCGTGAGAGATAGAGAGAAAGAGAGGGGGAGCGAGAGGGGGGAGTGTCGTTGGGAAAGGGACGGGGTTAAGTCTCTGACGTCAATAGAACATATACTCAAGGTATTTCCTAAGCGTGTTTTACTTACTTAAACAATAGACACGAAACTACAAACAAAACAAAATGCCCTTCCGCATTGTCTTTTATTTTTAATACATTAATTTTTTTTTTTAGATTTCTTTATTATTTCTTTATATTTTTATCTATTCATTTAGTTTTAAAAATATATCTTTTTCCTCGATTTTAGTGTTTATTTTAACCCTGTCGTAGATTTTTTTTAAAATCTCAAAACTATAATAGCAAATTCAATGCCGGAGGCCATCTTAAACGTAGCATCTTTACCGCTTGTCTAAACAATATCGTCTGTCTATTTTCCTTGATTTTTTTTTCTCTTTTTTTAAGATCATTAATGAAAATACTTAATGAGAAATGTCACAGTACGTGCATGTGCTTGCACCTACACACACACACACACACACACACACTCACACACAAACACACACACACACACACACACACACATATACATATATATATATATATATATATATATATATATATATATATGTGTGTTGTGTGTATATAGAGAGATATAGGTAGATAAATAGATACTTTTGTGTATATATGTATGGTTAAAAGTATAATTTATTTATCAGGTATTCTTACTACAATACTAAAGAACTAAAACGGAGGAGAATAGAGCGCTACAAATTTATAAAAATTGGGCAAAAATTGGGCAAAAATCTAAATTATTATCAATCTCATAGACGTTCTTTAATTCATTTATGATTTGCTTTTCCCGTTGTTTTAATGCTATTGTTCATTCTTTTGTTTTCATTAATTTTAAAACATTTTCATCATTTCGAAATATTAACGTCATTTCTTTTTCTTTTTCTATTCCTATTTATATTTTCCCACGCTCATCCATTTTTTACTGTTTCTCTCTCACTCTTTTTGTTAATCTATCACTCTCTCTTTCTCTCTCACTCTCTCTCTCTCCACTCTCTCTCTCTCTCTCTCTCTCTCTATATATATATATATATATATATATATA
>CM042140.1:118167698-118187698 GCA_023376005.1 Doryteuthis pealeii
CTGTCAGGACAATCAAGCAGTTTAAGAATCTCCCAAAGAGCTTTCCTTTTTACGGTATCAAATGCCTTTGTTAAATCAATGAACACCTGATACAATCCCATGCACTGTTATCCACATTTCTCTTGTAATTGTCTAGCTGTAATTGTAAAGATCATATCTACCGTCCCACGACCACTTCTAAAACCACACTGTGACTCAGTTAAAACATCATTAGCAATGTGTTTCTGCATTCTGTTAAGCATGATTCGGCATAGTACCTTGCCAACAACTGAAAACAATGAGATGCCCCTATAATTTACACAATGTGTTTTGCTCCATTTCCCTTGTATAACACCACCATTAATGGATTCTGCCAATCCTGTGGAACACATTCATCACGCCATGTAGACTGCAGCAAGTCCGTCAAGCGCTGCATCATATTGCGGCCCGCACACTTGATGATCTCTGCATGTAGCCGATCCATGACAGGTGACTTTCTAGAGTTCAGCTTATAGACAGCTCCCTTAACCTCCCAGAGGGAGGGAACACCTGCGAAGATATCATTGACGGGTTGCAGGTGATAGACTGATTGAACTGTTCAACCTCAGAAGGCCTATTCAGAAGCTCGTCAAAATGCTCCCTCCATCTATGAAGAATATTGAAAGGATCTTGAAGAATTTCCTGACCATCCTTTGAGCGCAGTGGGAGCGCTTGATGGTCCATAAACCTCACGCAGTAGGTTGTACAAAACCTTGATGTTGTTGGTGTTGTAGGCAAGTTGTATTTCATCGGCTTTCTGACTCCACCATGCGTCCTGCATGTTTCGAAGCTTCTTCTGCACCTCCCTTTGTATTATCTTAAACTCTGTCATCAATCAATCATGCTCACACACACACACACACACACACACACACACACACACATATATATATATATATATATATATATATATAATCGCTCAGGTAAATGAAGAGAGAGATAGATCGAGAGAGAGAGAGAGAGAGAGAGAGAGAGGAGAGAGAGAGAGAGAGAGGACTAAAGTGATAAGACAAATTGGAATATTTATTCCATGTTATCTATTTTTGATTGTTTTGTTCTCAACTACTTTCAACCTTAACTCATTTTTGTTTGTCAATGAAATATCAATATCAGCAGATATTCTAATATGTTTATGTTTATCCCTATTATCCGTACAAAATTTACAATCAATTAATATCATCATAAACAGCAACAGATACTATCTTAACGAAGAACAGTATTCGCCATTGGATAGAATAACTTTATAATAAAAATCATTTGCTGAAATGCATAACTTATTTCTCCTAAGATCACGTAGAGAAATTGTGCCATTTCAACTAAAAATTCAGAACACGTTGCTCTTTTACTTTAACCTAAAGTATTATAATGAAAATAGAGATTCAAGTTAAAATATTTAAACTATGATAGCATCAAAATTTCCCGTGCGACGACTCTCAAAAGTAAACGAAGATCTTATCTGAGGGCATAAGGCTTTCGCAGGAATGTGTTTGTATTGTGTTTCAAGTCCATAAACATTGACAAGCACCGGAAGTTAATAACCCTTTCGACACTACTTTATGCAACAATAATAATAATAATAATAATAATAATAAAGTTGGTCTATGATACTAAAGAACACATCCTAAAACAGAATATACCACACACACAACACTAACCCACAATTATATATATATATATATATATATATATATATATATATATATATATATATATATATATATATATATATATAAGTAAAAAAAGTTAAGTTGTCGAGGTGTTCTAAAGTTGGTATCAACTAGACAGCAAGGGAGTCTATCCCGTTGTCACTAGTGTGAGTCCAATGAGATTGTTTTGGCGTATTGAGTAGAGCGCCACACCAATTATCAGTTCCTCAATTTAGCGAACAGATTCCTGTGCTACGCATACGTTGAGTTGGTGCGGGTCGGTATCGAACCAGGAATCTTATGGTTCCTAGTCTGACGCTCTACTGACTGAACGAAACCGGCTCTTATGAAAAAATTATGAGCCCATTTCGGTTTCGATTGATACGATCTCTTGAGGAGTCAACATTTTATTGGCGTTAGTTGAACTCACTTAACCATATTCTACGAGAGTTCAACTGAGCTGTAACTTCAAGTTAGTCCAATATAATATAGGGTCATGATCGAAACCGTGGTAGACTCATAATCCTTTCACAATTGTTGTAGTTTTTTTAAAGAATCGATCACTCTTGGATAGAAAATATAGAAATGTTCTGCACACGTGATTTCTTTTAAAGTTCTTTTTTCAAACATTTAAGAAATACTCCGCTTTCCAACGAATTTTATTTAAAAAGAGAAGGATTTTCTCCGAGGAAGGTCGATACATCTTTGTGTGCGGAACATTTCTACATTTTTTCTATTATTATTATTATTTCATTTCATTTTGATATTTAAAAATAATAATAGATTCAATAATGTACACATGGATAAACTCCTGACCAAAACACGTGTAAGTAAAATTGATTCAAATATCCTATTTTATTCCTTCTATACTTTCTTTCCTTTATTTCTCTTTTCAACATATATATATTTATATATATATATATATATATATATATATATATATATATATATGATAAGTTGTAAACAAGGTATGTTTGGAATGGCTTTTTTGCCGACAATTTTTGGGAGAATATGTGCTTAATTAGAGTCGTACCTAATTTTTAAAATTAATTAATTAATAATGAATTAGGCGGGAATGCCTATTTAAATGTATGGCTAAACAAATCGAGAAAAATCAATCTCTGTACCTAGGCCGAAATGTACATACAGAGATTGATTTTTCTCGATTTGTTTAGCCATACATTTAAATAGGCATTCCCGCCTAATTCATTATTAATTAATTAATTTTCAAAATTAGGTACGACTCCAATTAAGCACATATTCTCCCAAAATATATATATATATATATATATATATATATATATATATATATATATATAGTTAAAGCGTTGGGAGACTTTTTTATACTTAAAATCATTCATTCATTTGTAGACTTAAAATGCAACATTGTGATTGCTCGAAGGCAGATTGACTGAGAAATAGACGGAGCAACATACGCATTCTTAGATTCATTCATAGAAACAAACAAAAGGTACACAACAATATCCGCGTATACATGCTATTCTTTATTTATGTATAAATCACTCACGCAATGTGTCTACACGTCTGTCTGCAAAAAGGCACGTGAGACCATACACGCATATACACATATAGATAGAGGCCCCCCCTCCCACCTGTACACATGCACACGCAGACGCATCATTGTGGGCTTTGAGGCACATTGACATACATTTACATAATGCTCACTGCTCTTCATTCATTCATATTATATAATAAAATCTGGGTATTTTGGGTTAACAAGAAAACCAACTCTTTAGAAAATTGTTAAGGATGAACTTATGAAAATCATATATATATATATATATATATATATATATATATATATATATATATATATATATATATATATATAAAAGTAATTGGTAATTTACTTGAAGCATTGTTAAGTATGTTATAAAATAATAAAATTCGAAGGCAATACAATGCGTAAAAAATAAAGACAAAAAGATGTTTTATATGTCTAATCGATTTCAAAGCAAAGCTTTATTATCAGAGTTTTATTTCAGAAAGTTTTTTTTTCTGAAATAAAACTCTGATGATAAAGCTTTGCTTTGAAATCGATTAGACATATAAAACATCTTTTTGTCTTTATTTTTTACGCATTGTATTGCCTTCGAATTTTATTATTTTATATATATATATATCAAATAGACCCGATTAGTTGGTAATGGGTATTTTTTTATGTAGGACGTTTCGTATCCTCCACACAAATGTGTATATATATATATATATATATATATATATATATATATATATATATATATATATATATATTCACACACGTGTTTTCCGTCATTCTTTATCAAAAATATAGGTTGAAGCTGTAAATAACCCTGGCCAGTGTCCAGAAGTACTCGTTTTCTTTTTCTGAAAAAGTTTGGGACATCAATGAGACGAGTGATAACACCTCAACTGACAAAAGTACACATACAAATGCATTTGAAATGGGCAATGAAGTAGATGAAGCTCGATTATTTTTAACGTTCTGTTCACAGTTGAATCATGTGCAACACATGATGGCCCTGCTTGTTTAAGCAAAGGTTGTGTCGTAAAAGGACGGGATCAACATCAAAGATTGTAGAGCATTCATCAACTTTTGTCATTGATAAAATGCCACATTGGGTTTTTTCCACCTATTGATCTTGCTAGAGAAAAATCAGAAATCATTAATAACGTAAAATTGTTTAACTTTAAGACTATTTCTAGGTCTAAAAAGCTTTGATAAACCAATTTTTAGGAGTTGGGAAGCTCTAGAATTCATTTTCCAGACAAAAATATATTACAAAAAAGTAACCATCTGTTGTGCACCCCCAAAATTTGGAGAGCTACAAATCGACATAATCCGGACAATCTTTTGAATTGAAAGCTTAAATGTTGGGGATTGTCTTACTATTACATAGTCCACACCTGGTAAAAAATCACAAGAATTGAAGAGGTTGGGTGACAAATTTACCTTTTTTTACTGATTTGACGTAATTACCCCTAAGTATTGTCAACACTACGTTTTGCGAGGTTATTACATCAGTTTAACCTAAGCACTGAAGTTTTAGTGACAACAAGTCTCCTCAGAGCTCAAGAATTCTTCTAAATATCATAGCTGATTTTAGCAGTGCTGTAGTCTAGATGGTATCGATTCTTCCTATCATCTGCAATTCACTCACTTTCTTTTCCAAATGCATGTGAAATGTTCCAAGGGCTCCTATTACAATCGGCATTATTATCACCTTTGTTACACAAACTTTCCTACTTTCTGGAAGGTCCAGGTATTTAGTTTTTAGCTTAGTTCCCACTTGATTATGTAGAATGTTAGACTGTAACCTCCTTAGATGCCAAGTTCTTGTTAATTAACTCTATTTCTGGTTTTCTAGTCAGAATTGGAGGCTTCAGTTGTTATTCAGAGTTCCTGAGAATGTAATGCACATATCCCTTTCTGAGATTTTGACACAAGTACAAGGAAGAGTAAAAAATTATCCACACTTTCGACATAACATATCTTTATTATTGTCTCACTGCGTCCTTTGCAAGCGTACTTATAGTCAGCACTGTTGTGATCACGTGGTCAAGGTTTGAGCCTGATCAGGCTATTTTGTTTGCTGTCTTTATAGTGCAAACATGGCCGTCCTACTAGCAATATGCACCAAGGAAGTGACTCGATTTCAATGGATGCTGAAATGAATCGGAATTTTTTAGCACAATACGAGGACAATGCAATACTGTGTAGAAGTGTGTAGGAATGTATAGAGAAGTTTAAAAGTGGACTGACAAGCATGACACCCGTCAACCTCCACCAGTGCTGAAAAGATTCTCCAAGCCAGAGAGATGTTAATGGCGAAGGATCAAGTTACCATCGATGAGGTACCCTGTTCTCTGCAGATTAGTCATAGTTCTGACTATACAATAATCCAGGATGGACTCAGCTGCCATAAAACAATAGTGCGGATGATTTTAATCTACCTCGTAGTGACTGGTGGTTTTCAATGCAGTCTGAGTGACAATAAGTCTTCTCGGGACGCTTCTAATTGTATTATGGAATATCAGGTGTGCTGTAGTCTATACTGTTTCAATTCTTCCCCTGATATGAAGTCTCTCCAAGTTTTTCCAGGTTGTTCCAAAGGCTCCAAGTATGATTGGTATCCCTATTTTGACCATCTTTATTGTTATATACACAACGTTTTGGCCTTTGTGCCCTCCCGACCTTCTTCAGGTGTTTCTTGTCGAACCAGAAACCTTTTTATAGAATGTGCAAGATTTATGTCGAAATTGGGAGCCTTCAAGCAACTTTGAATTGAACCCTTTATCTAATAAATGAGGTAGATCACTCTCACTCCATTAACCATGTCTGAGTACAAATGATAAACATTCAATGTTATTTTCGCCCGTAGTAAGGATTGAACCTGTAACATATAGATGATTGTCACATAGAACGATATTAACCCAACCCTTATATCGTTTGCACCATGTGTCTAACGGAGAGCACATCGACCGAAACATTATGTGTATGAAATGAGGACAAAATCTAAATAAATCAAATTATCAAGAGTTATCTTAAGAATTCAGACAGATGGTAATAATAATTAACTATTTGCGGCTGCGTCCTGGTCAACTAACATATAAAATCAGTGTCAACGAAATGATAACTTTAAAAAGTCACTCCAGTTAAAAAAAAAAACAAAAAAACATCGAAATGTAATACGTCCTCGAATGGATGCCAACAAATAAGAATCAAAACCATGTATAAGAGGTTTTCACTAATCCACAAGGAACAATTTTGAGGAGACATTTCTATTTTCAATTTTCGTTTTTCCTTTAAATGGATTTTTTTTTTAAATTAAGAAACAGAGAGTCTTAACTCCCTTCCCTTTATTTTATCAACTAATCATGACGCTTGGCCTTGTTAGTATGTGGAGCATGGAACTGTTTTTGCATTAGAAAATGTTTTATAAAAATATAAACTACTCTCCTGTGTATCGAGCGGAGGTTAATGGTAAGAAGATAGATTTACTCGTGAAGAAAGTGTTTTAACTAGTCTTTGTTTGTTTTACTTCGTGATGTATATTATGTTTCCTTTCAGATAAGCTACAAAAGTTATACGGAGTGTGACAAAGTGACACACATTTGTTTATAATTCTTTCATGCGGCTACATACAGACACGTATATATATATATATATATATATATATATATATTCTTATAAATATACACATTAGAACCACAGACCATACGACAGACAAGAATATAGAGACAATCATACACACACATATACATACACACACACACACACACACACACACATATATATATATATATATATATATATATATACATGAAAGTGAGTAAACAAACGATGTGTTTATTTTTGATATGGCTTTTTAGCTGACAATTTATGGAGGATATGTGCTTAATTGAAGTCATACCTAATTTTTAAAATTAGGTATGACTTCAATTAAGCACATATCCTCCATATATATATATATATATATATATATATATATATATATATATATATATATATATATATATATTTACCCCATTTGTTCTTATCAATTTCTTTACATTCTGACTTTTAATTATCAACCGGTGTAAATGCTTCAAAAGTACCGGTCGAAAATGCCTTCGTATCCCCTTTATTTTGTATTTCATTTCATAATAAAATATCACCTCCCCAATTTACATATGATTCCTCTACTTTTAGTAGTTTATAAGTTTTCATGTACCAAATATATATATATATTGAAACAAACAAAAATATGAGATTCGACCGAAACGTCGCGGAATTTAACTAGAACATCCGTATAAGAACCACAAAGTTCCGGGTTTGATACTGGCTCTCACTAACTCAGCGCATGTATAGCACACCTTTAATATATGCTCTAAAGTAATGAGCTGGTGATAGGTGTGGCACTCCACCTCAGATGCTACGCAATCTATTAGGTCTAATGCTAGTACCGTCCGGTTGATACCGACAATAGGCCACTCTGTCGAATTTTCTTTTTCAGTGTCTTGAAATTATTATTTTTTCGTTTAAATTTCCTAAGTTCCCTCGTTCCATTTTACTAATTTGTTAATTGGAACGTTTCACAATCATAAGTAAGAAAGTAAAGTCGTCGTGTGTGTGTGTGTGTGGGGCTAAAGTCGGTATCAGCCAGACGGCGAGGGAGTCAATCACCTTTTCACTAGCGCTAGACTAAGGAGAAAGTTTTTTGTGTTTGAGCTGGAGCACCACTCCTACCATCAGCTCCCCACTTTCCCTGTGCTACTCATACGCTGAGTTGGCGATGGCCGGTATCGAACCAAGAACCTTGCAATTCCTAGGCAAGTGCTCTACCGACTGAGCTAAATCAGCTCTTTCACAATAGTTCATGAATTTAGGAGTTAATTAGATACTTAAGCCAAAGTCTTTTAACCACTCAACATACCCCCCCTCCAAGTAATAATACGAAGGAGATTCAAAAAAATATCAGCTCTTCTGCTTTATTGCAGCCGAGCTCATTATAGATGAGTTGATAGGCAGAACCCGGATTAATCTGCAGATAACAAGCTAACTCATCGATGATAACTCGCCTTTTTGCCATTACCATCTCTTGAAGTTGCTGTATAATTTCATCAATGGGGGAGGGGATGACGACTGTCCTACGCCCTCTTTGAGCGTCACGTTTGTCCGGCAAATTTTTATTTTTTTAAATTCTATTCACTTATACATATTCCTACGCCATGATTTACTGTCACAGTATTGTGCTAAAAGCCTCTGCTACATTTCAGCCCCTGACACTCCTTCCGATAAGAGGATATCGGGTCACTTCCTTGGTGCATACTGTTTGCACCGTAAAGACAGCAATTAGAATGGCGGGATCAGGCTCAAACTTCATTTACGTAACCACAACAGTGCCAACTATAAGCACGTATGTACAGAATGCATTGTGACGATAATAAAGATATGTTATGTCGAAAGTGTAGATACTCTTTTACTCTTCCTCGTATATTCAGAACGGAAAATTCCAAATAACTCTGCGATGCACCAAAAGGAAGACCAATTCCTGAATCGAAACATGCCAGCAAGAATTATAGTAAATCCTGTAATATATTGAAGATATGAAAAATCTACTTTCGAAGAGCCGTATTCAAAGCACAGCCAAAGGAAATACTGAAATAATTGGGGCCAGTCAAAAGTTCTACAATATTTTGGTAACGTGAGGCACAAGTCGGTAGCTTCATATGCATTTGCCGAGGTCATTAAAGCTGATGTAACACTGGACTCTTAAGATACTGAGCTCACCTGACACTTACCAAGTGCTAGTCACTATGACTTAAAGCACGGCCTCTGAATCCACATTTTTAGACCTACCTGAGCTTGCAATCTGAGCGAAATTTCTTGAACAATCTAGTTACTATACTGTGATTAACTGTCTCTCCACGTTTCACACAAATATATTGTTGGTTCTTTCTACTATGTCTTGATTCTGTTCGAACTCGTAAAGCATACGTTTCTGAATTAGATTACGCTGAATGTTCATCTTTGCGGCTTTCAAATCATACACGGAGTGAGGGAATACACAACGTGTCAACACACGAACTATCACAATGCAACTAACCACAGCGAGTATTTTGAACGGCTTGATCTGCTTCGCTCACGTAATGTTGTATAGGATTAGCTACCTCCCCTCAATACCATAAAATAATGGTTGCCTCTGTCGATGAATAGCTGTTAGACAGACGAGACAAGGAGTTAGTTTTTCAGTTAGTATGTATATGTATGAGTGAATAAATATACTACTATGAAGCCTTGATTGCATCTCATTCACTTTACATATCTACTTCTCTTTGTGTGTGAGTAAATTGGCTGCCTTTCTCACGAAACAAATCTTAATATAAGCGACTCAAAATAGTACGTAACAAGATATTCAAAAGTTCTATCTCATCATAGTATAGAAAGATTCAGAGCTTTCTGCACTAATACGGGTGTGTATCAATTCCTAACTGCAAAAAGATCAAAGATTTCTCCACCGCAAACATAATCATCGGACAGAATGAATTGTATGGTCGTGAAATGAAGGCTTAATTTTGTGTGTTCTTTGTTTAATGACATCCGCCTTTGTGTGTCATCTGAGGCTTAAATTATCCTTGTAGAAGAACAGCAGTGGTACTTTGAACTCATAGCGGGTGGATGAAAAGGTTAATATTTTCCCCAAGCGTATTAGTCTGAAAGTAAATTTAACCCTTGCCTGATCCTTGAATTTCTTGTAACCTGAGCGCAATTTCTTGAACAGTCTGGTAACTGTACTGTGATCAAATACGCTTTCACCGTTCGCACAAAAATGTTTTCGGCTAATGCAATGACCCAGTTCGAATTCGTAAAGCATGCGTTTCCAAATGAGACTACATTGCAAGTTCAACTGTGAGCTTTTCAAATCAAGCACGGGGTGAAGCAATGCATACAGTGTCAGCGCACGAACTATAACGATACTTCCAACCACAGCTTTTATGCTTCGGTCACGTGATATAAGGGCCACAAACTAGCGCGTACCAAATAGTGCACTACTTTTCTTTGTCATGCCGGTTAACACGACATTTAACTGATACAAGCTCGATCATGCAATACTTAAAATCACATTCATGATCCCTCTCTAATTACCGGAAAATTATAACTGAAAAAACATATATACTGCACAAAGAAAAAAAAACAAACAAAAGCTTCAAATACTCGAAGCCCTATATGTTAAACAAAAAGACCCACCTAAAACATGACCACCTTCGAAACCAGCCAACATATTCTCAAATGCCAATAACTTCCCGCCTATTCTCCTGACACAATTCCCCATAACATTCTTATAAACTTGTGAGTCCCTCCTTCTACTTATTCCTACTGCTACTGTTTGTTTAAAAAGAACCATGGAAACATCTCACCACTTCACACCTGATGATGGCACTAAGTAGAGCAGAAAGTACTAGTAAGAACCTTCGGTGGATTCAATCACCAATTCCACCCACATATAAAAAAGATGGTCAGATAATTGGGAAGGATAGAAAAGAAACTCGTCAACAGGAATTGTCCATCGAGTTCAACAAAACCAGCATGAAACTTTTCTGTGAGATATAAGTCTGAATGTGAATTCAATAGTGTGATTTGAGTTCGAAAACTTTTACTACGGTGGCGTAGTGTAGCTGTTAGATGTTAGGCCACGGATACTCCCACTGATGGCTTATAGAATTTTGAATAAACAGATGATGACAAAAGAGTTGAAATTCGAAGAATTCTGTGAGTTGATAAAGAATTTGACTGTTGAGGAGTGGTCAGTAGTATTGTTATCTGATAAACCCAATTGTTATCTTGTTAGACAATCTAGTTTGCATATACGAAGACCCCATTTATCAGGCACAACGCGTCAAGGTTTCACGTAACCGACATTTCAACATTATCTTCATGTCATGATCTTGAGGTAATTCTCTGTTGGAGGTCCAAGATAATTATGTTTTCGGCCACACAAATATGGAGAAAAATTCAGTGTGAGTCATGTCTTATTATTATAATGGAGATTGTGGGTTTGTCTGTCTGTAACCGAAACTATATTACTATACAAGTCACAATTCCCTTTGTTATTTATGTCACATTCTCTTTATTTAAACCTCAATTATTAATAAAATTGTTTTACATTATTAATGTTGTTGAGCATATCTACATACTAATAACATGTAATTGTATTTATATATACAACAAAATAGCGGTTTACAGCGTGAATGGGAAGGCCAATTTGCATATTGATATTATAAATTTGATTTTAATAAATATATGCTTAGTATTATTGCTTTGTAATTGTTTGGTTTTATCTAATAAGATAAAACCAAACAATATGAGCAAGAATCTCGGGGATAAATCTTAAAAGAAATCCATTAACAAGAAGAGATAACTGTAATTTATTCTTTACTTCCTATTTTAACTAAATAGTTAAATTAGGAAAATTTAACAATGAAAGACGGGAGTAACGAAAGAGTTAGTTTTAAAATTGTTCTATTTTTCAATCATGCCTCCTCTGTTCCAAATCTTCTTATCTGCATTCTTATTCAGTTTCATTAGCCTTTCTAATTTAATATGATATTTTATCATATTAAAACTTAAATACTTGCACCCGGAGGGCGCATATATTTGCTAGTTTCTCATAAATAAACAAACATCACCATTGATAAGCAGAACCAGAATTAATCTGCAGATAACAAGCTACCCCATCGACGATAACTCGCCCTTTCGACATTACCATCTTTCGAGGTTGCTGTATCTTTTCATCAATGATGGTGGATGCGTACCAACAATGAGGGTGTCCTAGCCCCTCTTTGAGCGTCACGCTTGTCCGGCAAATTTTAAACTTTTCTATTCACATATACATACTTCTATGCCGTAATGTACTGTCTCCGTATTGAGCTAAAAGCCTCCGATGCATTTCAGCTGCTGACACTCCTTCCGATCCCAGAAATCGGGCAACTTTCTTGGTAAAATCAAGGTGAAATAAAGATTCACGCTAGATTAGTTAGTGGCTCTGACGCTTTTTTAAATGATGGGTCCCTTTAATTCCAATTTTACTATAGTGGACCATCCCATAGATATTCAGTGTTTATAAATAATATTGTATTTTTATGATGAAAAATCTTTTGCTAGCCTGGACCCATAAAATGTTATATGGTCTTCGGTGGCCAAATGACCCCCGTTGATAACCACTATGATTGATCACCGAAGTTAGACACCGATGGGTTACTATTTAAGCAACAGCAATTACTGTAAGAAACCGAATATCAAAATGTCTTGAATCGATATCACTTGGCCCAAAATGGGTTGATATTCCGTAAAACAAAACAACCAACTAAACATTATTATACATGATACTATTCCATGTCATATCCTTATAAGTGTAATAAATGGATCTGGAATCTTGATACATACCTATTCAAATGTCAGTCTAAATCAGTGGAGAGTGAGTATACGTAATATCATGAAAATAGAAATTGTTTCTAATGAAATCTAAATAGATCATCTGAAAGAAGTAACATAGACATTTTGAACACAAGTAGTTGATGATGATCCGCACAATATCATTGCAGCATCTTCCTATGTTGAAAGAGAGAGAGGGGGGAGGGAGGCAGAGAGGGGTGGATATGTATATTAAATGAGAATTTAATAGACACGGTGATAGGTAAGTGACAGACAGAGAATGGTCGCCAGAGTAGGAGGAGAGAGAGAGAGAGAGAGAGAGAGAGAGAGAGAGAGAGAGAGAGAGAGAAAGAGAGAGAGAGAGAGAGAGAAAAGGTTCGTGCTTTAGAGAATAGGAATGAAAATAAGAGGAAGTTAAATAGGTATAAATAGAGAAAGAGGGGATTAAAATATAGGAAATGAAGAGAGAGAGAGAGAGAGAGAGAGAGAGAGAGAGAGAGAGAGAGAGGAAAAGGGAGAGAAAGAGTAATAAAGAGGTAGTGGACGAGATATATTTAATATTTAAATTCATATTATTACACATTTCTTGTAAGATTTTGCACTGAATAATAGTGCAATATTTTTTGTTCAATAGTAAAAACCTACGTTCACACTGGTTGTGGATTGTTTACAAATTTGACAATATATTACATAATTAATGAGGGCGCGTGTTGTAATGGTTATCATCATAGAAAATGGACTTGGTGACCTGAGTTCAAATCCTGATCGAGGTTGGTTCCATTTTGTATAGCGCTTATACATTTTAGAAATGTATGCATCCAACTATACTCTCTCCAGCTATGAGTAAATAGTAGCACGAACTGAGCACTTTAACCTTGATTAGGCAACCAGTCTAGAAGAAGGAAAACTTTATTTAAATGGGCTAAACCCCGCTTAAGAAATTGATCTTGCGACTTATCCTCCTCCTGTGTAGCGGTTTGTAAATATGCATGCTATATATATTATCTCTCTCTTTCTCTATCTCCATATATATATATATATATATATATATATAATATATATATATATATATATATATAGGAGTAAGTGTCCTCCAATGGGACCCCCAGTTGGCCGTTGGTGGCGACCCCTTATGCTTAAAGTTGGAATCCAGGTGCCTGAGCCATCCATTACATGCAACACTCCCCTTACTTAGGCCAGACGGGCGGTCAGAGAGGCCCCCTCAAATCAATCGGATGTTCACGTCAAGCCATAGCACTTATATGATAGCCCCAACCCTATTGCCCTTATGCCCAGCCCCAACCCTTTTTATCATATGTGCCAGAAGGCGGTGGCTTCATTCAGCCTCTTCTTCATTACAGATTTCATTTTCTCGTCACTGGAATAATGTTTTCCTCTAAAATCCCTCTTTCATGGGACCGCATCTTCAATACTCATCAGATTTAGCGCCTTCAGGCTATCATCTCTTCGTGAAGAAGTGGCTTAAAGAACAGTCAACAGAATTTTACGTGACAGGGATACATGCTCTCATTCGAATGTGGAACATTGCTATTGAAATAAACGGTGAATATGTGGAGAAGTAGGGATTTGATCCACAGAGGACCAGCTTCATTTTGATGTATGGTATATGTTCCTGTGTTGGTAATTATACCTGTCCTAAACAAAATGGCATTACTTTTTGACTACCTTTGTATATTCATATTTTGTGTTTAAAGTTTGAATCCTTCAGAGTTTCGTAATAAATAGTAGCTAATGATATGCGCCTTGGTTGTATAATGCTCCAATGCAAATAGATTCTTTGTATCTTTAGTTGAGATGAAATTTAACTCTTTAAAAGAAATTAGCAGGGTGTAATTATTTTAAAGTTATACTGTAGTTACAGTTTTTAGTCTGGTCCATAGTCAATTATTTATGAGCGATAGGGAATAATGTGACTTATCACTAATAAATACATCATTATGTAATAGAGCCAGAGACAATTCAATAAAACCTCTATCTATGCTACTACTGCTGCTGCTGCTGCTGATTCAGACTTAGTCCCTCAAATTAGATACCCTATGTTTCTAAAACTTCGGTTACAGAGTTATAATTTCAAGACAGCCGTATAAATGAGTGAAATGTCCACTGTTAAAAAACACGTTTTCCTCCCGTGTTGGTACGCATCACAGACTGTAATGGGGTTCCCTCGGTGCAGACATCTGTTTTCTTCGCTTTCCACACGCTGCGAGCCGAGCCCAGGGGACGAACTGATGGAAGATGCCGGCCTCCACGTAACGATTATTTTTGTTATTATGTAGACTCGTCCAAATCCTTAAGGAACATACCTATCACGTAGATCAACTTGCCCTAGAACACACATGGACACACGCACACATGTATTCGAATATACAGACAAGTGTAAAAGTATTCGTAGATGTATGCTGATGGTTCTACACTTATGTGTGGTATTTGTGTGTACTCGTGTATGTGAATGCGTAAACGTGCGTACCCATGAATAGGAAACACAAGCGTAAAGACAAACACATAGACAAACACTTACGTATATTGTAACGAAAGAGTGAGGTGTACTCTAATCATCTAAATATCTACATATAAATGTATACATTTTGCTTTTTTATTCGTTTTCTCTCTCTCTCTCTCTCTCTCTCTCTCTCTCTCTCTCTCTCCCTCTCTCTCTATATATATATATATATATATATATATAATCGTACCAACAAAAATTATCTATTAGTGCAATATTTTGGCCAAAGAAAAAACAATTTATATGCATATATATATATAAATAAGATATATATATATATTCATACAAAACAACCAGGAGACTAAAGCTATTAAGTAAAAAGTTATCAATACCTAAGTAGAGCAAATAATAAAGATAAATCTAATGAGTCAGACGAACCTACTAAAAGTTTCGCTTAATGCTCTTCAGATCTGAGTCAGATCTTAGCCCTGAAGAGCATTAAGCGAAGCTTTTAGTAGGTTCGTCTGACTCATATATATATATATATATATATATATATATATATATATGAAGCGCGTGGTGTAATGGTTAAAGTTATAGAAATGGACTCTACGCTCCCTCCAGCTATGGCTAAAAAGTAGGAGGGGCTCTTTAGGCAACCGGTAGAGGAGAATAAAAACTCTGAATTCAAACCTGTTAAACTCCGCTTAAGAAATTGACCGTGTGTCACATCCTGCTCATGCGGAGTGGTTGGTTAATATATATATATATATATATATATATATATATATATATATATATATGCAGAGTCTAGTTCTCAGTGTGAATATATTATATACCTATAATATTATTATTTTGGATAATGTGTGAAGCGTGAATATATTATATGCGTATATTTATTTTTGGGATAATGTGTGAAGCTGAGAATTAGACTCATCAGATATATCAACAAAGAAGCATACGTGGACTCCATAACGACAACATATATATATATATATATATATATATATATATATATATATATATATACCAACCCCTCTGCACGGGCAGGATGCAACACAAGGTCAATTTCTTAAGCGGAGTTCAGCGGGTTTGAATTCAGAGTTTTCCTTCTCCTAGACTGTTTGCCTAACCAAGGTTAAAGAGCCCAGTCCGCCCTACTATTTACCCATAGGTGGAGGGAGAGTAGGATTCATACCTTTCGCAAGGGTATTAGCGCTTAGTGAAATGCAATTACCACGTCCAGGATTTGAACTCGGGGCAACGAGTCCATTTCCCATGACTTTAACCATTACACCATGCGCTTCCTACATGTATATATGTATATATATAGTCATCCACAGACACGTGTTTCCGTGAGCTACCTACATCCGGGATAGAACTCCGATCGATTCAGCATCAGTCAGACAGCTTTACCGCTCTGCCATCATCACCTACAGAATGCGGAGGGGATTTTAACTGTTTTAACACACAACTGTATATATGTGAAGGCCGCCATCGAGTGCTCCATCCCTTTTATAGGAGAGCGTTGCGTTTACGCTTTAGCTGGCAGTCATCAGCAAAATCCCTTCCAAAGTGCTCAACCCCAGGGGGCTGGGGAGCATATTTAGTCATCCACAGACATGTGTTTCGACTTATCGAGTCTCTTCAGTGTGGCTAGACATTCCGTGAGTTACCAACTGCCGGGATACTAAAACTAAAATATATTCTTTGAAAAACGGGGATTAATACGCATTGGAAGATTATTTTTATTATTTAAGCCAAATATCTATTCATATGTCATGTTATTAGAATGATTTTTTTTAGTGGTGTGCTAATATTCATATGCCTAAAACAACTAGCGAGGTTCATCTTTCTTTGTCTAATATTATCACAAACACTGTTAGCAACATATGTTACATAATTCATAGGTAGCTTATGAATTATGTACGTATTGTATTTCGATAAATTTTAAATCAGAGTTCGTTAGATTCTAAATTACGGGAGTTTTTAGTTTAGTTGCGGCCAAAAATTCAGAGTGAGGGGATGCAGTAGTCCGGTGGCTCTGAGATGTCACCACTCAATCCATACTGTTTTGTGGGCTCGGGTTGCTGTTTATAAAAACTTAAAGAAAAACAACAAAGTATTGATGATGTATAAAAATAAGAATAAACAGATATCAGCCCAACATGAAAGAAGGACCAGACCTAGAATCAGCTCAGAGAAAATGGAGACCAGGAAAGAAAGACAGAGGAAACAAGTAAGAAGCCCTTATCTCATCATCTCTCATACTTTGTCTCACTATCGCCAATTATATACCCGACCTAAAGATGTATATAACTCATATATTCAATTAATCACCATAGATATAAAACAAAGCTGTAAAACTTATACAGTTAAATAGTTTTGTCATAATGGTTTGATTAAGGCAATCTGTCCAAACGAAGACAAGAACAAATTATAATTTCTGACTTAGTAGAATAGCTCTGAAATGTCCTACTTCCGGTGTATATATATATATATATATATATATATATATATATATATATATATATATATATATATATATATATATATATATGAGATTATTTTGGTATATGTATCCGTTTGTGGGAGGTACATATATCAGGTTTGGGCATTTGTATGAAGCATTCAAGAAATAAATATCATTGTTTTTAAGTAGAGTTTCATTTATTCAGTAGTAGTAAATTTTCAGGATTTTTATAGCTCCCTTCTTTAGACTGGGTAAGGACAGTAGTGTTGCCGGCTGCTTGTTCCCAAGCAAATAAATATATATATATATATATATATATATATATATATATATATATATATATCCTTGGGAACAAGTCTGCTACCATTGGTTTCATGCTAGGTAAGTTCAATTGTTTAAGCGCTGCAATCGTCGGACAACGAAAAGTATTTGAAAATGATTAAAATATGGTCAAACATGTGCGTTCGATTAACTGTATTTGCGTATCACTTGTTTGTTTACCTGTCTACGTGTGTTATATATAAGGTCGGATGCGCCTGTTCTGTTCGCACGTGTGCGTATACTGGCATGTACGCACACGTAAATGCACGTAAGAAACGCGACGTCATGATCACATTTACGCGTGTATTTGCATATGAATTTTTTTCTATTTGATGTTCGTGTTTGCTGACGTATGAGGTTTTGTGTGACTATTAGAGTATTTGTGTATATGTGTACTAATGCATATATATATATATATATATATATATATATATATATATATATATATATATAATATATATATTCAGTAAAAAGAATCAATATATATATAGGGGAGAAAGGGTTCCCAATCAGTAGTCGGTAAAGCAATCACATTTAAATATGCGCCTCGATTCTGAAAATTCATGCTTTTATAGATATGTACTTCCCTTGTAAACGATCACAATGATAAAGGAAGATTGTGTTGCTCCGGTTTTATTATATACAATGTATTTCATATCCTGTTAATCAATGGTTATGGTTTTATTTACTTACTAATGGGTTCTTTCATCTTGTTTTTATCGTGCAACTAAAACTATTTGAATTATGCAGTTGATCCCTTCTAGAAAATGACATTTAGCTACACGGATCATTATTTTCTTTTTAGAAATGATTAAAAAATAAATATGCATATATTCATTTAAAAATATGTCCGTACATTTAAAAAAAAAAAAAAGGAAGTGCAGCGCTTAAATTTCTCTTAGGCTTATAAGAAAGGTTAATTATGTAATAAAAAGTTATAAAATTTCTAATTAAATTATCATATAGTTGGATCTGATTTATTTAGTGTAATTATAAAAGGCATATACATAAAAAGTTAGTATAAATTAATAATATAATTAGCCTTGACTCAGTTAATGAATATACAGTTATGCTAGCTGAGCCTAGATTGATTAAGTCATAATAAAATTTTCAACTGAAATGCCAAAAATTAAAGGCGGCTGTACTCTGGATGGTTTTCCCTACCTCTACATGTATAAATGGCTAGATGACATATGTGGGACATAATCTGTAAATAAAGAACGTGTTGTAGCTGTGGTTGGGTTGATGTTGCAAACATGAGACACGAAATTACCTAAAGGCGTTTAATTCTCAAATGTTTGTTGGGGTTAGAAAAAAATGAAAAACCTTATCTTAATGTTGTTTGAAAGGTGTATCACATTAATGTGGACAATTCTCATAAAATGCTGGCCATCTTGAATCCCTCTA
Organism: Doryteuthis pealeii; assembly: GCA_023376005.1. Classification (NCBI taxonomy): domain Eukaryota; kingdom Metazoa; phylum Mollusca; class Cephalopoda; order Myopsida; family Loliginidae; genus Doryteuthis; species Doryteuthis pealeii. The sequence goes on from CM042140.1 coordinate 118,186,940, forward strand.
TTATTCCCCGGGATGAGGTATAATAGTAGAACAGATTGTGTTAGTTAGTACTTGTAAGGCAACTAGTCTAAGAAAAGGACAAACACAAGTACTCAGAAATTGACCTTGTGTTGCATCCTGCTCGTGGTGGAGAGGCAGAGTAAATACAAACCGTAATTATTATCATACAGCTTCTGATAGCACGTGCAATACTCTGTTCTTATCAGCCGTCAACCATGAGTAGTTACAGAGTTTCGATGTCGTAAAGCAGTTCTGCCACCCCAAGCACCTCCAGTAGCATTTGCCACCTTGCAGGTTATTAAAAATATAAATAAAGAAGAAATAATAATGTACGTTTATCTTTGCAGTTTCATTATGAGTGTATTTTATGATATTCTTACGAAACACGTTTGATTTTCGACCGTTGATGTCATTACGCACTTCTCTATATTAAGTAATCACACGGGAATTGGTAATTTCGCGCGCATTTCAGATTTTCTGAAGATCTTTTGACTTCGACCTAATCCAGCTTGATGCGTATTGAACTGTGCGGTGAAGACGATGTGAGACACCTTTCAAACAACAAACAGCGATTCCTATTTTTGAGAGGATGGTAATGACCGTGTGTCCCAGAAAAGCCACTGCGCCAGATCTCAATGGGCATCACATGGGATATTATTTTATTTTGACCTCAGTCTTCTCCACTTGGCTACTGACAAACATGGAAATCACACACTGAAAGATGATACATCAAATTCAAAACTGTTACCACTCAGCCAA
>CM042140.1:118192698-118257698 GCA_023376005.1 Doryteuthis pealeii
CCGTAAACTCGATACTGTCTATGACGAAACACGTTCTGAGCTGCATTCAGTCAGTTTTAGGTGTACACATTATATGGTTTCACGTATTCCTATTTAATATTAATAATTTTCAAACAGATCTATTTGACCCATAGATTGGACTCTAACAGGTACTACCACTGTACTCCAGGTCAGAATGGACCCGGAATTGATGACAGCATATGGGGTAGGTTGAGGTTTGGGGTAGTTTTAAGGTTTAAATGTAGCTAGATATTCTTGGTGCGTATTCGTACGGTTTTTCCCTTTTTTACCCCATTTCATTTGGTGGTCGCACTGAAAAGACGGAATTTAAGGAACGAAAAGAAAAGAGACAAAGGCAGGAGATTGTTTTATGACTTAGGCTTTATTGCATGTCTGGAGTGACCACATTCAGAAACAATAGAAGATAACAATGAGTTGATTGAAGTTTTGATTCGAGATGATAGTCCATATTTTGTCATATGGTCGTGAAACTTGGTATTTCGAAGTCGGTGGACCATGAAATCATTCACAACATGTTGGAATATGGGAGAGTGTCATCTCATTGGGATCAAAACAGTAATACATAAGGACATTGATTTCAGTGCATGGGAGCATAGGTTGAGATGAGTTACCACATAATCCTAAATTTGCTCCTTCAGAATATCTACTGTTTGGCCTTTACCCGGGAAGCAGTTCCATGCAGATAGTGCTGCTGTTTCATAGCTGAAAGAATACATGCAGCTGAGTAACACCATGTTCTTCGAAGAGAGTATTTACGAGCTCGTTCTCCGATAGGACAGGTGTAAGAAAAGAAACGTAGTCGTACTGGTAACGTATATACGTTCATATTTAATAAACATTTGTAATAGTTTGTACCTTACGTTTGGACCTCCCTCCTATAATGCAAATGGGACGACTATCACGAGAGAGAAGGAGTATAATTACACAATGCTTTTTGAAAAGAAAAAGCAAGCCTTTTAGTACAGTATATGGACAAAAGAAAGAGAGTAAAAAGATAGAAAATGGGGAAAAAGGGATGACATGACGTGAATAAAGACGGAAGAAAAAAAAAAGTATCGGTACTAATCAAAAGGAAAGATTAGATTATGGTCTTTAAAAAGATAAACATAACAATTTGCACGTGGGTGCACCTATTTGGAGTAGTATATAAATATTGCCTGGAGGGGTAGACAAGTGAGAAGCTTGTTGTCACTTTTTCCCGAGTGATACCCTTTGTGAATCATATGTGGTTAGTGTCGCTGATTTTGTACTATGCTGAGATGAAATAAGCACACTCCTTTTTGAATGATCATTACCTCACTTTTCAATTCCTCCTATCTGCTTTGAAATTTGTAACCAGACTTTTGGACGGAGGAAATATTCTACAGACTAAAATGCATAAGAGTAAAGTTGAGTAGACAGAGTGACCTATTGTCGGTATCAACCGGACAGCGAGGGATTTTATTTCCTTTTCACAAGTGCTTGGTAAGGAAAATTGTTTTTCTTTGTCTGTGGTTGAGCACCACACTTACTATCAGCTCCCCACTTTACTGTAAGCTGTGCTACTCATACGCTGAGTTGGCGAGGTCCGGTATTGAACTCGGAACCTTAACTTACCTCGGTGGATGCTTTCCTGAATGCGCCAACTCAGAGGTATACTCTTCGGTTAGAAAAACAGACATACAGATAGACATATGAAGAGAAGTTTGAATTCAAATAGGAATGTTATTCATTTCCTTATTCTGAACTAATTTCAACCATTAGTTATCATCAGGTAGGAATTTGTTTCAAGACCGCATCCCCGTTTGTACAGATGACAAAAAATAGAGTAATTCAATTATTTGTATCTTAACCAGAGTAACTGCTAAGTTCTTATTCATGTACCTGTCTAGCATAAAATCTATATTTGTACAGCTGAACTAAAGTGAATGCCACCAGTTTTGAATGTAAGAGTGGGTATTATTATTTAAAGACTTCCTAATCAAAACCACCGGTGAGTAGAGGATTTGGTTTCTTTATTAAATGATATATCAACCTTCATGTGTAATTTAATTCGAAGACCATCCATATAGAAGAAAGTTAGTGGTACTATTTAACCCATTGCTGGGGGTGGTGAGATTCTTTCCCAAGGGTATTAGACCGAAGGTGATCGTTATAGAGCAACTGGAGCTCGAACTCGCTTACTACAATGTCGCAATCAAGTAAGTTAGGTACAACGCTACCACACCCAAGTGAGAAAAAAAAAGGAAGAATAGAAAAATATTTTGGCACGCTAATCATTTAGTATTCAATTAAAGCTTCTCTGTATCGCATCAGGATTCTCTTCAATATATATATATATATATATATATATATATATATATATATATATGCTGTTATTTAACAAAAATATATATTGCCATTTAAAAATTTACGTATGAAATTTAATATAACTGGAGGTCTTCAAGATAAAAAAAAAACAAATTTCGAAATGTAAAGTAATCAATAATTTGTTCATAATTCAGTGTTTATTTACAAGGATTTTAAAATAGTTTTTTTTTAAGAAATCTTATGCTCTATAAAAAAGGATAAAAGTTGAACTAATGACTTAACATATCACTTACTTCTTATTTCGCTAAACGTGAATGAGACAGGAAAATCATATCAATATGATCGGATATGAAATTTCCAATGTATATAATATATATATATATATATATATATATATATATATATATAATATATATATATATATACCAAACTTGTTGGTAAACCCTTGCTGTAAGAAAAAAAAACCTGCAAATACAACCAAACATTACCTGGGGAGAAAAAAAATTGAAAAAAGAAAAGACCATGATAGTCGTACCAACCGAAAATAATCGGTCGATACTATAATACTTGGCCAAAACAAAAAACAAATTTATATATATATATATATATGAAAAATATATATTCATACAAAAACCGCTAGGATATACTAAAGCTAATAAGTAAAGAGTGCTCAATATCTAAGTAGAGCAAATAATAAAGATAAACCTAATGAGTCGGATCTTAGCCCTGAAGAGGACTAAGCGAAACTTTTATTATGTATATCTGACTCGTTAGGTATATATATATATATATATATATATATATATATATAGTGTTCGGGAGAAATTTGACAGTTTCATTAGGAAAAAGAAAATGTAGTGCTTGGTAACTACAAAATTTAATGGATTGTAAATAAATTCAACAGGCACGGACATTACACTACTGTCAACAAGTTTTACTCAAAATAACCAACATTAGCGGTCACAGCTTTAATCCTGCTCCGGAACCTGGAGCAAGTTGATGTTACAGTTTCCGTGGAAATAGTCTCAAAAACTAACTTAAGTTTGCCGATTAGCTGGACTTTTGCAATACTGGTAGGGCGATTGGTGTCTTTCTCAACAGCGCCCCATACATAATAATCCATGGGGTTAACATCTGGGGTGTTCAGAGGCCAAACATTGGGACTGGTGTAGTCGTAAAAATTCGCCGACAACCATTTTTGACTTTTCCCAGATATGTGGCAGGGGGCCGAATCTTGCTTCCATACATATGTCCTACCATTGGCAACCCTTATTATCCAGGGCTTGACTGCATTGTTTAGCAACTCCACGTAGGCATCTGAATTCAACCCTCTCTGATACCATCTCTGAAAAAATGTGGAGGCATCACATCACCTCAGAGGACACACATTCTTAAACCATCACTGTTTGAGGAAATATAATCTGCACGGACTCCATGCAAGCCATCTGTTATTCTGCGTGTTGTGCTTTTGATCTTATCAAAAGTGTTTCTCATCGGAAAAAGAACCTGATTGTTTGTAGTTCAGCGAGATGTTTCACTTTATTCAGAAGTTTCTTCACCTTTGTCAGACGATTTTCACGGGCCTTTTTCTGGGAGCAGTTGACCTCTGCGACGCTTGTACGAGTAGTAGCCAAGATCTTAATTGAGTGCATGCTTCATGGTAGAGGCTGAAACATTCAATTCACGTGACAAAGCCCGAATTCCAACACTATTTTTTTCTGTAGACTTTCGAGGAATTCTGCTGAAAGAACTCAACCTGATCATCTGATGTTGCTTCTTCTAGCCACAGCCTCGTAGTCTCCATTGCAATTCTCCAGTTTATGTCTGATTTTTTTTACAGTGTTCAGGGAATATTGGTATAATCCTTATTTTGATGGCCGGTGCAGATCATCACGATACAATTTATTCTTTTCCATGATTCAGGTGGGTTCCAGTCATACATTCTATATGTCATCACGTATATTAATGAAGAAGGATCCAAGCTTTTTAATTATGCGTATGTGCATCAATACCTCCAACCTTCGGAGAAAAATAACCAAATTTTAATAAATCACCGAGAATTTGTATTCTAGAATGTTTGTTTATTTTAGGAAATGTTGTTTTTTTTGTGCTCAAATTTAAGATATTACTTTTTTTAATGCAGTCCTACATTTTATTAAATATTTAACGATAAACAAAGCTAAGAATTAGTGTATTATTATATTCGTTTATTTTAAGAATAGTCTCTTTTTGTTTGTTTTTTACATTTTTGAAACAATTTTATTTTTTAAGCGATCTTCTTTGCCTGTTGATTTCAAATGGGAGAAATGAAATGTATTCGTTTAATTTCTTCTATTTTTACCGTATTAAAATGTAACAATAAAATGCTAAGGATTAAATACTTACAATTGTTCGTATTAAAATTCTTTTTAAAACTTTTTGTACATACGAGAAAATTGAATTAACTTCTTAATTCCTTCTTGGGGAAGTTTATCAATTTAATTTATTTCCTTTTTCGACCCCGAAAAGTAACAAAGAAAGTAACAAAAAAGCTAATAACTAAACATTACCTTATTTGTAGGTGGAATATTTCTTTATTAATTTAATACTGATTATTTCATAAATAGTTTAAAAAAAGGTTCGAGTGATACTGATTAAAAATAGATACATTTTATTCTAAAATGAAAGTATTAACAATAAAAACAAAGTTGAGTTATTATTAATTTTTAAATGTTTTCGTTTATTATTATTATTTAATATGTTGTAAAAATAATTCAATCGATAAAACTACATACAAATTACATATTTAGAAAGATAATATTATTTTCTTTCTAGCCAAATAAATATTTCTAAGATTAAACCGGTGATATGCAAGAAATTCGAATCTGAATCAATTAGGGCACAAATTTGTCAACTTCAAATTACCAGCAGCGGCGCAATTTTAAATCATTGCTGATATAGCCAGCATCCAGCCATTTTTTTAATATATTAACAGCAGCTGCTATGCCACGATTATCCAAATCGTTTGATTTTTGTTTAATTAATTAATTATATCCCTTAATCAGTAAAAATCAATAAGCATATTTAGTGTGTTTCTTAGTTATAAAAATGTCAAGGTGTATGCAATATTTCGAATCTAAATAATATCTCTTTTCTGAATTATAAGCCGATACGTACTTACCAAACTTTATATATATATATATATATATATATATATATATATATATATATATATATATATATATATAGTTTTAATAGGTAGAATAGCGTAGATATATAATCAACGACGTCTGGTAACGATCATAACGAGATGAGGGGCGAGAAACTGAGAGTTACCATGTCTACGCTACTCTAAATTATTTTCTAATGCACTTTCAATGAGGTCTTTATATATATATATATATATATATATATATATATATATATATATATATATATGTGTGTGTGTGTGTGTGTGTTGTGTGTTGTTGTTGTTGTTTGCTTTTTATTACAATAATGCCTTATTTTACAGCATATTTGTCCTTGTCAATGCAGGCATTTCGTTTTTGTATGTTATATTCCCGGATTAAACATCACAGAATGAACATTTTCAGATGAAATTTCAACTGATATTTACATGTCAGACGACAAACTTAATTATCCTCTTTGGTGTTTGAGCCAATAAGTTTTTTTTTCTGAAGAAATAAGCTTCAAATAACATATATTCATATTTGTGTAATGTTCATGTACATGCATATATGAATGTATGTCAGGATGTGTATGTCCGTGTGTGTGTGTGTGTGTGTGTGTATGAGAGAGAAGAGAGAGAGAGAGAGAGAGAGAGGGTGAGAGAGAGAGAGAGAGAGTGAGAGAGAGAGAGAGAGAGAGTAGGGCTTCTGTTGCACAAACAATGTTAGAAAGAAAGTTAATGGTTTTGCACTTAAGTAATCCTATTGTAGATGTGCAGTATGTTTGGTTAATTTCCCCAAGATCTTTGCCAAATCATTTGTAAATAAAACTCTCTGACGGAACCCAACCTCAATCGAACTGAAATGTCACCTGCCTTTGATTCTGATGTCAGGACCCAATTCTATATTAATTTAGAGTGCGTATAATCTACCGCCTGAATCATGTGGACTCCCTCACGTACATACACGCACACACGTACACGCAGTAGAAATGCATGCAATTATTATATATATATATATATATATATATATATATATATATATATAAATATGCAATATATATATATATATATATATATATATATATATATATATATATATATATATATATATATATATATATATATATATACAGAGAGAGAGAGAGAGAGAGAGAGTTTGAGAGAGATGCGGATAGGTACGTCTCCTGCGTCACTAACGCATAAAAATCTAAAAAGACATATAAAAACCGTATCCATGCATCCTAGCGTTTTTTCTTCACCTACCATTTCCAGCTAACTGTAAATACATTTCAATATTTTCTTTGAACCAAATTACACTGTATGGGGTACGAGGTAGGAGTTAGACGGCTTTAGTTGTTCGTAAATAAAAACTCTATATCTATTTAGAAACTTTAGTTGGGACCCATCAAATTTCCCAGTGACGGTTGAACGCTATGTAAGTTCATATATTTTCTTTTATAATCTTTATTGGCACGTTCATATCCAAATAATAGAAATTATCAAGCCTCATCTCAAAAACTAAGACAAATAGTAATAGGAATTACTTTTACTGTAAATACAGGGTGATATTTAAAATATTTCAATGCGTCTAGGTAGTAAATTTATGATATAATCTCAAATAGTCTCTACCTGATCACCATCCCTGAGAGGATATTCTTGGAATATAAGATAGATAATTGAAAGATGTTAACAGAAGTACCTTTATAAGAATAGTAGAAGTGATATTATTGAGAACACCATTGGAAGGTTCCAAGAATGCCTTAAGAGTTATGGTGTACATGGGAGACTCTTAAAATTAAAATATCATAAAAGTACTCCTATAGAATAAGCCAGATAAAGGGCGCCTCAGGTTGTGTAATGGTTAGCAAGGAAGTAAGTTCGAGCCTCACTGGGTGCCCCTTAATACTAAGCCTTATATATAAGCCAGATAAGTATTGATTCCTAGGTCACATACTAATATTTTCTTTGGTTTGATTTCTTTGTTTAATCGTATATCAACTATCGTGTGTCATTTAATGTCAAAATCATTCTTGTAGAAGAACAGCAGGGGTATCATTTATCCTGTAGCTAGGGATGATGCGGTTCATACCTTACCCAGGAGTTTTAATTTGAAAGTGAACGTAATAACACGATTGGAGTTCGAACTCGGTCACTACGATATCGCAGCCCATTACCCACTACGACACGTGGACTTATTTACAACTCTAAATTTTTTAAATGTCTTTTGTTACTTTTTTCAGATAGAAGTAGAGTTAGATAGTAGCACACATGAATAACTATACCCCAGTCAATTTTTTCTTTAGTTAATTTTCTTCCATAAGAAAATATTCTAGGGTTGTACAGGGTGACTTCCAAAAATCTGGGACCAGACCTTTTTTGTGATGTATACTTCATTCTTTTGTTAATCATTTATTTTACAAGATATGACAGAAGAAACGCCTGTGATCAGAATTATACCTCAATGGGAGCTTAAGCAAAGAATATACTGTTCCAAATCTTTCTACAGGACAGGCTCATTGAAGAAGGTGCAGGTACCATTTTGCGTGTGAAAAAGCCTCCTCCAAGAGCAGAAATTAGGACTGGTTGAATCATTTCAGGAAATACCTGACCGTTGAGAACCCCAATGCAACCAGTGACAACTGTCCAAGCCATTCAGGACGCTCCTTGAAGCGTACAGCTCAGTTGGTTGAGAGCATGAGAAAGTCAGTTCAGAAGCTTACCTGTAGCCATTGCTTATGGGGAAGTACTGGTTCCAGCAAGCTTTCATACCTCAAACCTTTTCTGGGATTGGCTGAAAGAGAACTTTGTTGGCCGTTTGATCAGTCTCAAAATGCATTTTGAGTGGGAACCTCAACTGCCCGAAACTTAGCCCATCAGCTTTCTTTCTCTGGGGATACTGTAAAGAGAGAGTGTAAGCAGATATACCCAGGACCATCAAGGAACGCAAGGAAGTCATCAAGGAGGAGATCAGAGCCTTTTCCCAATCGGTTTGTTAGGACGCCATGGACAATTGTATGTTGCGCCTCAAGAAATGCACAGAAATATATGAAGGTCATTTCAAACATATGCTGTAGAATAAAAAAGAAAATTCGTAAGACTATCATGTTTTAAATACAATATATTAGTTATAACCAAAGTTGCATTCAATTATTGGAGGAAATTAAGAAATGAGACCTATCGAAAATCAGAGCCTTTTTTGGGTAAAATACACTGTATTATTTCAATCTAACATTATGCGATCGAAACAGATAATATTAAGTATACTATATTACCAAATTCTGCAACATTAAAACTGACAAAAAATGAATTTCCATAGATATGCATATAGGGTGTACGACAAGCTGACCGATTGTGCCACCGGAGCAGATGCATATAAGGTGCACTTATTTTGGATTAGCCCATATTAAGGTTTTTGGATACAGTTTTTTTTTTCAATGGCAATTGATAACATTTGATAATATCTATTTCAATTGCATTATATCATTTAAATTTCAAATCTACCCTATCTACTTGTTCCTTAATGTGATTGCAGATCGCTTTAGCAACGAACAACGGCAGTCAGCCTGCTATCAAATAAAAACATCCGTAAAAAAGACAAAATAAATTGGACCATGCCTCACAATTTACCGCTTAACATTAAAATAACCCTGGATGGGTTGATGTGCCATTAAAAGTAATCAATCAACCATCTATCAATAATTGGACATTTGTTAAATCGATTTGATGAGCAAAAGATTTTGAATTTCGTGCTTAATCAGAAAATTTTGGTTTCTTATTTGTTTGGAGACAGAAATTTGGTGAGAGAAGAAGAAGAGAAAAAGAGAAAAGAAAGAAAGAAGTTAAAGAAGAAAAATTGGAGAGGAAGAATGAAGAAAAGAGCGGGGAAAGCGAGAGAAGGGGGGGAGGATAAAAAAGAAAGAAAAAAGGTAAATGAAGAGTAAGGATGAGGAAAAGAAAGGAGAGAGAGGGAGAAGAAGATAACAAAAACAAATAAAAATGTAGAGGAGAAGAAGGAGAGAGAGAGAGAGAGAGAGAGAGAGAGAGAGAGAGAGAGAGAGAGAGAGAGAGAGAGAGAGAGAGAGAGAGAATAACAAAAGAAAGAAAGAAGGTAAATGAAGAGTAAGAATGAGAAAAAGAAAGGAGAGAGAGGGAGAAAAAGATAATAGGAAGAATGTAAAGAAGTGAAGTGGAGAGCAAGGGTAAGGAGAAGATAAGAGAGAGAGAGAGAGAGAGAGAGAGAGAGGGGGAGGGAGAGAGAGAAGATAAGAAAAATAGCAACATCTCGATATCTTTGGTTGTCAAAGAAAATCAATATTTTCACAGAAAATTTGGCTTGGTGGACATATATATACATGATAAAGTAAAATTATAAAACACCTTCAAAATCACAAAGATATTGACAATTTGGTAATTTAGTAACAGCTTATATAATATATATATATATATATATATATATATATATATATATATATATATATAATTAATTCATAAACACACCGTTGGGTGAAATACTAGGCCGCAGTCATCAGTGATGAACCCAAGGTCAACAGGTGTTTCGGGTCTTTTACTCACCATACACCCTCGCCCAGGAGACCCCAACCGGACAGACAATTCCCGGTTTGCGACCTAGTGGCACTTATCCAAGCATCGCTCCTGCGGATCCAGAGCCATCTTGATGCTTTATCAGCAACTCCTGATATTTCTTCATGGCTCTTCTACTTTGCTGGCCCTTAATGCCAAGGGTTTAAACACCTTCAAAAGTGACCTGCCAGCAAGCCACGGCATCCAACCTCGAAAGGTTCATTTCGGGCCTTCCAGCCATATATATATATATATATATATATATATATATATGATATGCTATCAAACTTGAGAAAAATTAAGGAGGGTTAAAGAGCGGATGACAGTTACATAGGGTCTCAATGAACGAGACTGCCATCAGACAGACTGATATAGTCCTTACAATTTATGTTTTTGTCTTTTAACCCGCCCCCTTCAATCATGTGACCTAATTCTATATCTGTTTGTAGGTTGACGAAGTCTCAGGTGATTTTAGCGGATTGAGGTCACCTATTGCCCTCAAAAAAATTGTAATCTAACTGTTCATCGCGTAATCAGGCACTGATCAGATTTTGTTTTATTTTATTATTTATTCATTTATTTATATCCTTTCTTTTCAGAAGAAGGGACAGGAAAGCCTAACGAAGACGAGTGTGCTTTACGGGATTTTTTACACTGGACTCTTTATTTTTCTGAACAGAGAGAGAGAGAGAGAGAGAGAGAGAGAGAGAGAGAGAGAGAGAGAGAGAGAGAGAGAAGAGAGAGAGGGAGGGAGGGAGAGAGAGAGATCTGTCATATATAGAAGGTCATTGAGTAGTCCTCTTTTGTAAAATAAATAAAAAGATAAATAAATAAATAAATATTGTCTGCAGTCGTCCTCATAAGTGTTTTTCTTTCGTTTATTACGTCTTTCTTTATAGTATAAAAATGCTAAAATGTATCCCATGCTTTTTTATTTATATTTTTATTTAATTGTTTAGAATCTTCCTCGTTCTTTCATCGACAGCCTTTTTTCTTTGTTTGTTTGCTTCTTTTATTTTGTTCCTTCTTACTTTCTTTCTTTCTTTCTGTTATATCTATATATTTTTCTTTCTTTCTTTCGTTCTTTCTTTCTTTCTTTCTTTTTCTTGTATTTTTCTCCTTTCGTATTTTCTTACTTTCTTGGGTTTATCTTCTCATAATAGCTCCTTTTTTTACCCAAAACTTTTTTCTTTGTTTGTTGGTTCTTTTATTTTCTTCCTTCTTTCTTTCTTTCTTTCTTTCTTTCTTTTATAATCTATATATTTTTTTTTCTTTCTTTCTTTCATTCTTTCTTTCTTTCTTTCTATTTTTCTCTTGTATTTTTCTCCTTTCGTATTTTCTTACTTTCTTGGGTTTATCTTCTAATAGCTCCTTTTTTTACTCAAAACCTAAACATATCTGTTTCTCTTTCTTTCTTTCTTTCTTTCTTTCTTTCTTTCTTTTTCTTTTCTTTCTTTTTCTTTCTTTCTTTTTCAATCTTTCTGTTATCATTTATTTTTTCTTTTTTTTCTTTCTCTCTTTTTTTATTCATTTAGTATTCATATTTTTGCTTTCTTTCGTTCTTTTTTCCTTCCTTTCTTGGTTTTATCTTCTATTTTATTTTACTTAAAACCTATGCATTCTTCCCTCTCAGTGTCTGTCCTTCTATTTCTGTCTGTCTGTGTGTATTGCTCTTTATTTCTTTCCTTATTTCTTTAATCTTCCTTTTATTTTTTAATTCTTTCGTTCAATTTCTTTTCTTTTTTTTTCATTCTTTTTTCTTACTTTCTCTTTTTTATCTTCTTTTACTCAAAACCTACGAATTTTTATATTTTCTTTCTTTCTCTCTCTCTCTCTTTCCCCCTCTTGCTTTATTTTTCTTTTTCGCATTGTTCGGTTCCTTCTTTTGCTACCTTTTTCTAAAAAAAGATGCATATTTTTCTTTCTTTCTTTCTATTTTCTAATTCATATACCAGCAACTTTGTTTAGCTTTCCTAGAACCTACAACTTTTTGTCTTTTTACTCTCCTTTTCACTTTCTGTTAAACTGTCACTTGCCAATTTACCTACTGTCACCATCTTACAACTTTCTTCTCCTTCGGTTATCTCTCTCTCTCTCTCTCTCTCTCTCTCTCTCTCTGTCTGTCTCTCTCTCTCTCTCTCTCTCTATATATATATATATATATATATATATATATATATATATATATATATATATATATAATTTTCGGACCAGTATAATTTTCGTATTTAGGTAAATATTCGGTGACCAAATACATTCTTAATTTGGGCTGGTGCCTCGCTATTCACAAACAGGGGTTTTAATCTGGGATCGATTGAGTAACAGAGATGATAGAGACATTGTTTTTTCATTCATTTATGTGTGCTGGACCTCACATCAAATTTGACTTGCGTCATATTTGTACCCATGCAGAAGTAGATAGATACTATCTGTCTCTGGTTGTCTCACAGCTTGATTCCCTACTTATATCATGTTACCGATTTTTTAGATTCATTAATCTATCGTCTGTGTTCTCAACTTTCATCTGTTTTTAAGGCTTTCGGATAGATCTTACCAGACAAGTTTCATTTCCTTCAAAAACAATAGAAAGAAATCTCCGAGAGCGAAGATTACTGAAGATTAAAGTATTAAACTAAAAATTACAAAAAAAAAACACAGTGTGGATTTTTTTAAAGAAAATCCCAATTATATGAGAAGAAGAAAGGAAAAACAACAAATCAGAAATAAAAAGATTAACAAAAATACGATAAAAGTTGTTTAAAATTGGCGCCAATATCTTAGGAAGATTGGTTGATAAGTCTTCTACGACGGGACACTCCTACTAAATGGATATTAGCTTTCGGAGTTTGGTTGGTATTACGTTATGTAAACCCTTTTTGCGTTACATAATGTCAAAGTCAATTCTTTGTTAGCAATTACATTATTATTAATGACTAATTATAATAATCAATTCATACATTATTATATGGTTTCAATTATTTCTATGAAATAATAGTTATATGGTTTCACGTGTTTCTGTCTAATCTCTTATTATAATGGAGATTGTGGGTTTGTCTGTCTGTAACCGAAACTATATTACTATTCAAGTCACAATTCCCTTTGTTATTTACATCACATTCTCCATGATTTTATTTTTATTTAAACCTCAATTATTAATAAAATTGTTTTACATCATTAAGACTGTTGACCACATCTACATACTAATAACATGCAATTGTATTTATATATACAACAAAATAGCGGTTTACAGAGTGAATGGGAAGGCTAATTTGCATATTGATCTTTAAAAAGATTGATTTTAATAAATATATGCTAGGTATTATTGATTTCTAATTGTTTGTTTTAATCTTATTGAATATGAACAAAAATCTTGGGGAAAAATCTTTAAAAAAATCCATTAACAAGAAGAAATAACTGTAATATTATTATTTACTTCCTATTTTAACTAAATAGTTGAATTAGGAAAATTTACTAATGAAAGACGGGAGTAATGGAAAATGATGAAAGAGTTAGTTTCAAAGTTGTTCTATTTTTCAATCATATCCCCTCTGTTCCAAATCTTTTTATCTACATTCTTATTCAGTTTCATTAGCCTTTCTAATTTAATATGATATTTTATTATATTAAAACTTAAATACTTGCACCCGGGGGTGCATATATTTGCTAGTACTGATAATTTTCAGACAGATCTATTTTAACTATAGATGCGACCCTAATAGGTACTGCGATTCTGGGTCAGAATGGATCTGTAAGTAATTGTAACAAAAAGGGCCCCGTACGCCCCAGAACGGGAGTACGCCTCACAACCGGATATAGTTTAGGGTCATACCTAGAATATTCCATATCTAGGGATTGGGAGTAAGAGCGGTACGACTTTTACAAAGTGAATGGCCTGAGTATGACACTAAAGTGCAATTCGAGTGGCAAAGCACAACTTCTGGAAATTTGGAATAACATCCTTGATATCTGCCACCCCAGATCCACACTTATGAGTGTTAATACATTTTAACTTCCCATCTATTGGTTAGATTCATCTGTTTGATAAAATGTTTAAAATGATTTTAAAAGACTTTAATGCAATGACTCGACACTTAAAACATTATTATTGCAATTAAGTTTGAAATATTTACCTGTTTAAAACGACTGTGACTTTATTATTACATTGGCTCTCAAAGGTTGTTAATGAAGATAAGCATGAAGTGTTACCGGTTTGCAACGATTGTAACTTTATGAAAACATTAAAAGTTGAAACATTGTTTTTGCTACTAAGTATGAAGTGTTTACCGCTTTAAAATTACCGTGGATTTTATTAATATATTTGCTCTTAAAACATTGTAATTGCAACTAACTATTATGAATTTACCGGTTGAAAATAATTGTAGGGACAGATTTTGAAAACAACACGTGTTTAATTTGATGCGAAAACTAATTTGGCTGTAAGCAAATGAATAAATTATAAACTAGAAGCATTTTAATTAGATAAAATGAAAACGGAACAGAACCTTCGAAGAAATGTATTCTACTATACACTTAAATTGTTTCTTATATTGCCGATTAATATCATTTCGCTCATATGTTTATTATAAACTACATAATTTCTGTCGTATTAATAGGTTAAATTGAATTAAAAATAGGTCACTATGTAGGCCCGAGTCTATTTTAGTAGAGACCACCCCAAGCGGAGATTTAAGAGGTTTGAATTCAGAGTTTTCCTTCTCCTAAACTGGTGGCCTAACCAAGTTTAAAGAGCCCTGTCTACCCTACTACTTACCCATTTGCAAGTGTATTAATGCTATGTGAACTGTGGTGGGAATTGAAGCCACAGTTCACGTAGCGCTAATACCATTGGGAAAGGTATGAATATCATTAATATAATTTCACTGGTGTTACAATATTTCATCCTGTCTCTTATGTCTCGTTTATTAAAATCTGACATCTCTTCATCGACTGTATTTAAGTTAAATCCATTCAACTTAACAATATGCTTCTACAAAGGTTTAGGTGGGGATTTAAGTATATTAATCACCCACATACATAAAATTATAAACTTAAATACAGAAACAGTTTCATTGATGTCTAGAATTTGACTTGAAAAAATGGAGTCAAATAAACCATATATACATCATTGCCCATCAATAGGGAGAATATTAACGCTCTTTCTTATTTTTTAAAAAGAGACATTATATATGGAACTACATATTTATGGGTAATACTGTAAATAGAGCTTTAATATAAAAACGAAACAATGCGTGGAGAATTTGTTTTAACAAGTTTAGAAAATGAACAAATAAAAAAGAAAACTTAAGACATATAAATAGAGAAAGTAGAAAAAATAGAAAGTAGAAAAAACATAAAGAAAGAAAATACAAAGGAAAACAAACAGACATAATTAAATATAAGAATGAAAATGACGGAAAGGAAAACAAAGAAAATTAGAAAGAAAGATAAAAAAAATGGACAGACTTAAGACAGAAATGAAAACGGAAAGGTTTGAAACACAAAAATATATAGAAATATCAAGAAAAACAGAAAGAAGGAAAAGTAGAAAGAAATAGATAAAAGGGAAGAAAAGAATTGAAATAGTAAGGAAGAGAAACAAAGAGAAAGAAAAATAAAAAGAATGAAAAACACAAAGAATGTAAATTAGAAATGATAAATATTAGAAAGAAACGAAAGAATGAGGGATAAAGAAAAGAAAGAAAGAAAAAATAAGAATAAAACATTAAAAAGGACATATCAGAATAGAAAGATTGAAATGCACAAGAAAGATAAATAGAAAGAAAAACAGAAAGAAATACAAATATAATGAATGAAATAAAAAGGAAAAACTTAATGAAAATACTAAGAAAAGGAATGATAGAGAATGAAAAAGATTGAAAATCAGAAAAAATAAAAACCATGAAGAACAAACCAAAACAGAGAACTAGAAAAGAAAACAAGAAAGAGAATTAGAAAAATTCAGAAATCAATAAAATAGAACGAAATAAAGGAAAAATAAGGATAGAAAGAAAATTGAAAGAATAAGAAACAACTAGAATGAAAACCAGAGAAAATGAAAAACAAAGTCTCACAGACTTTGTTTTTCATTATTAGAAAGAAATGGAAAGAGGAAATTTTAAAAATAAAAATAAGAATGAAAAACTGAAGAAAAAAAAAACAGAAGTTAAAACAGTATGAGAAATAGAAAGAAAAACAGAAAGAAAGAAAATTAGAAAGAAATGAATGAAACGCAAATAATGAAAATAGTAAGAAAGAGAAAATGAAAACCAGAAAGAATGTAAATTTAAAAAAGAAACATTACAAAGAAACGGAAGGAGTAAGAATGAAAAATGGGGAGTTATCGAGTTTAAAGAAAGAGCGATAGGACCAAAAATCGGTTACGAAGTGAATAAAATATCATAAAAAAATCGTTACATCAGACACAAAAAAAAGGAGAAAAGTAGGTGATTCAGAGAAGAGGTCTAAATTAAAGGGGAAATTTAGACAGCAAAAACAGTCATTAAAAATAGGCTAAAAGACATAGATAAAGATAAGTAAAAAGAGAAATAAAACACCCGAGACCGTACAGAGTTTGCGTGAATGACAGATAAATAGAGAAAATAAAAAGGAGCAATGTTTTTTTGTTTGTTATTTTTTCTTCTTCTTCTTCTTTTTCTTTATTAAGTGGCGGTTTAGCGAACAAGATGGTGGTCGACGATCGGGTGATAATAAAGAACCAAACAAAAAAAAAAAAAACAGAAAAGAAAAGAAAATCAAGTTAGGTGAAAGGGTAAAGCGAAAGTGGATAACCGCCACTGGAATAAGATCTGAGGGGTGGGAACATCAGAGAACAGAGGGTAATTCTTCGGAAAATTTGCTTAGATAAAATCCATGAGTGATTTTTTTTCTCTTTCGTTCTGGTGTAACGATAAGACTAAATAAAGTGCACTACGTATTTATGTAACTTAACGTATGCATATATATTTCTATTTGGATAGATTAGTGAATGGGTATGTGCTAAGCTCAACTTAGTCTGGCACAAGGACGCAAAAGTAGGTAAACCGTAAACATTAAACACCATGTTAGTTAGCTTGTGGGTGGTTGGTCCTCTAATTAGGGGAAAGTTATATATCCAACTATCCCTCAGCTCTGGATAAATAGTAGATCAGACTGTGTTATTTCATTTTGTTTAGACAACCAGTCTAGGAGAAGGAAAGCAATGAAACCTGTTAAATTCCACTTCAGAAATTGACCTTGTATCACATACTACTTGTACGGAAGGGTTGTTATATATATATATATGCAGGGTGTTCGGGATATATTTGACAGTTTCATAAGGAAAAAGAAAAAGTGCTTGGTAACTACAAAATGTAATGGATTGTAGAGAAATTCAACTGTCACGTACATTACACGGCTGTCAACAAGTTTTTACTTAAAATAACCGTCATTAGCGTCGATCACAGTCTCAATCCTGCTCCGGAACCTGATGTTACAGTTTCTCCTCAAAGGGTCTCATAAACTACCTTAAGTCCGCCGATTAACTGGGTTTTTGCAGTAGTGGCACGGCGATTGGTGTCTTTCTCAACAGCGCCCTATACATAATAATCCATGGGGTTAAGATCTTGGGAGTTCCGAGGCCAAACATTGGGACTGTTGTAGTTGTAAAAATTTGCCTTCAACCATTCTTTACTTTTCCCAGAGGTGTGGCAGGGGGCCGAATCCTGCTGAAATACACATGGCCTACCATTGACTACCCTTGTTATCTAGGGCATGACTTCAGTGTTTAGCAACTCCACATAGGCATCTGAATTCAAGCTGATACCCTTTCTGAAAAAATGCGGAGTCATCACATCACCCTCAGAGGACACACATCCGAAAACCATCAGAGTTTGAGGAAATTTAGTTTGCATGACACGAGGAGTGCCCTTTGGACTATATGCAAGCCATCTGTTTTTCTGTGTGTTGTGTTTTTGATCTTATCAAAAGTGTTTCTTATCGAAAAAGAACCATATTTCTTTTGATTCAGTAGGATGTTTCACATTGCTTAGAAGTTTCTTCACCTTTGTTAGACGATTTTCACCGTCCTTTTCTGGGAGCAGTTGACATCTGTGACGCTTGTGTGAGTAGTAGTGAAGGTCTTCATTGAGTGCAAGCTTCACGGTAGAGGCCGAAACATCCAATTCACATTCCAAAGCCCGAATTCCAATGCCAGGGTCCTCCAACACTGTTTTCTGTAATTTTCGAGGAATTCTGCTGTAAGAACGCAATCAGATCGTCTGTTATGTTGCTTTCCTCCATTGTAATTGTCCAGTTCATGCCTGGTTGTTTTTACAGTGTTCAGGGAGCATTGATCAGCAACCATAATATCCTTGTTTTGATAGCCGGCGCAGATGATCATGATACGTTATTCTCTTCCATGATTCAGGTGGGTTACAGTCATCCATTCTATCTGTCATCTCGTAATGAATGAAGAATAGTCCAAACTTTTAAATGATGCGTAGTGTGCGACAATACCTACAACCTACGGAGAAAATAACCAAATACAAGAATGTCAAATTTATTCCGAACACACTACACACACACACACACACATATATATATATATATATATATATATATATATATATATATATATATATATATATTAAGAGTGAATGATGGGAAGAGGACTGAGAAAAAGAAGAAAGTATTTATTTATTCAAACACCCCACTATGGAATGATTAGACACAACGTTAATGTTTAAACGTTGTACACCTCGTTTAAACATAGTTTTCCCTCACTAAATAATCCCAAATGGCATACTACTTACTCATAGATGGACATAAAGAACAGATAGAGTTATGTTGCAAAAGGAATTCGAAAATATGTAGAAAAGATAAATAAATAAAGAAAAGAAAATGTTGAACTGATGAAAATGGTTTAATGAAATGCCAATATGTGTTTCGGCCGAGGTTTTGTCCATGTACACATTGTATTCTATTTATTGCTATTTTGAATATGAAATAAAATAATAATAACAGAAAAATGTTATTTTTTAAGTATATAAAGAAAATGGCCATCCTCAGGGCAAGATGTCCATTAAATAAAAGTACATGTTCATTTTTCACACACACAACACACACACACACACACACACACATATATATATATATATATGTGTGTGTGTGTGTGTGTGTGTATGTGTGTGTGTATGTGTGTGCGTGTGTGTGCGTGTGCGTGCGTGAGTGTGTATGCATGTGTGTATGTGTGTATGTGTGTGTGAAAAAATTAAAAATCAACTTGTAAAAATTAAATTGACATTATCAAGCCCGCCCCCCAAACATATATATATATATATATAATATATATATATATATATATATATATATAATCTTACTGTATATATATATATATATATATATATATATATATATATTCCTTCCTTTATTATGTACTTATGTAATTCTGCGTTTAACACTCACGTAATGCTGTAAATTGGATTATATAAGCGCCCCGAAAAGCCTTTGTGCGTTAGTGCTAGTATTCTATACTTCCTCACAATTTAAACCGTCGTAATTGACAACTCGAAGTCGTTCATTTCTGGGCTTTGTCCCACTTCGTCTAGAATATCAATCATGCTGTAAGCAAATTTACTATTATGCAACCAATAAAGAAACATATCCCCTTAATCCCCCCAAGAGCATCATAGAATACGGATTGGACGTGGACCTAATAAACTTAAAACGGGAAATCAGAATAACACTCACACTACTACTACCACTGCTACTATTGCTACTAATACTAATACTAATACTACTAATGGCAGCCAGCAGACCAGGCCTATTATAAGAAACCTTATCAAATGGTAGATTTTGCATTTCCAGAGTGAAGGTGAAACAAAAATGAAAGATAGTCACATATCTGGGCCTTGCTAGAGAATTGCTAAAAATGCGGAATATGAGGGTCAAAGTGATTCCAATCGTAGTTGGTGCACTTGGAACGGTCCCTCAAATTTAGATAAGAGGCTAGAGGAATTGGAAATTAGAGGAACAATCGAGGTCATCCAAACAGCAGCATTTTGAAGATCGCTTAGAATACTAAGGAGAGTCCTGGAGACCCGGAGATACTTGTTGTCACTCACGCTTCAGTAAAAGACTAGCAGCTTACGCTTGTGTGAAAAACTCACAGGGAATGAAATAATATAGGGGAGTCATAGAAATATGTGCAATAAACAAAAATACTTTTAATATACACTAATAACTTATCATCATTTTACTAAAATCCTCATTAGCACAGTAAGTAGATCTGCCCAAATAACCACAAGGTTCATATTCGTCCTCGCCAACTCAGCACATGAGTAGCACAGTTTGGTTGATTTGATCTGTGCGGTAAATAAGCATGCGTGAGCTAACAGTTGGTGTAGTGCTCTACCTCAACAACAAGCAATCTCCCTCGTCTAGCACTAGCGAAAAGAAGATAGACTACCTCGCTGTGTGGCTGATACCGACGATATGCCACGCCACCGATTTACTTACAACTATATCTATGAATAGAGGGCCCAATATACGTGGTATGGTATACGTAGATGTAAATTTTAATTGAGTAGACTCAGTATCAGCTAAAGCTGGTGATTCCAGTTTATCGCCTGTGCGATCATCAGACCTTGGTCTGATGATCAAATAAGTGAGAAACTGACAAACCTTCACTCAAATAGTGGCATCAATATAATTATGGACCGCTATAACTCCGGAATCTCTACTTGTTCAATGGTTGTTTTGTATATTTTGAATTTGACATATTGCAATAGGACACTGATACTCAGTCTTACTCTTGTATATTTATATATGCAATCTACATACTAACAAATGATAGTTATTAAGCATAATTGCCCTGCGTTTGGTATTAAACTCTAAATGGAAGCGCGTGGTGTAATGGTTAAAGTCATGGGAAATGGACTCGTCGCCAGAGTTCAAATCCTGGATGTGGTATTTGCATTTCCCTTAGCGCTAATAACCTTGGGAAAGGTATGAATCCTACTCCAGCTATGGATAAATAGTAGGGCAGACTGGGCTCTTTAACCTCGGTTAGGCAACCGGTCTAGGAGAAGGAAAACTCTATATTCAAACACGTTAAACCCCGCTTAAAAATTGACCTTGTCTCACATCCTGCTCGTGCCGAGGGGGTGCTAAATATATATATATATATATATATATATATATATATATATATATATATATTATAATATAATATATATACGGAAAGTGCGGTTCCAATCACGGAGATTCGAGGAGAGTGGATTCATCCGCTGCTGTTATTAACTCCAGGTCCAGTCTAAATGGAAAGGAAGTTTTGATCTCATATATAATTTTGAGCTTCATTAATAGACGGGCTCTTAAAACGATGAATTATAAAGGGTTTATGAGTTTAAAATGATGTATTCATTCACTAACACTCCCACGCGAGCATGTCACTCTTTGTTGGGTTATTGTATGAGAAGGAAAACTCTGAATTCAAATCTGTTAAACACCGCTTCAATTTGTCCTTTTGTCTTACAGAATGTCAACTCTTGTTAGGTTATTGTATGTCACAGCCTTTTTGACAATCATGGTCTCCATTAATATACGGAGAAAAAATATTGCATCATTTTATGATTGTCTTCGAGGTGTAATAGTTACTGAGGTAAGAAAAGGACACGACGAGACAAGTTCTAAGTTGAAAAAAAAAATAAATATAGTGATGTGCAGGGAAGTGCAAAGGGAGGTAATTTTTTTTTTTTTAATTTCTTAATTTTAAAACAATTACCAAAAATCAGGGAATTGTCCAATTTTAATGAAATTTTCACCAAATTATTTTCCCACGACTTAATTTTATAAGATTAGTTTATTTTATGGAAGAAACTTGAAAAAATACTTTTTTTATAATTTCAGAATGTGGGGGGGATTTTGACCTTTGACCATTTGAAGAAAAAAAATCCCGGTCCCTAATTTTTACATTTCTTGAAAGATCATATCCTGAAGAATATATAGAAAAATAAAAAAATAAAAAATATAAATTCAATAACCTATTTCAAGCGTGTTTAACAGCTTTGAATTCAGAGTTTTCTTTCTCGTAAACCGGTTGCAATACCAAGGTTAGATATCCCAATCTGCCTACTATTTACCTATAATAAGAGGAAGAATAGATGGATATATATCTTTCCCACAAGTATTAGTGCTATGTTAAATGCAAACAGCCTCGCCCAGTATGAGAACTTGTCTCGCCGTGTCTTTTCCCTATGTCGGTAACCATTACACCACGAACACCTCCATAAAATGATGCAAAATCTTTTAACCGTATATAAATGGAGACCATGATTAGTAAACTGGCTGCAACATACAATAACCTAACAAGAGTTGACATGCTGTAAGACTAATTAATCAACCAACCAGCCAACCTTTCAATGATTAACAAAGGGTTGGTGAAAATTCCTCGGCCCAGACATGGCATAGTGGTTACGTGCTGCACTGTGACATCCTATTAAGCCAGTTGAAACACAGTTACGATATTATGTTTACTTTCGGACAAATACTCTTGGGAAAGGTATGAACCCCTTCATCCCACAGGTATGGGTTAAATAGTACCACTACTGATCTACAAGGGTAACTTAAGCATTAAATAACCCACTAAGGAAATCAAACCGAAACAAAACATTGGCTGAGCGAGGAAGATGTTTATATAGTTTTTTTTAATTGTTAAATTCAAGTATTCCTATCTAATACAAATAATTATATCGTTTCAAGTAATAATTTCTATTTAATCATAGCCATTTATTTGCACTCAGTTATATGGTTTCAAAAATAGAATTATTCTTTAGTAAACAATTATGCTTCAAGTAATTATTCTTAATGCAAATAATTTAAACATATTTACATGTATAAGATTTAGATGTGGTGGTTTTATGCTTTAGTGGCCAAGGTGGGTTTTTATAATACGTTATAAGGCTCAGAGAAACCTTCTAACGTAGGGGAATATATATATATATATATATATATATATATATATATATATCGATATCAATATATAATTAAATCCGATTAAAGAGGTTCATACAGCAACAAATACAGACTTTATATGTAAGATGAAATATACAACAGACACAAACAGCTAAGACGAAAGTATTCAAGAAGTAGGAAAAAGTTCTTAGACAATAGAAATGTCACTTACTGGTATATGACCCACGTGGTAGGGTCTATAACGTGCTAAGTACGCACATGAGTGCAAGCCTATAGTAGGGGGCTAGACCCACCACCTTAGTGAACAGAGACAACACTCGTCTAGTAGTGTCTTTATGGATGCCAGACCGAGAGAGAGGCAGAGGGCTTCCCGTGCTGAGTTTAAATACACAGCTAGAAGTGTCAGCTAGTGGAGAAACCCTCGCAGTATTTAGATCTATTTGGACAATAGGTGAGATCATAACATGTAATATAACTCTGGGACGTAGGGGACCTGGGAAGAATGGCTAGGAACGGTAATTCCTTTCTCTACAGTTCTCCAGAACTGAAACCTCACCATCAGATGCAGTGAAGTGTCATACCCAGGAAACATCCACCATGTCGGCTAAGGCTGTAGAATACATCGGCTGCGCCCTGCAGAGGTGCACAACAACCATTGTAGTGACCAGTTGGTTGTGCCAGACAACCCAAGATGCTTAAGAACGGAATTCTGGTGGCTATGCAATCCATAAAATGCAACACTACATTTTTGCCCTTAATTGGACTAGACGGACGGTCGCAGAGGCCCCTTATCGGTCGGTTGCTCACATGAATCCCTTGCACTAATATGATTGTCACATCAGTATTGCTTTCATAGCAAGCCCACAAAACTCTGGCGGTGGCTGAGGGTGTTTGTGTCCTGGCTATTATATTAAACTGCATCTAGTGGTTTGATTCCAATTCTGAATATCTGGGGAGTGTGGAGTACCCCTTCATCGGCAGTACTACCAGTTTCATTCTTATACATAGTAGTAGTACTTGTTAGGGTCACATCTATGGGTTAAATAGATGAAAAATAATTTTAAATATGAATTTAAAAATTGAATATCCAACAAAAATGTATTTGTCATAAAATAACACAAGGGTTGTTATGCAGTAAAATCCAACCAACCAACCAACCAACCAACCAGCCAGCCAGGAAAAGTTCAATGTAGACGTGAACACCAGATGATCTAGCTAACTAACACTGTTCTACCTCAATGTTAATGTTTTAAAAGCTTAGCTAAGTTTGGCACAAGGCCGTGAGAGTTCAGTTGTGCAAGGATTATCGAAATAATGCACAAGTGAAACGATTTCCAAAACTACGTGCCAGACATCACACATCAGTAATATTTGAACACGTGTACAAAGTATCATTAACCGTATTTTAAAGAAATGTTTTTCATACCAGCAAAACAAACTACTGAAAATATTGTTAACCGTGAGAGTTTTTCCATTCCCAAATTTAAGGCAAATGTTTCAACCAAAAGTTGTGGTAAACAGTATTTTGTAAATAATTACGTATCATTAAAACTAAAAGCTTCATGGTGTGAAAATTCAATGAATTATATTTATTGTAAAGAACTATATTATTTATTTCCTTTTGAATTAAAAAAACATTATTCGAGATTTATGACTAATTGACTAGACGCCGTCGACATTATGAAAGAAATATAGAATTTAATCATAGTTTGCAACATTGTCGCAATCAAAGATGAATTTGGTTTGGTTTGGTTTGTTTTACGGCATATCAATCTCAGTGGGTCATTTAATGCCAACAAAGTTTTGAAATAAATCCATTCCTAATGGATACACAATTGTTTTTTATAAATACTTTTTCTATTTGGCCCATAGATGTGACCCTAACAAGTACTACCATTCCAGGTCAGGGTGGGCCAGCGAGCTATGGTGATGAAGGGGTGCTCCACATTCGACAAACCTCCAGAACTGGAACCTTCACATACAGTTTAACGTCGTTCCCAGGACATGAAGACCCTCAGTCACCTCCTTCTAGCACCCATATGATAAAAAGTTCTGGGGTTTGCCATAAAGACAATAGGGTTGGGGCAATCATATAGGTGGTAGAGCTTGGCGTGACCAGCCGATTGATCGGAGGGATCCTGTCCGACCACCCGTCTAGCCCAAGTAAGGGCCAAAGTGGAATGTTGCATGATATGAACTGCCCAGCTACCTGGGTTCTACCATTACGGGTCGCCACCTACGGCCAACATTGGAGGTGGCCTCATTGTGGGAGTCTTACCCCTCTGCAGAGGTGCAGTCGATGTATTCTAACACCCCAGCCGACTGCGCGGTCAAAGATTCAGTAGCCAAAAGTAATTACACATATTCTCATAATTAAGTATCTCTATTTTCTATTGTCTTTTAAATAAAAGTTGCTGGTTGGTTGGTTGGATTTTACGGTATGTCAAAACTTGGCTTATATTATGCTGAAGACATTGTTTTATTTATTC
The DNA here is from genome assembly GCA_023376005.1 of Doryteuthis pealeii. Classification (NCBI taxonomy): domain Eukaryota; kingdom Metazoa; phylum Mollusca; class Cephalopoda; order Myopsida; family Loliginidae; genus Doryteuthis; species Doryteuthis pealeii. The sequence goes on from CM042140.1 coordinate 118,218,178, forward strand.
TTTGTGGATATTCAATTTTTTAAAATATTTTTCTAAGACATTTTTTAAAACTCAGGTCACTAAGACCCTCAGCCATCACCATGTAGCACATATAGGATACAAAGGATTAGTGGGTGTCCTAAGAGCATCATAGTGGTAATAATCATATAGGTGCTAGCTTGGTCTTACCGTAAACAGCCAATTGGCCGGAGGTGATGTCCTCGATAGCCCATCTCGCCCAAAGTAAAATGTTGCATGTCATGGATTTCTCAGCCACTAAGCATCCTTAAGCACCACGGGTACCCACATGTGGCCAATAGGTGGCCTCATTCGGGGTAGGATCTTAACCTACTGCCGAGTCAATCATTGTATTCTACAGCCTCAACCGAAAGGGTGGTAAAAAGGTGTCTTCCAAGCCAAAAACAACGGGATTTCATTATTTCCAATTGAATCTTATGCAATCTATTATTAGGTAATATTCATTACCAAATTCCTAGCATTGATAGTCTGCAACTTAGAAAAGCCTGTTGAAACGATATTTACTCTACAGAATTCTGGGTAGCGGTCTAATTAGTTTGAGACAGCATATGATCATAGGGATGTGCACTTATCGTAATGATTGTCGAATATGAAATAGAATTGGCTAACAGGGTTCACATTTTGGGCGAGCCTATTTGCGTTTCACTTCGTGCTAATACGCTTGGGAAAGGCATGGGTCCATCTGCTGTCCCTCCATCTATGAGTAAATATTAATGCAAGATGGGTTCATGCATTTCGTAGGGGAGTTAGCGCGAAATAAATCGCAGAGAGTCTAGTACAATATTTGAACCCGGGTCGCTGATTCTATTTTCTATGACGATAATTGTTATGAGAAGCGCGCCTCTTATTATATGTGTTGTGTTTCCATTCATAGTACGTGCAATAGCCACCAGGGAACCATAAACGGTAACTTCTCAGTATATAATTGAATAATTACATGCAGAAAACGAATCCGTAATTAGCCGTTAATGTATGTATTAAGTGATAAATAATGATCATGTCAAAATAAATGTATCATTATTTTATGAAGTAATTATTAATCTTTTCATACATTTTCTTCTTTCTGTGTTGATTAGATTTCCTTTTCAGCCTTTAATTAAAAGAACATTTAATTAAGTTAATTAGCGTATTATGTGGGTTCCACAATTCTTTAAATTTAGATTGTAACCTTCTAAAATTAAAGAAAGAAATATTTTGTTTTAAACTCATTGTACGGGCAACTGCTGAACTGGAAATTTCAAACTGAAATAAATCTACACCTTATGTTATCTTCCTTGATCAGATATCAGATAAAAAAACATCTCCTATTATAAGAATAAGTGTGGAGCCAGAAGCCATATTATTATTATTATTATTAGTAGTAGTAGTAGTAGTTGTAATAGTAGTAGTAGTAGTAGTACTAGTAGTAGTATAAAGGGCCGGTATAGCGTTCGACTAGGAACCATGAGATTCCGGGTTCGATACCGGCCCTCGCCAATTAAGCGTATGATTACCACAGGGATATGTGTGGTAAAGTAAGGAGTTGATGGTAGGTGTAGCGCTCAGCCTCAGATGCCAAAACAATCTCCTTGATCTTGTGCTAGTGAAAAGGGGATAGACTCCCTCGCAGTCTTTCTGATACCGACTTTAGGCCACCCCGACGACTTTACTTTTATTATTATTATTATTATTATTTTAGTAGTAGTAGTAGTAGTAGTAGTAGTAGTAGTAGCTGTTCCTCTAATTTCCAATTCCGGCAGTCTTGTTTGAAACCCGTGGCTACTGTTTCAAGGGCACCAAATACAATTGATATTACCTCATGTTCCACAGTTTTTACATTTTTTGCCAAGGTCCAAGTATTGATTATCTTTTCTTATTCTTTCATTTTGTCACAGGGGTCAATCGGAATGACAAAATCCACCAGATTGTTAATGTATACTAGGTCTGTTTTTTTTAGCCGGAAATAGGTGCTCCATTTGTATCTCAAAATCACCTAAAAAATGATGAGTCATTCACTAGATTATTATTATTATTATTGGAAATTTTTATTCTGTCATTAAGATCACTCTAACGCGATCATGTTAATGAAAATCAAGTAAACTTGCAATGATTTGAGGAGAAAACCGTTGATAATCAACAAAACTTGTAGACTAATCAGTTGCAATGCATATCTTGACAGCTTACGTGTCATTGACGACAACATTAGCTAGTATCTAAATAATATCGAAAGAACTTGTTGAAGCTATGCTAGTTCCTTTCATCTAGAGTTGTGGAAATTCGCCCAATACAGAAAACATTCAACTGATATTCTTAACAAGCACACATTGGTGCAATGAGAATCTCGAAGAAGTAATGTTAAAAATTGTACGTTTGTGTCCGATCGATCTATTGGTTGACTGATTGACTAATTGAGTGAGGAGATGTGCTGCGTTTAATGGTTATTGGTGTAGAAATTGCAATAAGTGATTCGATTTCAACTCATAGATGAAGCTGTTTGCATTATGTGACACACTTTGACGTTTGAGAAAAACAAGACTTTATCTTTCCTTCCCTCGCTATGGCTAAATAGTAGGTTAGACTTGTTACTTTAGACTTGGTTAGGCAACCAGTCTAAAAGTAAAACTCTGAATTCAAATCAGCTATATCCAGCTTAAAAATTGACCTCATGTTTCACATTGTTCGCTGTGGAGGTTTTGGGTTAATTCATTCACCAACATGAATAGTGATGTAGGTGACTCACCTATGGCACGAACATGGACTTACCCAAAGGATATATATTTAACAGAGTAAAACTACTCAAACGAGCAGTCCCGCCCACTCGTCCTTCGGGACGGGTGTCCGGTGAACTGCTAAATTAATAGCGTCGATCCCAGATGCTTGCCTCATTGCACTTAAAGGCTGAGCTCGGATCGACGCAATTTTTCTCCTACCACCCCATGAGTCTCGGCTTGTGGGTGGTGCCCACATAAATCGGCCTTGTGCCATATCGTGTACATGTGGGGTACATGTAAATACCAGTAGTCCCAGCTACTCGTCCTTCGGGACGGGTGGTCCAGTGAGCTTCGGCCTCTGGACCGATTGGATGCTAAATTAATCGCGTCGATCCCAGCCGGCCTCATTGCACTTAACAGGCAGGGTTGGGATTGACGCAATTTTTCTACCTACCACCCCATGAGTCTCGGCTTGTGGGTGGTGCCCACATAAAACGGCCTTGTGCCATATCATGTGAAAGTGGAACACATGTAAATACCAGTAGTACCAGATACAGTTCTTCGTGTAAGCTGAAACAAGGAAACCCTTCCATTGTACGTTGATATATATTGATGAATACAATCTGTTCCCTACATTTTATACCCGTGTTGAGTTATCATTTATTGGCCCTTAAACAGATCATAACAATTAGTTTACCATTCTATTTTACTCCAGTCTTATGAGATTGAGATTGGAGAAGAGATAGTTACATGTTCAGACCAAGGATATCATCACGAAGTGAAATGTACACAGCCAAATCCACAATTTAAACTTGGCTCATTGAGTCCATTTCCTTCGATTATAACCGTTATGGACCCTACGCTTTGATGCTTACAACTGTAAAAATGCTATGAATTTACAGTCGAGAAAAAATGTGATTGTCTGTTCTAATAGTGAATGAGAAAATTGTTTCGCCCTGTTTAATTTCTGAAAATTTCAGTTGTAACGGATCAATTAGAACGATGTTCTTAGACAAAAAAGAACAATACATGATTAAGCAGAACACGATATGCACTGTTTACATTTGTTGATCAGAATTACAACAGCATCCGAATAAGAATGAAAACCAACACAAAATACAAACATTAAAAATTGTATAAAAAGATTAGCTATATCAATTAGTTGAAATTATAAATCATCTAAATGGCGATAAAAAGAAACAGCCAGTTTAACATGAATGAACGCTAGAGGAATAAAAACATTAAATAATTCAAGAGAAGGGATCGTTTATTCATAAAATGATGTTATCGTTTTCACGCTCTTTTACTTTCGTGTTTTATAGTGCTTTTGTTCACGGCAAGTTGGAATGTATTTAACGGCAAAATACAAACATGATTATTGTTTAATTTCCCGCCTTCCAAACATATTTTGTTGTGTAAATAAATATGTAAGTAGTTAGGCTAATATTAACTTTCGCTTAGTTTCTTCTATTTTTGTAGATACTATTAATGATATAATTAACTGTATACTAGTCTGGAGGTACTTCAAATTACAATGGAACAATTTCGACTCCGACCACGCTCTTTCAATCTCCTTTTCTCTCCGTGTTTTACTCCCCCCTCTCTCTCTCTTTCTCTCTCACACACACACGCGCGCGCGCATGCACACACACACACTCTCTCTCTCTCTTCTCTCTCTCTCTCTCTCTCTCTCTCTCTCTCTCTCTCTCTCTTCGTTTATACTTGTGTCTCCTCGCATCCGCTCACACATTTGATTTCATATATTCCAATGAATATGGTCCGGCAGATATGGTCACGCACATACGACCGCAACATTCATACCCGCATGTGCACAGGCGCACGTACACACTCACACACTCTCATACGTTCTCTCTCTCTCTCTCTCTCTCTCTCTCTCTCTCTATAATATATTATATATATATATATATATATATATATATATATATATATATATAAAACTTAGTCCTGTCAGTTTCTTACATTTCAGCTAGTTCCTTCACCCTCATTTATGTACAGATCCAATATTAAAAGATTGGTCCGCCAAATTGAATTGACATATGCCCTGTTTAATAGTGACTGCATCGATATATATTATATATATATATATATATATATATATATATATATATATATATATGGAGAGAAAAATAGATGAACCTTTATTTCATGATCATCTTTTCCGCGTGGGAATTAATTAACATTATATCTCTGTTAATGATCTTATTCTTGAATTGTGAATTGTTTCCGATATAACGTAGTTGTAATTTTCATATTTGATAATTAGTGAATATATATATATATATATATTATATATATATATATATATGAAGTGGTCAAACAATGTGTTTGAAATGGCGAAGGCCGACAATTTTGGGGAGATTATGTGTTTAATTAAAGTCATACCTAATTTGTTAATTAATTAATTATAATTAAATGAATTAGGCGTGCATATCGGTTTAAATGTAAAGCGTAAACAAATCGAAAAAAAAGTCGATCTCTGTATGTACATTTCAGTCCATTAGGCCTCATCAGCAGAGCTATAGACTGTCTATAGCTCTGCTGATAAGGCCTAATGGCCTTTCATATATATGAAATTCGTTCTGAACGTTCAAGCCTCACCCAAAAGAAAAGCCGATCCTTATAAAAATAGAAAAAAATGATTCAAATTTTTGTATCATTTTTTTTGCAGGTGACACCTATACAAATGTTAGAGTTGTGCGGCAAATCTAAAAATCGATAAAAAAGCGAACCGAGCAGTCATAACGTATCTGGATTAGACTTAGAACTGTTGATGGAACTTTTTTAAAGCACACAAGTCCTGCATACTGGTAAAATAAGTCTAACTTTCAGAAAATCTTGTATACTTATGAAACTGAAAAATGTACTGTTGAACTTGTGATGTCTGTGCCTAGCCATGCCTTAAAAAAGTAATCATCTACCTGTCTACAGGAGTCAGATTATGTATCTATATATTTATCTATCTATCTATCCATTCGTCTGCCTGTATGTTTGTCTATTTTGGCTTCACTTATTTTGGATAGTGAGATATGCCAGCTAATGCTTCTTATTTCTAACTCCCTCCAAAGTCAGACAACTTTTCAATTATTCTGCCAACTTAATTTCTTTGCTTGACTGCCTGTTAGTCACGAATTTTTGAAATTTGGACTATTGTTGCCTGTGATAAAAGATGCGTGTCAGTCAAAATACTTTAGAAAATACGCGATTCCAAGGAATCTTTAACTTTACTAACTCTTATACGAATATTCTGGGGGGGGGGGCACAGTTAAGTCCGACGCTTACTCTCCCAACTGACCAAGTGTTCAGTCTGAAACAATCTCTCCCAACAATGCTGCACTCTTCTCACCAACACTATCAAAATATCTTTTCTCTCTCGTCCACTCGTCACAACAGCCAAAATGCTACTGCAAGCTTTCTCCCAGGTTTGTGAGGGCTGGTCATTATATATACATTTACAGTGTTCATCCGGGCTCCTTACTCTGACTTGCTCGTACAGCACGTGTGACATTAATCAGCACGCGCCAATCCTTCACATCCGGGCCACTCTGGACAGTTTAGTAATTCACCTGCGTCAGGCCATGACTCAAGATCAGGAGGATGTGAGTTCAATCTCCCCACTCACCTCTGATCTCATTCTGCATGCCAAACACAGTCGTGCACGCTTCGAACCACTACGTTCGTGGTTTCTCTCGCCACACTAACATCCTGTAATGATAGTAATAACAATAAAACTAATGACCACGACTAGAGATTATCGTACTGTAAAGTCATTCCCTGGATTATCCAGAGTAATAACTTATTTTGATACTTCGATTACAAGGATTCCGCAGTTGCATTCACATGTAATGTTATAGTTGACATTATGATGGCTTTAAAATATAGAAATATATAGAAATAACAAAATTACTTTTTTTAATGTGGATCTCTGTACATAACTCTTGCCATTTCCTGATTGTTTTTGTAATTTTTTTATATGGGAACAAGGCAAAAGGTGGCAGCGTAACGACAAGTCACATATATGTATTTACCAACCCCTGCTCAGGAGCAGGATGCGACATAAAATCAATTTCTTAAGCGGAGTGTAACAGGTTTGAAATTAAAGTTTTCATTCTTATAGACTGGTTGCCTAAGAAAGATTAAAGTGCCCAGTTCACCGTACAATTTTTCCCTAATGGAGGGAGAATAGTTGGATGCATACCTTTCCTAAGGGTTCTAGCGCTATATGAAATGCAAACAGCCTCATCCCAGATCTGAACGCGTGTCGGATGGTCTATTATCCTTTACACCACGCGCCTCCACAAGTCAAATAAACGTGTGTTCTCTATTATATCTGCTAAACAGAATGTGCCACTTTGTCGTGTATTTTTTATGCTGGTCACAGAGACGGTTACAACTAATCCGAAACACTGTCTTAAAAATACCTTAAAACGAGAACACTCCCGAAAAAATATAACTATCACCAAACCCTAAAGAAACCATTTCGCAAACACCCATATATCAATAAAAAAAGACTCGAGATACACATTGGCCATAACTATGTACAAAAATAACTCTGAATAAGATCGTTTAGGGACAGACTATAACGAGAGAGGAGACTTACCACATAGAGCAAAGCGGGGGCGAACTTGTCTTGCTTGCAAGATGAGTGGAAAAGAAAATATGGTTGCCTGGGTATTATAATTTGAATAAGCGCGAGGAGATTTTCACGTATACCATTTTTTTCTGATTTCTGTGCATAAAACCAAGCACGACCGAGAAAGGGACGAAAGACTTCGAAGCTGTTATCGAGTTGTATACGTAAAGTTGCTAGAATATTGTTGCAGGCCGAAGAAAGTGATTATCCTTATCAGTTTCATAAACTATACAGAGACTTTTATATGTATGCATTTACCCAACACATACGCCATGGACAGGTTGTGACTCACGGCCAATTTTTTTAGCAGAGTAAAGCTGGTTTGAATTCAGAATTTTCCTTCTCCTAGACTAAAGAATTCAGTTTGTCCTATTATTTACCGTAGTTGAAGAATGAGATAGTCCGTTTACCCGGAGTATTAGCGTGAAGTGAAATTAAACTGCCTGGTTGAATATTTAAAGGAAAATCCCTGATTCCATTTCCAACAACGGTAACCGTTACGCTGAGCTCACCTCTCTAATACTACGAAATTATTTACTACAGAGTAGTGTGTAGTGCGTGATCTTTATTCGTTGCCCCTTACGATTTTCCCATAACAATTATCGTCGTAAATGGACTCCATGAGTCAAGTTTAAATCTTGGAAGAGGCTGTTTGCATTTCCCTTCACGGTAATGCCTTTGGCGAAGACATGAATGCATCTGTACTCTCGCTACTAGCCATGCATACATAGTAGAACTGAGTTCTTTAGTCTTGGTACATCAACTAGTATAAGAGAAGGGAAACACCAAATTCGAAGCAGCTGTACTCCGTTTTGAAACTTACTTTATGTTACATTCTTCCTACAGTGGAGGAGCTGAATAAATAGATGATGACCCATTATTGTGTCCTTGTGGCAAAATCTAAGCTATGCTTATTTTTAAAATACGCCTTGAGGGGTATTTGTTAGATTTGTCACGAAACCACCTTTAGTGAGTTCAATTCTCACTGGGTGACACATCTTTAACGATCCTTTAGGAATTCAATGAGAGACAAAAATATTATAATTTTCTGAATTATTTTTAAGTACGTTTTTCTTCTTAGTATTTTACCTGTAGAAACATACATTGAATATAGAGTAGTGAGAAATATTGAATCAGTCCAAAACGGAAGTCTACGTGACGCAGTGACCAATTTGCTTGAATACGACATCGTAGTAAACGAGTTCGAAATATAGTCACGCTATTGTGTTCACTTTCTGACTAATACTCTTGTAAAAATATGAATCCCTTCATTTCTCCAGCTATGGGTTAAATAGTTAAATAGTATCACTAGTGTACTTCTACCAGGATTACTTTGGCACGAAGCTTGATATGCCATTAAACAAAGAAAAAAATAATGTCTTGATAAAATCACATGGGTTGAAAAACATTATACCTATAATTATATCTTTGATATATATAAGCAAAAAATAAAGAAAATAAAAAAACACGTTATCGGAAATAAAATAGTTATGCCTCATCTGGTTGCAAATTTACTCAAATAAAAAAGTTTGTTTCCTTCTGTTCATCGGCAAGACTAATTTGTTATTTGTTAAAGTCAACTATTTCCAAAGTTTTGCCCGAGACTCGTGTGAAATTCTTGGCTAAGGTCGATGTGAATAGAAACCCATACTCACCCCTAATATTAATTAAATATTTGGTTGGATACCTACATTCAATAAACAGTGGGAATAAATAAAACTGTGTTCATATGACTAAGTGGAAATCTACTGTACAACAGAGAATTAATGTTGTTTTCATGTGAGAGATGAATTAGTTTCAAAAGTTTTCAGGCAAATACAAATAAATAAAGCAATAAGATTTTCCATCGAAGGTCATTATACCAAAATCTCAATTTCGCTGGGCCTTTTTTTGTGAAACAATTTCAATTTTTAAATTAAAAGTCAAGGATATTAAACTGTGGCATGAATTATCCATAACAAAATATACGTTTAGGGACGCTTGGAATCTCTTTCTTGGCCTGGCCGGGTACTTTTTTTATATTTACACACACACACACACACACACACACACACACACACACACATATATATATATATATATATATATATATATATATATATATATATATATATATTACCCAACCCCTCGGCCGTGAGCAAAATGTGAAACAAATACAATCTCGTAAGCGAGGTAAAGCTAGTTTGGTTTCAGACTTTTTGTTCTTCTACAATGTTTGTGCAACCAAGGCTAAAGAACCAACATTTCCTACAATTTATCCATCGATAAACGGGAAATTTATAGATCCCTGTCTGTCGCCATGACAGTAGCGCAAAGTGAAACGCATACTGCTTCGTGCAAGATTTAAACACCAGTCATGAATTCCATTTCCTACGATGATAAACGTTACGCTAATCATGCATTTCTGAATGCATCTCCTTATATACTGAACCCGATAAGTAACTAAACCAGACTTTTTTTCCCCGTGCGTTTTTTCTAATTATCTTTACAGTGTGATTAATCATCCAACTGTCTATTTCCATTTTCGGGCAAAAAAAGATTGAAAATATGAAGAATAATTAGGAAAATCAAGCTATGAAAAATCGTGTTGTATTGCTCATATTTCTAATATAAGCATTGACTCAGACGGAACTATTAAAGTTAACTTTCTCAGCGATGTTTATTGAATTATAAATAGAAAACAATGTTCGTTGATTATTGTCACAATAACGAGTAGAATTGATCAATTCATAAAACTTAATATTTAATTTGTAAGACAAATTCTGAGGAATATTTTAAATTGTATCTTAAATAATAATTTAAACGATGGTTGTTAATTGTTTTGTTTTATGGAATATCAACTTTTCGGGTCATTTACTACCGAATCATGTCATTTTGATAAACAGAGCACTCAGGGTGTTTACAGTACCGGCTAATGCTTAAGTGGTCACCCAATTAAGTATTGAACAGGCTCATCTTAACGTCCATTAATAAGAGGGAACTGGTGATTTCATGGTTTAAATGATATTTTATATAATATATACGAGTTGTGAGGAAAAATAGGATCAACATTGAATCTTTTAAGTATTAGAAATGTAGAATGTACATTTTGTATTAAAACTTGGCACAGCTGAACAACTTAGATAATAAAGTGATGATGTCCCAACGTATAGACAGCAGTTGCAATGTTTAGAAAAGAATTCAATGGATCAGTGCCAATGTGGAAAACAATTATGAATGCCTTATTGTTCCTTTATGAATTAAACTTTTTGGCGAAATACAGAATCGTGCAAAAAGGTTCAACAGTGAATCTGTATCAAAAGAGAAATTTCCTTTGAAAATGTAAATTCTTTGGAATGATAGTGTTAAATCATAAAGAAAACTGTTATGAAAAAGAAGTCTCACTCATATTTTATTTCTGACTTGGTAAATACAGCTCCAGTTTCGATACTTTTTCGCATACTTCGTATAAACACGTTTATAATTTACCATCATCTGCAACGTGCAAATTGTATAGGCGCCTAACAATTTTCACTTATCATCGGATTATTGAGATAAATCTTTTGCAATTCTCCTGTTATTACTTTCATAACAGCTAATAGTTTGTTCGCAATTGTAATCACACTGACTGTCCTTAGATACCCGACAAATGACATGTGATGATAACAGTGTATAAGTTTAGCGTCAGATAGAAGATAAACATGTCGGACAGTGTCAAAATATTTTCATAATCATAGAAGCTTCACCGATTTAGAATCAGTTAGGAGTGCAAGTTGTTTTCTTATACCTCGAGTGGTGTCGACTAGAGAACCACACGCCAAAAAAGTAGTACAGCGATTTGCTTTTATTGCTTCCTCTTTTGTGAATAGCCTTGTTTTCCTACTGGTGCAAGGCCGAGTCGCTTACGTGCAATAAAAATTCCAACCTTTATGTAGGTGGATTTTTTTTCATAAAATGATTTGCGGTTTCTTTATTTGTCTACCGTAAATCGGCGAGACGAATTTACACCACTTAGGTATTCTGTCTCATGGTACCGATTGATTGATTTCAATGACATGTCAACCTGTCTCAAAAGACGCCTACAATTTTGTCACTTTATTATGTGAATGCGCTTATAATAACAGTTATATTCTTATAAAATGGAATCGTCATCCCGAGTTCAAACCCTCGACGATAGTGGTTGCCTTTCACTTCGGCCTAATGTCATAACAAAAAGCATGATTCAATTTGTTATTAGACCGGATTTGGCAACTAGCCTAGAAGAAGGAAAATTTGTATTAAAACAAGATCAAATCCGCTTATATAATTATTTTGTACCACGTCTTCCCATGGCAGACGATTTGGTAAATACATACAATCTCATGCAAGTTACATTCAAGAAAGAAAATGTAGAACATTTAAAATTGTTTCAAAACACGTTTACGGCTAGATAAAAATATCATGAAAATGTTTTAAGATATTCACCAGTATAGGGTTGCATATTTGTATATATATATTAAATGTAAATAAGAAATGATTAAACGAGTCATTTGTAATACTAATTGTAAAAAAAGTCTTGAATTTTTTAGAGAACTAATGAAAACGTTTTAAAACAATGTGTTTTTAAAATACTACCTTGATTTAAGCAAAAATAGTTATTACAATACGAAGAATTTAAATTCTTGATTCTCAGCTTCTTTTTATCGTTACATTTTTAGAGGTAAAAAAGGAAAATAAATTAAACGAATACATTTCATTTAACTTTAATCCAAAAAGCAATTAAGAACTGCATTTGACTTGTTGTCATGTACAAAATTTGAAATAAATAAATGACTATGTTACATGGTATTTCTAACTCATCAAGCAATTAAAAACTTAATTCAAAATTGTATTACGTACGAAAACGTTTTAGAAAAAATCATTCAAAACATTCGCAAATTCTTATCGATTAAAAAAGAGGATATAAAAACAAAACAAATACTATTATTATTTTCAAATTGCTAACTGGATTGGAAACCGAACAGTCGCTTTTCAGTGAAACTTTTGGTAGACAACAATATTCTATTTACAACATATCACTTGCTGAGCATTGGTGTATAATAATATATATGTCCAAAGTATGTCCAATCTAGTGCGCTAAATTTAGCCCCTATATTTAACACAATGAAACTTGAATAAAGGTTATTATTATCTTCAAATTTTTTTGACCATTCAAAAGAAGAAACATTTAAGAAATTATTTTTTTTTAAATTCACCTTACAGAAATAATGAAATTATGAACGAAAACAATGTTAAAATTTCCGCACCATTAAATCAATTGAAATTTAAAGTAGCCAAAAATCAAGTTATGACTACCGGATTTTTTTAAACAAATTCTATGAAAAATCAACTAATAGTCAAATTTGCACGAAACTTTCGTTAATTATTAATCTGTTGATGAAAATAGGTTTGAAATTGGTTCATGAAAATAAACAACCAATTATTGATTTTTATAAGTTTCTATACGGGATTTTTTTTTTTTTAGTAAAAAAAACATGAATTCTGAATTCTGCTAAAAAAAAAAATGTCAATATTATGACATAAAATTGTTTCAAAACACTCAAAAATTTAGGATTACATTAAAAAAAAATATTTTCAAAGTTAACACAAAAAAATCATTTAAATAAACACTGTAATACACGAATTTTCTGTAATTTTTTAAAATGTTATTCTTAGGAACACTCCCTGGTGTTCCTAAAAATGTTTTCGTCCTGTCATGGATCTGGTACTTTTGCTAGTATATATATATATATATATATATATATATATATATATATATATATATATATGTGTGTGTGTGTGTGTGTGTGTGTGTGTGTGTGTGTGTGTGTGTATTCATGTTACATTCTCGCCCCAGTCTGTAGGTGTGCTGATGGTTCAGTGGTTACGAACTCGGACTGATGATAATTCGGTCGGGTTTTGATTCTGCCTGGAGAAGACATGATATGTCGAAACACGGTGTCTGTGGATGTCTGACTATACATATATAAATATGCATTAAAGAAAAATCCAAACATTAAGGGTAAATAACATAATCATATCAATTTCATTTGTTATGCATTAAAAATTAAGACTACAATCTTCTTTAGATTATTTAATGTGTTAACGAATGTTATATTATTCTGTGTATTGGTTACGCTAATTGTAATGCCTATGTCATCATTCTTAAGTTATTGTAGATGACAATTCACGAGGTAAATAAAATACTTTTATAAACTGTGCTCATTATTCTGTTTTAAGTATATGATTAGAATAATATTTTTTATTGTTCTTTAAGTTTTAACGATAGGTATATTACTTTGCGAATTGTTTTACGCTAGTTTTATTCATTTAAGGCACTTTTATAGCATTGTGTTCGGTTTACGTCAAAAACCGGATTACTTTACGGCTATTTGAACCAATTAATGATACAGGTTGGGTTCGACTGCATCATATAACATCTAACCAAATGAAAAGGCATTAAAATTGATATAAATTTCAAGTAAATAAGGTTTTGGTTTGGTTTGTTTTGTTTTACGGCATATCAACCTCAGAGGGCCATTTAATGCCGATAAAAGTTTTGAAATAAATCAATTCTTAATGGATAATACAATTTTTTTATAAATACATTTTTCTATTTAACCCATAGATGGGACCCTAACAGGTACTACCACTCCGGGTCAGAGTGGACCAGGGAGCAATGGTGATGAAGGGGTGCTCCACATTCCCCAAACCTCCAAAACTGGAACCTCACCATCAGATAGAGTTTAACGTCATTCCCAGGACATGTAGACCCGCAGCCACCGCCTTCTAGCACCCATATGATAAAATGGGATTGGGGATTGCCATAAGGGCAACAGGGTTGGGAAAATCATATAGGTGCTAGGGCTTGACGTGACCAGCCGATTGATCGGAGGGGGCCTCTCCGACCGCCCGTCTAGCCCAAGATAGGGAAGTAAATAAGACAACACACTCAAACTTAAACGTTTTACCTATGATTAACTGAAGGTTCAATGTAAATGAACAATTTTTCAATAACGTAACCACGCAGATCACCAAGCAAATATTTTTTAAACAAAAACTCTCATGTTTGTATTTTTTAATTGATGTGACAATTGTCCAAAAAATCAAAATTATTAAAAAAAAATTTATCCTTCACATATATTTTCATGTATTTTTTCCCGTCTTTTCATTATGACTAGGTGTCATTGATGAGTGACCAAACGTCGGACATAATTATATTCGCCGAACAGAAATTTTGTCCGGAAAAGTAAATTAAAGGCGAATTTGATGTAGGATAAAATGACTTAAAACGGGATATTAGTTTTCTATTTTTAATTTCGCGTCGAGCAAAGTTAAATCCCGTACAAACGAACATTGTTCTAGTGGTTTTAATTCTATCAAAAATGTTTTCGCAGTATTTTATCTTGTGAAAGCCAGCCTCAGCATCTATTTCTAGTTTCCTTTTTTTTTAAAGAGAACTTTATTTATAGAAATCTATTTTATTCCCGAACAAATATTTTTTCCATAAAAAGAATTCTCGCGGTCAATTTCAAAGTTCGGTAAGTTGTTTTAGCTTCCTTTGCTGTAGAGCTATTTAAGCTACTCCAACTGTCAAAATACACCTTATTAAACGTGTAAATAACTGGGTCTTCAACGAGATATATATTTCTCTCTAACAATTTGTATATAGAATATTGTAAATTGATAAACTTGTGCACAATCCATTATAGCTTTCTAGGAAAATTAAACTGCACCCCTGAAGCCCTGGCTATTATAGAGACCTCTTTGTTACCATTACCCCTACGTGCAGACTGACGCACATTTCTACTACCTGTTAGAGCCATATTTCTGGGTCTGTTAGTTCTGTTTAATATAATAATTAAAATGATTTTGAATTGAACTTTTATACTCTCTTACAAAATATTGGAGTGGTATCTGATATCACACTAAAATATATCTGACGCTGAAGCTACAGTTCTTGACCTCTGGGAAGTGTGGAGTACCTCTTTATTGCTATTACTCCCACGTCCACTCTGACTCGAGGGGTTAGTGCCTGCCAGGGTACTATCTACGGGTAAAAAAACATAAGTTCGTAATATACTTGTATTAAATGGGAATACTTGATAGCATATGACTGTGGACGAATAGTTTGTATTAAGAATAGTTACCTGAATTGCGAACTAAGGGTTAATTATCATTCTTATTGGTAACGTAAAACCATATAAGTGAGTAAATAAAAATGATTATTATTAAATAGTATTAGTTACTTGAAAACAGATAATTTGATATGAAGTATTGTATAATAATATCCATAGTCTATCGTTTATGTAAGGAAGAATAGTTAGGTTCTAAATGACATGTTTTAACCTCAGGTTCGTCTGAAACGGGGCTCTGGTTAGCTTAAGCTAAGATCAGATGAGCCTGTGAAAGTCATCTTTATATTTAGTGAGAGTTGATCAACCACCCTTTGTGGGCAGTCGTATCTCTTCTCTGAATAAACAAGTATTTGTTTTTAATCCTTGTTCTTAGACAGTAGTTCGGCACGTGGTCCTTAAAAATCCAAAGATGGAAAATGATGGCGTCCGAGTTTTATCATTAGAAGTTAACTCGGAAATAGAATTACCTGCAATTGAAAGGTTAATCTCAGCAACGAAAAAATTGATAGTTAATCAATATATGTGCATGTATGTATGTATGTAAGTATGTAAGTATGTAGTTATGTATGAAAGCGGAAAGAAAATAAAAAAAGAAAAAGGAGAAAATTATACGAGAATTTTCCCAAGGTATCTATCCTATTGCTGACTGCCTCGTCAGCAGCTCGGACGCAACCTAAAAAAGAAAGAATGATAGTCACAAAGAAATCACCCAAGCAAGGGAAACGGTGAATACGCCCGTTCGGTTTTGGTTACAATATCAGAGCAATGAAAATACTTGGTCCACTTCTTGAATCAAAGCTTTTGCAACACCTTGAGTCGAGCACAGGTGTTTACATGGAGTCTAATGGGACCGAATATTCCTGTGAATAGTTCATTGTCTTTTTTTCCGGTGGGAACGCAAAAAATTCTAACTGGTCGTAAAGTTCACTGTCATTATTGTCTTCTCACATATGGTTGCCTTTTGAGAAGGAAAAATGTACTAACGCCCTAAATAGACTCTCATAAAAATCCTTGCTTTTGACCAAATTATATTAAATTGAATTCAGTAGAGATTGAGAATAATGTCATAAGTGGGTGAATAACTAAATCGATAGCCGGAAATGAGAGCTGAATTTAAAACTGGAATTGTCCATGTATAATGTACGATTCATCATCTTTGGGTTGGTAGGATTTAACGGCATCTCAATCCTTGGGTTATTTTATCACGAAGAGGATCTGATTTTATTCATACTTTGTTGAGTGCGGTTATTATTTTTACAAGTGTAACCAGTTTTATTTAACCCATATATGGAACCGTAGCGGGTAATACCATACTACGTCAAAGTGAACCTGGGAGTAATTTCGATGAAGGTGTATCTCGCACTCCCCATAGGTCCAGAATTGGAACCTGACTATCAGGTTAAAGATTAGCGTCATACACATTCTAGCACATATATGATAAAAAGTGTTGGGGTTTGCAGAAGAGCAATATGATAGGGAAAATCGTATATGCACTAGGGCTTGATGTGAACGAATGATTGGTCCGTTGATTTTATCCTCATGTACAAGAATGACATGTTGGTGTTCTTGTCTTCAGACAAAATTATCATGATAAATATTTATTTTGAATATAGGACATGTGATGAGGATATGTTTTCATCTGACTCCGGCATTGTTGGACTGTTTTGACATATATATATATATATATTTACCAACTCCTCCGCACGGACAGGATGTGACACAAGGTTAATTTTTAAGCGGAGTTCAATAGGTTCAAATTCAGAGTTTTCCTTCTCCTAGACTGGTTACCTAGCCATGGTTAAAGAATCCAGTATGTCCTGCTATTTACCCATAGCTTCATATAGATTCATATCTTTCCCAAGGGTATTAGCGCCAAGTGAAATGCAATTACCACGTCCAGGATTTGAACTCGGGGCGACGAGTCCATTTCCCATGACTTTAACCATTACACCACGCGCTTCTCAACTGTTTTGACATATAAGGCGTGCTGAAGTCCACTACTTAAACTTATAGTCGTTCATTTGCACATATTCATCATTGACTAACAGACCTGCAGCCAAGGACCTTGCTCAACGCAAGGATTTTATCCACCACTAAAGAAAACAGAGTAACAACCATAGGATTCTACACAACACCAAAGGACACCGAGAGACAACCAAAGGTTTCTTCACTAAGGACCAGCCTTTGCTTAACACAGGTATATCCACTGCAAAGTGCTGTCACTTGTAGCCTAAAAATGGCCACAAAAATCGTAACAGTCACCTTTCTTCTCCATCGGTAAATCAAGGGATTCCATTTATGTGACAACGTTTTACGTTAGGGACGCAATCATTTTTGTAAGTTTTCTACTTAACTTTTATTATTAGAAATATTCAAAACACAAATTGCCAAGTTAAAACGTTTTCTTATTTATTGTTCGGTTCTGTGTGCTTAGACCGAGAATGTTATTTAAAATATTCAAAATAATACATCATTTTACATTTTAATTTCTAAAGAATAAAATGTTTAATTAGGCGTTACCTGCCCCTCACATTCAATAGTACATTTGTATCAGAAATAACCCTACCCAAAAAACACACACACACACACACACACACACACACACACACACACACACACACACACACACACACACATATATATATATATATATATATATATATATATATATAATATATATATTTACTCCTTTTGAGTTTTCACACCAGTGTTAGCTGATGGTATTTCACTGGAGTCTGAGTGACAGCAAGTCTCACCAGGTCTACAGGACTTTTCTGAGTATTCTGTCAGATTGCAGCAGTGCAGTGTTCGGGATGGTTTCAATCCTTCCTCTGATTTCCAAACTTTCCAAACCTTTTTCCAATCCTTTTGGGACTGTTCCAAGTGCACCAACTACAATTTGTATCACTTTCACTTTCATATTCCATAACTTTTTCAGTTCTCTGGCAAGGTCCAGATATTTGTCCATTTTTTAATTTTCCTTTAGCTTCACCCTGTGATCTGCTGGCACTGCAAAATCCACCAGTTGACAAGTTCTTTCTTTTTTGTTTATCAGCACTAGGTCTGGCCTTCTTGCTGGGATAAGGTGATCCGTTTTTTATTACCCAGAGAATTTACTATTATTATTATTATTATTATTATTATTATTATTATTATTATTATTATTATGTAGATTTGGTATTTAAGAATTTACTACAAAGATCCAGGGTTTCAAGCATTTTCGACTAATCTTCAGGGATTCAAACATTTTTACTGCATCTTCAGGTATTTTAAAACATCGTAAAAAAGGTTTTAAAAGATTTAAAAGCGGTTAATTTTCAGTGTCTCAAGCCATTCAAGGAGTAGATGAATCTGGCTTTTTAGATACTTTCTTTTTTACTATTTCAAAAAATGGTATTGTCCTGATTCAAACAACAATGAAGTTGACCAGTGGGCACCAAATAACGTCACACAACATTTATGAGAAAGAGTAGAATGGTTATTCATAAATTCATTTAGAAATCGCTATCCTTGTTCAAAAAATCTTATTGAGAGTGTTTTTAATTTATTTATAGTTAATACCTCTAGCATATCGAAGTCGTCGTCGAAATGGACTAAAGTCGGTATCAGCTGGATAGCGAGGGATTCTATCCCTTTTTCAATAGCGCTAGACTAAGGAGATTGTTTTAGCGTCTGGGGCGAGGCGCCATATCTACCATCAGCTTCGCACTTTACCATAAGGTTCCGAGTTCGATACCGGCCCTCGCCTACTCATGCGCTGAGTTGGCGAGGGCCGGTATCGAACCGGAATCTTTCCAAGTCGAATGCTCTACTGACTGAGCTAAACCAATGTACCATTCTTAAATATGGTTGGAGTGAGTCAAATGCGCTGGAAGATTTGTAATTTTCAGTCTTTTCGGGCAATCATTTGATTCTGATTTATATTCCCTTGTTTGTTAACTAGAACAAGTTCTTTTTTGTCTTCTTATATCTATACATTCGGTCTTATCCGTTCTTTTTGTACAAATATGGACTAGGATCACTGATTCTATTTCCTCTTACAATAAGTGTTACGCTTAGTTCTTCAGATTACATTTGTTGTGAACCAAGTGAGATTTCATGTTCAGTTTATCCGTGAATATATCAGAAATATTGCTTTCATATTTCTCAATTTGTGTGGCAAATCCCGAGCCACACCATATTTCCCTTCAACTGTGAAGCTTCTTCTTCTTTTTTTCTTCTTCTTCTTCTTCTTCTTCTTTTTATTATTATTATTATTATTATTATTATTATTATTATTATTATTATTATTATTATTATTATTATTATTATTATTATTATTATTATTATTCTATAAGAATCTATCTCGCGTGTGCCAAACTCATGAGAGACTCATCTCACCTTTTGATGTAACGCCTCCTTCGAAGAACGAAGCCAATGAAAATATATATAAAAAAGAAAGAAATCAAAACCATCTGCCTCGCCCCAATGTCTGTGTCTTACCCATACCTGCAATCAGAATGATTCTCAGACACATTCCCTCAGCCCTCATTGAACGAACTCTGGTTTTTAAAGGTGTTTTCTTGTATATTATAAACGTCTAGATTTCTTCCATACCTTTTGGCACTGTTCCGACTTTATGACATTGTTGATTGATAGGCATTAGATAGTCTGCCCACATAAGTAAGATATATTTAAAATTGTTTAAGTTTTATAAGCAATCATGTCTTTGCTTAGTCTGCATTTACATATGCACAGCATTGCAGCTGACTTTGGTGTTTGTTGCTCAGATGTTTGGACATGATTTTATATTATTGGCACTAGCAAATATATGCACCCTCCGGGTGCAAGTATTAATGTCATAAAATATCATATTAAATTAGAAATAATAGTCTAAATAAACTAAATAAGAATGCAGATAAAATGATTTGAAACAGAGAGGGGTATAATCGAAAAATAAAACAGCTGTAGCTTCCTCTTCCACCACCCCCGTCTTTCCTTGCTAAACATTTCTAATTTAACTATTCAGTTAAATAAGAAAGTAAATAATAAAATTACAGTTATTTCTTTTTGTTAATTGATTTCTTTTAAGATTTATCTCAGAGATTTTTGCTCATATTCATTAAGATAAAATCAAATAATTAAAAATCAACAATACCAAGCACATATTTATTAAAATCAAATTTTAAATATCAATATGCAAATTAGCCTTCCCGTTCACACAGTAAACCGCTTTTTGTTGTACATATAAATACAATTGCATCTTATTAGTACGTAGATATGACCAGCAGTATTAATAATGAAAAGCAATTTTATTAATAATTGAGGCTTAAATAAAAATGATTTATGGAGAATGTGATGTATAATAACTAAATGGATAGTGACTTAAGTAGTGATATAGTTTCGGTTACAGACAAACAAACACATAATCTCCATTATAATAAGATTTGGATGAATTGAAACGAATTTATATGAATTTCATAGACGTATCCAAGTTCAAGAGAAACGAAACGTTTCTTAAAGTAGCTTGGCTCTAGACGCCGAGATTTGGCTAAATTTGTCCACAGCTGAAGATTGTAGGATTCGTGGATCTATCTGGCATGTTCACAAGTGAAATCTGGTTTTAGTCTGTATCTTACAAAAGAATGTTTACCAGACACTAAATTTCAAAATACATATATGAGATGTGCCAGGTAATGCTGGTTCAATGAAAGCAAAGCGGTGATCACAAAAACGAATTAGCTATGAAATAGTAACAGATGCCAGATAACTTCTACCGTGTCTATCCCAAGTTAACTGATTGTCTTGAATAATGGAATTAGATATGTTACATTATTAGGGGGTATTGGATAATTAAGTTTCGAAAAAGAATCAGTTTTAGTAAAAATTAAGTTGTGATGGAAGAAAGAGGAAATAAATGTTTGGAAAAATATTTTGAAAGAAAGAATTTATTAATCGCATTTTGTTTAGAATGTTTGTTGAAATTCCATCAGAGATTTGCTGGGATTGAATATTTTACAAACACTGGCAGAGGAATGTCGGATTGTTTTGGCTAAAAAATCCAGCGTGACAATTTGATAAAATAGAATGGAATTAAAATATAACGTAAGTAAGTAATCAGTTGATTATCGGCACGTATGACCAAAATCAGCTGATTATTTTGTAATTATAATAGATGGGGTGAATAGTCGAAAGGGAGGGGAATAGCGGAGGACTAGAGGAAAACAAAGACCAGACAACGAAGGGTCTATTAAGGCAAACACCAGGTCTCAGGCTAGAGTTAGCCTATCGAAAATAGAACGACCCTTCTTTTAGTCTGTCATCCTCTGCAAATAGCTAGCTGACAGGCGTATGACAAGATTAGCGTAAACGACTTTGTTATTCTAACCTTCTTTCTATCTCTCTCTGCGTTGACGACTGCTTTGATTTATCACAGTCAAAAACATTTGTTGAAAGAAAGTGCAGGCTTGTTGTTAATCGCGACAGGGGTTGTCACGGAAGGAGTTGAAGGGACGTTTTGCGCAGAAAGAAACGAGCCCACACATAAGACAGAATACCCATTACGTTACATATATATTTGACACTTCAAACAAACATCCTCTACCCCTCCATCTCAACTGATCCTACCCAAAACTCCCCGCTCCTCCTTACCTCACATCACTACACACTCACCCCCCTGACCTCCCCGGCACCGCCACCACAACATGTATTTAAACGTATGCTTTGCTTTAATAAAGTCTCAGACGGCTGAGGAAGTCTGTGAATACAGACGAAACGTACCACCCTGTGACTTGTTTTGAGTTGATCATTTCTTGACCATTTTCCTTCTATCTACAGCATATATATTTGAATACGGACAGAAGGAGGAGAATGCGGTGTACTCATGTACAGAATGAAGAGTTAAGAAGTGGAAATATGGAGAAGGAAATAGGAACAGTTTACTCCAATTGGTTGAGTAAACTGTTAGTGAATATGTAAAATATCTTATATCAGACTGATTGTTACAAATACAAAATCGTTGAATTTAAAAATATTAAGATGAGGACATAATATAATAATAAGTGTGAATAGATAAATGTATACTTGTGACAATTGTTCATCTCAAAAATTCATACACACACACACATACACACACACACACACATATATAATTAGATAAAGCGAAACTTATTCCAAACAGTATCCATGTCAGTGCTACTGTATAGCTACATCACGTGGACTCTAACGAAATACTTAAAGAAATAGCTAGATGAAAACTACACACACATGCTTCGTGCTGCCTTGAACAAATCATAAAAGAAATAATTCCCATGAAACCAGCTTTACTTTATGAAACAAATTATCCAAACTAATACGAACAAGACCTGTAAGACACTACTGGAAAAGCAAGGATGAACTCATAAGTAATACTCTCCTGTGGACACATACTCATAGACATACCAGTGTAGGCCAATCAACAAAAAGGTTATATCACCCAGCTCTGTGCAGTTTCAGAATGCTGAGCGGAGGAACAGATGACCGATCGCTGTGGTTGGTGTAAGAGAAATATGGGTATTGATACTGTGAACGAGCACTTATATATATATATATATATATATATATATATATATATATATATATATATATGCGTGTTTAATTGAACTCTACAGACAATTCTTGTCTGACGAGCTTCTTTTCAATATCCTCCCATAATTCCCCATAAAAGTCGTATGAACTTGTTTGCCCCTACTCCTACTTATTCCTACTACTACTGTTTGTTTAAAGAGAATCATGTAAACATCTAACCACTTCATACCTGATGATGACACTAAGTACTGCATAAAGTACTAGTCTAAGAACTTTCGGTGGATTCATTCACTAATTCCATCCTGATATAAAAAGATGGCCAGACAATTGGAAAGGATAGAAAAGAAGCTCATCAGAATTATCCAGAGTTCAACAAAACATGCATAAAAGAAAAATGCTGCCAAAATATGCATATATATTATATATATATATATATATATATATATATATATATATATATATATATATATTTTATTCCAGGAAAGTGTTAACAATACTGGCCACTGCACTGGGAAATACATCAGAGAGTCTTGTGTTTCTCGCCATGGACTGTCGTTTAAACTCAGGATCGTAGTTTAGCCCACTTTTTTAAATTTTTAGTCTCAAACATTCTATTGTAAATTTCTATGGCTTTGCAATTCTCATGGAATACCTCTGTTCAGACCCGGAGAACTCTGATTGCTTTGTAGCTATTTTAATTACCTTCAAAGAAATAGTTTTGCACGACAAAAAGAATGTTGCTCTCAAAATATTCTAAACAATAAGAGGTTACATTTATGGAAAAAATCTTTAAAACTTATATTTTACTTGTTTTAAAAATACCTTAATCTAAAAATATTATATATATATATATAATATATATATATATATGTGTGTGTGTGTGTGTGTGTGTGTAAATAAATATGTGTGTATATGTGCATACATATATATATTATATATATATATATATATATATATATATATATATATAAATATATATATATGGCAGTCCCTTATAAAGAGAATAGTAAGATCAATATATTGTATCGTTTTTTAGTGAAAAATGATCTAATTATAAGTTCTTCAATATAAAGAAATCAAAGCAAACCAATATGATTGTAATAGAAATTTGAAAATATAAAGTTATGATAATAATCCAAGATTTGAAGGGAAATATTTTTTCATTACATTATGGAGTGGATATGTCCTTAAACCTAAACTTACAAATCCAAAATCCATAACATTTCTCTGAAAATTCGGATAATTCTGAAAAGTATTTTGTTCCAAGGTCTTTGGAAAGAATACACATACCTGTTAACCTGTTATATATATATATATATATATATATATATATATATATATATATATATGCGTGTGTGTGTGTGCGTGTGTGTGTAAGGAAAATGCAGATAAAAACAAAACAATGTTGTTCAAATATTTTGCCTTGGTATGTAACGAAGCTTTGTCAAATTTATTTGAAGATAACTGAGATTCCAGTCTTGTTTTATGCTGAAAAGGGTAATTGGTAGGAGATGAAAGAGGAGGGAAGGGCAAATGCATGGAAATGGTTTGAGTAAAAAGGAAGTAAAAAGGAAGGGGTATTTATTTGTTAACAGGGCATGGTATTTTATGGCTTTTTATCAGAGTCTTTATTGTAATTGATTGTCTGGTAGGGAGTTGTGTATGGCGGCTAGGTTTCTGTTCTGTATAGGTTGTGAAAATAGGGGATTGAAATTTTTTAAAATATTTTAGAGGTTCTGTGATATATATATATATATATATATATATATATATATATATATATATATATATATAACTAGGGACCGGTTTAGCTCAGTCGGTAGAGCTAGGAATCCCAAGGTTTCTACTTCGGTACCGTCCGTCGCCAACTCAGCGTATGAGTAGCACGGGGATTTGTGCGATAAAGTGAGGAGCTGATGGTAGGTGTGGTCCTCCTTCTCAGACGCTAAAAGACTCGCTGTTTGGCTGATACCGACTTTAGGCCACCCCATCGTATATATATATATATATATATATATATATATATATATATATATATATATATATACGAAACCCTGTCTGATGATTCACTTCTGTGTTATTTGCATATTAGATTAATTTCTTTCTTCTATAGCTAGTCGTATTTTATTCAAACACTTAAACTATTGTGTAAACGAAATATACTGTTTTCTTCCTTTTCTCTCTTACCCTTTCAATTTTTCTCACTTCACCGCCCCAATTACTTGTTTCTCCTTTTTTTTTCTGTTTTTTTTTCTCTCCGCTTTAATACCTTTATTTTAATTTTATTCCTCTTCCCAACGCTTTCCTTTCTTCATTCTCATCTTACTCTCTTCTTACCCTCTCTGTTACTAGCTCCTCTATATTTATCATTCTTTTACTCTCATTTTTGTGTCACTGTTTTTTGTTTTTCGTCCATTATGTTCTATTCTCTTTCACCCTAAATACATAATTTATTTACTCGGTAACTAATTATGATAAAAACGACGAACAGAAATGTGTACTTGACACGGCTCAGTATCTTGAAGCAAAGGAATGGATTAGAATTTTGACAAATTTCTAGATATATTTTGCACCATGTTAAAATAGATTATACCAGTAGTATAAGTCAAATCAGCTGGAGTTTATTTAGTTTTTAAATAGAGCATCTCGTATATACATTTAATAGGTAAGGTGTGTGATAGGCATAGACAATCAATGGTGAAAGTGCCGCATGCGGCCCTATGATACTTTCGTTATAAAGTAAGTACAGTTGACAAGGTGACCTATTGTCGGTAGCAAACGAACAGCGAGGGTGTCAATCCCCCTTTTCCTTGCATTGGACTAAGGAGAATTGCTTTTGCTTAGGTGGAGTGCCTCACCTATCGTCAGAACCCCACTTTACCAGTTTCAATTCTGAAGCTCTGGGGAGTGTGGAGTACCCCTTCATCATAATTAATCCAAGGTCATCTCTGACTTGGAGTGCTAGTACCTGTTAGGGTCCTATCTATGAGTTAAATAGAAGAAATTGAGTTGACAAAAATGGGTTTGAAAAAAAAAAAGAATACCCAACAAGAATGAATAAGAAATGTCTTCAGCATAAAATAACCCAACAAGGGTTGACATGTCATAAAATCTAACCAACCAACCAAACATTGGTTTCTCTTGTGAATATTGTATACAGTTTACATGTTAGGCACATACATCGAATGTTATATTATTTAATTTTGTATGTATTAAACACTCATGCGCGCATTTGTCATATATGACAAATTATTAAGTATGTTCAAAAATATTAAAGGGAGGTAATAATAATCTGTGGCACTCATGCGCTGAGTGGCGGAGAAACGGGTCAAATCTGGAAAATTACGATCCCTAGGCGGTTGTTCTACCGACTGAGGTAGACCAGCCTCTATATTTTCTGTATGATATGATCAATTTCTTGATAATCCTCATAATTATCAGCATCAAGTGTATATGACTGCATTGATTCCCTTAAGTCTATCTGTCCAACTGTTCCTATCTGAAATCGTACCTATTATGTCCTCTAGACAATGTACAGTATCTGCACAGAGCTGTTTGATGTAATCCTTTGCTGGTCGGCCAACACTTGTGTGTCTGCGTGTAGAAGTTCACAGGAGAATTTTCCTCATGAGTTTGTTCCTGCTTCAAATAATCTTACATTAAAAGATTCTTTCTTTCGTTCAGTTCTCGCTCATTTATCATTACGATCGATGTTTTGTGTCTCTGCTGGATTCTCAAATCCTTAACCCGAGACCCTTCAGTACTGAGATTTCTATAGTAGAGCAGGTCATCTGGTAAGCGTCAAAGAGATTGCATATGTTAAGTGTAATGGTGTTATGGTAAGCTGGAAAATAATTATTTTCACAGATTTGTACATTTCTTTGAAGGAAATGGGTGTCAGTCAAGGATCGAACTCACTACATTCGCGTATTCGTACGCGAGACCAATGTTTTGGCGTTCACATCCGAATTACTAGATGTTTTTGAATACTTCATTGTTCAATAAAGAAATGGCATTGAGCCACGAAACGCTCTTGATTTTCCACATATTAACATACATTAATCTATATATATATATATATATATATATAATATATATATATATATATATATTTCTTAGTTAAACAGGTATCATATACCTTCTCACTGTGGTAATCTAAGGTGAAGCTTAATCGTGTACCTGGTCGAGATGGAATACATGACACAAGTAAATTGGTCTACCAGACGAGCTCAGTCATATTGCCTTGTCCACGATAAAACCCGTGTATAAGAGTAACGATTTCGTTATTTTCAGACCGGTTCTAGGTTAG
Source organism: Doryteuthis pealeii (assembly GCA_023376005.1). Taxonomy (NCBI): domain Eukaryota; kingdom Metazoa; phylum Mollusca; class Cephalopoda; order Myopsida; family Loliginidae; genus Doryteuthis; species Doryteuthis pealeii. The sequence goes on from CM042140.1 coordinate 118,245,526, forward strand.
GCCCATCAATCCTCAGGCCAGTTATCCACATGAGATGAAATCTCAGTAAACGGATCATGGGTAGAATTTCTTTCGTCTAGTATCTTCGTCCGTCCTTCTCTAAGTGACACGCGTCTCGCCACCTTCCCTGTGAGAGAGTGAAGGAGTCCTTCTTGCCAATACGTGGGGCCTATATTTCTGATGGCTCGGTTTCTGGTAGGGAACATTGTTGAGACTCCAATTTCTTTCCTGTTATCTTCGATGACACCTCGCTTTTTCAACCTGTACTTAACGACATCGCTGTCATTTCATATAAGTGTCTCTAATGACACTTATGTTTGGCAACATGAAGATTACTTCCAGGTCATCATATTTAGTAATTATCATGGTACAATAGTGCCCCAAATAGTTGTTTAGTAAACTGAGATTAGTCTGGTGAGAGGACGCAGTACCCAGATAAAAAAAAATAATAGGTGAAATTCCTATATGTATTTACTTAACCCCTCCGCACGAGCAGGATGAGACAGAAGGTCAATTTAACAGGTTTGAATTCAGACCATTCCTTTTACTAGACCGGTTGCCGTACCAAGGTTAAAGAGCTTAGTCTTTCCTACTTTTTATCCATAGCTGGAGGGAGAATAGTTGGAAATGTACCTTTCGCAAGGATATTAGCGCTATGTGAAATGACATGTGCATAGATCGCAAAAACGTCCTTATCATTTCTATACCGTACAACTAGTATCGGAGCGTAAGGAATCATAACTCCTTATAGCTAGATAACTCTAATAAAAGGACTAACATCCAGCTTAACATGCAACATAATTAATTTAACTTAAAAATGCTCACGAAACAAAACTTATTCCAAAGTATCTATGCAGCTAGCAAATGTGTGTTGCTTGCTTGATTAAAATACACAAAATTCTTATTCATATTTATGCAATGCTATTTTCAATTACTGGGGTGTGTTAGTTTTGATTAAGGTGAGATTTCCAATTCTATTGGGTTTATTAATAAATGATGCCTAAAATATCCATTGTGATTGTGTAACTATTCAAAATTCTTACTTGACTAAACCACGTGATGGGATGTTAATTATGTATTGTTTTGCTTAAATATTCACAGGGACGAGGATTTATCCAAAATGATTCGGTAATATCAAGAAGTACATGATCTAGAGCATTGTTTTTTAATCGGTATTTCCTGGAACCCCAGTCTTCCGCAAAGGGTCACTGGGGGTTCTGCGAGAAACAGTAGAGTAATTCCATGTAAAATCATTAGCGGAGTTATGTACATTTTTAATTCTCCAAATTTGAGGGGTTCGCGAAAATTGGCGACTTTTTGAAATCAATTTTTGTCTGTAAATTGGGTTCTAGAGCTTCCCTACATACACCTAAAAATTGGTTTATAACAGCTTTTTGACCCAAAGAATCCAAAAAGGCTATCAAAAAGACTTAAAGTCAACAAAATTTAAGTTATTGATGATTTATGATTTTTTCATAGCAAGATCGTCGTACTGCATCTACAACACATTTTTTCTATTATTATTACACATACTAGCAAATATATGCACCCTCCGGGTGCAAGTATTTAAGTTTTAATGTAATAAAATATTGTATTAAATTAGAAAGGCTAATGAAACTAAATAAGAATACAGATAAAAAGATTTGAAACAGAGGGAGTATAATAAAAGATTTGAAACTGAGGGAGTATAATAAAAAATGGAACAACTGAAACTTACTCTTCCATCACTCTCGTCTTTCATTGATATTTTTTCTAATTTAAGTATTTAGTTATAAAAGGAAGTAAAGAACAAAATGGCAGTTATTTTATCTTGTTAATGGATTTCATTTAAGATTCATTGAAGAGATTTTTGCTTATATTCATTAAAATAAAACCAAACAGTTAGAAATCAATAATACTAAGCACATATTTATTAAATTCAATTTTTTAATATTAATATGCAAATTAGCCTTCCCGTTCACACTGTAAACCGCTATTTGTTGTATATATAAATATAATTGCATGTTGTTAATATGTAGACATAGTTAACAGTATTAATAATGTAAGACAATTTTATTAATAATTGAGGTTTAGATAAAAATAAATCATGGAGAATGTGATGTCAATAATTAAGAGAATTGTGACTTGTGTAAGAATATAGTTTCGGTTACAGACAGAAAAACACACAATCTCCATTATAATAAGATATTGAACATTATTTGTACCAAAAAGATAGTTTGAGTTCAGAAAAATTGAAGTTGGTGGGTGACAATTTTATTTTTTTCTGGATAATATGACATGGAATTACCCAGTATAAATAGTATAATGTAATTTTTGGTAATTTTTAGGTAATTTTATATTCGTAAATTTACTATACACATACGGCATATGCTTGGACATTCTGTTGTCATTACGAGAAAAGCGTCAACTTCAAATTACTTGAAATATCATTTAAAATTATGATAATCATATATAATGTTCGCAGCGATGTCTATGCGCTACCAGTATGAAACTGTCCCATTGGATAGTGGGCAGGCTTTGAACGTGGCAGATTCTTTTATCATTGGATGACTGCAATAAGATAATAAAGGGGTAGATATTCATCTATACATATATAAAGGGCAGATGTGTGAATATATGTTCGGAGGAAACTACGAAAATAAAACAATTAACAACAAAGTAAATATATATACACTTTTACTATCACCAGATTTTTCTTTTTGAGCAATAATAATACAAATTTGATTTATATTCATGAAGATAATTAAAAAAATAGAATTTGAATAGTAACAGAATGGAGGTTTCTTTACATTTAATATTTTAAAAACGAGACATTAGTTATTGTTTTCAGAATGCCTGTGCAATTTTCTTCTGATGCCCCACCAAGGCGATCACCGCAATGTCTTTTATTACATGGGGATTTTAATTGAGCATCCAACTCACGATTAGTAATAATAGATCTGCGAGACTAACTTTTTTATCCTCTCTCTACCCAAGGGACGCCGGGTAACCACTTCATTAATTGTATATAGCAATTTTCTAAAGAAAATATTAGGGGAATCTTTTATTTGGCTTGCTGTGTACTTAGTTTAAAAAGAATCCTTTGACACAAATAGGTGCAATTGACAGGTGACGGTCCAGAGATCGACATTCGAATTCCAAAAATCCCAATTATAATTCTTAAATGAAGTCAGAAATGTTCTAAAAGTGATATGTTATGGCGGTCGCACACAAACATACACAGACAGAGATACATTATACACAAGTACGTGATGAAGCAACAGACATTGTTACATGAGTTACATAAGGTGTTTCCGACGAGTTACACATTTTGTGACATATCTCTTCTAAAGAAACGTTAATCTATATAATCTATGTCAAGTACTTCGCAAATTATGACTACGTCCTTTTGACACTTAGACAATGTAGTAGGGACAATTAACTCTTTAAAGGACACACACACAGAAATATACACTCCCCCAACACACACACACACATATAATATATATATATATATATATATATTATATATATATATATATATACAAGACCAGGATTTTATAATTTTATCATATCATTTGAATTTACGGAGGTGTTATATTGACATATCATGCATAGGAACATCGATAAATGGGGGCTGTTAGGATGTTAGGGGAATCTGAGACTAGCAAAAAATAGAATTATTTTTATCAGCGCTTAAAATAGCCGTCAAACCCCATATAGATATAGCCAAAGTTTACTACTCAACTCCAGCTTGTCCGACCAGAAAATTAGACAGGGAAGTTTGACATCCTGGTGTTTAATAATACAATTGAAATGATATTTGTTTCCTTTTTGGCAAGCTCTTATGTGCCTCTGTACTCATCAAAATTATTCTGTGTAGAAAAAATTTAACAGATAGGCAATTTATTTTCTGCTAATGATGCACCAATGATTTTTGATAAATTGTGATTTTTTTGACCGCCATTACAATAACTACAGCAGTTTCTTTTTCTCTATTTTTCAGATTTAACTGAAATGATTACTAGTAGATGAACTTGCAAACACAGTCTAAATCACTTCTGCTACATATGTGGAAAGAATACATTTTTGTCTGGAAAAGGGGAGATATCTTATCTTATCAAAAGAGCATACTTGGCATATTTTGGAATGCCTCTTGGGGACCAAGACAAGTCATTGGCTTTGCATATAGTCAGTTTTATGTTTGTCAACTTGCTGCTTATCTGGATTCGTAAGCAATTATCGATATTTCCAATTTGTGATACCTATGATTTGTACCTGAACCATATAAGTAACTCTACAGACTTCTAATTTTGTATGGTATAAATAGTTTCAATACAAAAAATATTTAAAAAATGGAAAACCCAAGTTTACCCTCTGCCATATTACTTGTTTCTCATCCAGAACATATCCCTGTTCCCGTTTTCATTGAATTACCTACACAGCACATCACACCATTTTCTGCCTTCCAGCAAAGCTAATTTGAAGAGACAGAAAAATCGTATCCCGATTTTCAAATTGAAAACCAATTCGTTGAAATAACCGAAGAGTTGTTTGTGTCATCTGAATATGACGTTAAATATGATCAAGAAGAATTGAACAGCATGTTTCTATCATTTCATCACTCTATGAATCAATTTGAACTGAATTATCTCATCCGTGATTTACCCCTTTCAAAAGATTAATCGAAAGTGCTATCATCTAAATTGAAAGAAAAAAATATTTTGACATCTGGAACAAGGGATACTAATCTAGAGAAAGGTCTTATAGAGACTGTTTACAAAGTTAAGGATTCATTTGTCTTCTGTTCATATGTAGGAAGACTTCTGGCTGAAATGAGAATTGAAAACTATGATCCATCTCAGTGGAGAATATTCATTAATTCGTTAAAGTGTGTGGTACTTCATAATAGAAGGATTTACAGCTCTCTTTTAATTGCACATTATGTGCATGTGAAGGAAAACGACTATTAGATGAAAAAGCTGTTATCATTGATCATGTTTTTCTTTATCATAAATGGATTATTTGTATTGATTTGAAAATGGTAAACTTTCTGCTAGGTCAACATGGAGGTTATACTAAATATCTCTGCTTTCTCTGCTCTTGGGATAGCCGAGAACGGGGTAAGCACTGGACCAAGCAAAACTAGATGTTTAGGGAAAATCTCGTTGTAACAGAGCAAAACGTCACCAATGAAGCGTTATTTAATCGTAATAGAATCATTTTTCGCCATTCCATATACAAACTTAGACTGATGTAATAATTCATTAAACCTCTAGACAAAACAGGTTATTGTTTCAGATATATGAGATCATCATTTAAATGCCCCGGTGTGAGGAAACTAAAAGCTGGTATTTTCGATGGTCCTCAAATCGGAAAAATGATATATAATGTAACTTTCAAATCTTCAATGAATGATAAAGAAAAAGAGGTAAAGGAAGCATTTATAGATGTTGCCCGCAATTTTCCTGGGTCAAGAAGGGCAGAGAACTATAGATGGATTATAGAAAGGCTTTTCAGGTCCATTACAGTACTCTGCTGCAACACGAGTATCAACATTTACTTTCTGTTCCGTCAATTCGATCAGTTTCCAAATAATCTTGGTAATTATAGTGATGAACAAGGAGAGATATTTCATCAAGATCTCAAGCTAAGGACAGAAAGATACAATGGCATATGGGATGTTAACATGTTGGCTGATTTTTGCAGGAGCATTAAATTAGATCAAACCCTTTAAAAGCACCCTAGAAGAGAAGATTTATACATTTGGATATACAAAAATGAATGCAATTTTCATTTCTTTTTATCTTCTTTGTCTGTTTTGATTAAAAGATTTTATGAACAATGTTTGCCTTAATGTAATTTCGTATGAGATTTTTTGAAAACATTTTCTGAACTGAAAATGCATTCTTTAAGTTATTTGGATACTTTTTGTCTAAGGATAAGTTAGTCTAACCTGAAAATGTTTAAAGTTGGCTCCACCTGTTCGCCCTGGATGGCAACCCGTGATGCTTAAGGACAGATTCCTGGTGTCTGAGCATGAAACACTTCAATTTACCTAGGTTAGATGTGTGGCGGGAGAGGCCTCCACCGATCAGTTGGCTTATCACGTCAAGCCTTAGTACCTATATGATTATCCAGCTCTTATGATAAACCCCAACATGTCCTTATCCTATACATGCTAAGAGGTGATTGCTGAGTGTCTTTCTAGCATTGATATGACACTAAATTGCATCTAGAGTTGAGGTTCCAATTCTGGAGCTCTGGGGAATTTGGGGTACGCTTTCATTGCCATTAGTCTCAGGTCAACCCTGATCCAAACTGATAGTACCTGTTAGGCTCCTATATTTGGGGTAAATTGACAAAAATGGGGTTTAAAAAGAATTTTAAAATAAGTTTAAAAAATATTGAATATTCAGCAAGAAGGAATAAAACAAAACGTTTTCTGCATAAATAACCCAAAGGATGAAATTCTGTAAAATCGAACAAACAGACAAACAAACAAACAAACAAACAAACAAACAAACAAACGAATTGATTCTTCTCTCAGCAACTTGGTTTTCACCTTTATTAACTATATTGTCGAATATGAATATGGAAAAAAAGGTTCATCAAAATTAATGAGATGTATTTCCCGTGGAAGAAAATACTGAACTTATTTACTTTCATTCATAAACAATTGTACTTGTAAAATCTGATATGACCATCTGTTTTGATAATAAAGATGGAGATATTCGTTTTCTGCTTTTTTAAAAATAAAAACGAAGCTATAAACAAAATAAACGATTTTAAAGCTCCAAGAATGGATATTTATTGCCTGTTTTGTAGAGATTAATGCGAATAAATTAACTGAGTCTAGATCAATAGGGAAATAGGCATCTAACTTCTTCAGCTCGACTATATGCTGCAACTATGACTGCAAGGACAATTAACACAACAAAACCACAACTGTTGGTGCTGCTTTCTATAACTACTACTACCACTACAACAACAACAACAATTACTACTACTACTACTACTACTACTATTGCTTCTGCTGCTGCTACTACTACTACTACTACTACTACCACTAATAATAATAATAATAATAATAATTGGGAAATATTAACAACTGGGAATTATATATATATATATATAAAGCAAAACCGTTGTGGGTGGCCTAATGTCAGTATCAGCCAGACAGCGAAGGATTATATCTCCTTTTCACTAGCGCTAGACCGAGGAGATAGTTTTTGCGTCTACAATAACCTCCTCACTTTACCGCACAGATTCCTGTGCTACTGATACACTGATCGAAGCGGGAATCTTGCGATTCCTAGTCACGTGCTCTACCGACAGAGCTAAACCGGGCCTTTATATATATATATATATATATATATATATATATATATATATATAGAGAGAGAGAGAGAGAGAGAGAGCATATATATAGAGAGAGCGTATATATATAGAGAGAGCATATATATCTATATATATATCCACATCTATATCTATATCTATCTATCCATATCTATATATCTATATATATATATATATATATATATATATATATATATATATATATATATATATATATATGGATTTTCATTCTATTTTCAAATTAAGCGAATCTATATTACAAAAACACAGTAATAATAGCGGCGAAATACTGTTAAAAATAATAATATTTCCAATTCGATTTGCAGAGAACGTATAATGGTCGGATTGAGCCACACGCTCAATCCGACCATTATACGTTCTCTGGGACATCAACAATTAAATGCTAATCATAGAGCCGTTATCCCTAATCATTTACAGAGGTTAAGCTTAGTCGCTAGAGCATCCGTATTGGAACCAAACGGTTCCATGTTCGATACCAACCCTCAGCAACTTAGCGCATAAGTAGCTCAGGTTGGATTTGTACAGTAAAGGGAGCTGATCGTAGGTGTATCGCTCCACCTCATGCGCAAACGCATCTCCCTTATCAAGCGCTCGTGAAAAGCGGATATACTCCTTTGCTGTCCGGTTGATACCAACAATAGATTACACTGACGACTTTGCGTTTATTTACAATAGATAGAATGTGAGCCGACAAGGAACTTTATGGTCGTCTTAGGCTGCTTTTAAATGAGTTATTAATAAACAAAAATATAATAACCGGGAAATATTTGAAAATTATTAACACAGTTCTGGGAACAAAAAAGTCTTAGAAAGATTGTTCATGTTCATATTGAGAGTGAAATTAAGGGCATTGTATTTACCTAACAATATAATGTAATACAGGTGACACTGATTAAGGTGTACTGTGAAAGTAATTGCAAATATAATGCGGGGGAAACCAGTTTTATTTCCCCCAACAAAAGACCAGACAGAAATTGAATTGACTTATATGGAACAATGCACGAATTTACAGCACGTCCTGCTGACTGACCAACATAAGCTAACTTAATTTATTGTTGTAACTTTATATAAAATAAACAACATGTATCTCTGATAACCCTGAATGATATACCACAAGTCAAAATCACGTAATTAGCGGTCATTCACTTTGATCCATTTTAGCCTAGGAGCTACACGGTTCTGAGTTCGATACCGGTCCTGGCCAACTCAGCGAATAAGTAGCATAGATTGGATCTGTACGGCAATTTGGGAAGCTGATGGTAAGAGTGGCGATCCACCTTAGACACAAAAACAATCCCCTTAGTCTAGCTCTTTTGAAAAGGGGATAATCTCCCTCGCTGTCTAGCTGATACCGATAATATACCAGTCCACTAATATACTTTCAATTAAGTAATTGTGATAATCATTTTTAGATATTTATAGCTTCAAATTCTTAGTCATACTAGTACGCACATATCAGTTTTCAAGTGACTATCGATTGCACATAGATACATGAGTTAAAGTATTACTCTCTGGTATTAATAATTTATATACAGACATGATGTCACGTATTTCTACGCAATACAAATATTTTTAAAACATATCTAATTGACCCAGACATAGGACTGTCACAGTTACTGCCACACCAGTTAGAGCGGATCTTATTGGTGAAAATAAAAAAGCCGAACATAAAGTAAGTCTATGTCTTCTTTAATAAGAACAAGAGGTGGACGCAGAGATTAAGACAAACCCAAGAAAACCCCAAGCCAACCCAACAAGTCCGAAAATATGAAGAGAGGTCTCTACTCAATCCGACCAGCATAGAATATAGAGAACAATTCACCTACCTAGGTAGTAATATCTCATCCAGAGAAAGCAATGTTAATGCACACATAGGGAAGGCATGGTCCGCTATAAACAGATTATCAGTTATATGGAAGTCACACCTCGCCGACAAGTTGAAGTGAAAATTCTTCCAGACCGTAATGGTATCAGTGCTGCTGTGTAGCTTCACCACTTGGACCTTGACGAGGCGCCTGGAAAATAGGCTTGATGTGAGTTGCACAGTGATGATGAATGCTCCATATTCCACAGCGATCTAGAACTTGAGCATCGCCACTGAACGTCATCATCATCAAGCCGTGCAGCATGGATTCCCATAACTCTCTCTCTCTCTCTCTCTCTCTCTCTCTCTCTCTCTCTCTCTCACACACACACACACACACACTACCCATCCCTATCGGTCATCGATCACGTTAAGTCTTCTGCACGGCATTCAGTATCCTCGCAGATTTTATCAATGTATGGCTTTGCTGGTCGGTCTACGCTGTTGTGTCCATGTGTAGGTATCCACAAGATAAGATCACTTACGTCTTCTTCCTTGCATTTTGCAGCAGCTTGTCCTGTTCTTCTCACGTGAAATGGTTTGTGCAATAGGGCGTAATTGGCTATACAGCTGCTTTTTGTGTGGTGTAACTACAAGAATTTGTTCAAAACAGCAGGCATCAAACTTGTGGTAGTTCCCATCTAGCTGTTTCTCTAAACGAGTCTAATTGGTGCAACCATACAGTAGCATTGTCATGGTTACTGCTTGGAAGCCTATTTTGGGGGAGGGGGTCATACCTCTCTACATAGGATAGATTCAGTGTATTCTATTCCCTGGTGACATAGTGGGATTCTAGAACAATATCTATGCATTCGGGGCTTCCAAAATTTAATTTTGAATATAAAGAAAAGCTATCAACTTCTATATACGACATTTAAGCAAGGCTATGTTCAAACCAAAATCAAATTCATTGATCACTTTGTGAGACAGAATTCATTTGCAAATTCGGTTGGTTTCTTTCATCACAATTGCACTTTGTCTTCTTTATTGTGCGAGTTTCTCATCCGTACGTGTATGCCTAGGTGAGTATGTGTGTGTGTGTGTGTTTGTATATATATATATATATATATATATATATATATATATATATATATGTGTGTGTGTGTGTGTGTGTGTGTGTGTGTGTGTGTGTGTTTGTGTGTTTTTGTTGTTTTTGTGTATTTGTGTGTCTGTGTGTCTGTGTATATACTGATATCTTAGATACATTCTTATAAGAATGCAGCTTCTAGCATAAATCTGAGGGAACATTTAAACGCGGTAATGTGCAAATTTTCCATTCAATATCTCTTGTACAAACGATGTTTGATGTATACAATATATATATATATATATATATATATATATATATGTGTGTGTGTGTGTGTGTGTGTGTGTGTGTGTGTGTGTGTGTGTGTCGAAAGGATATTTTTATTCTAACTTATTCTTTGTGAATTCAAGTGTAATGAGGTAGGCGTGATATTATTTATTCAAGCGATTTAATTTACATAAATCTGTATTAATTATTAAGGGTTGTTTCTTGTCTGTCCTTTATAGTCAGCCAAACGGTTTGATGTAATGCTACCAAATTTGGTATGCGTATTAAATGATCCCTTTAGATGCTTTCAACATCGCGGAAAAAACTTTTTATAGCAAAAAACAGGGTCTCGACGAGTTAGGCGTCTAAGAATCAACAACTGCCATCGGGTAGCGCGCCACTGAAGGTTATTACTAATTGGACACAATATAAGTGTTCAAATGGCAAATGACAAACAAAATGTAAGAACCAGTTGTCATAAATTATTTAATTAATCGTTTCTAATTAAATGTGTTGATATTTTTCAATATATATATTTTTCAATATATATGTATATATTTTTTCTAACGTATTTTTAAACAATATTTTAACATAATTTAATCATAATTCATTTTAATTTTTGAGTTTTAATGTTGTTGTTGTCTTTTATTGACTGGGGTTATGTAATGTCTAATGGTTAGGAAGTATCGTGTATTCATACTTATACTTTTTAGTTATTAGTTTTAACAATATGTTAGCATTATTGGGGATTATGTTGTATGGTATTGATGTGTTTCATGTCTAATGTAAACATTAATAGTAAATATAATATTTCGATTTCAATTTAAGTGCATAATTTTATGAATATAGAAAAAAATTGTTGCAATTTGCTATATTGTAACAATTATTAAGTATAATTTTAGTATATAATTTTAATACTTTAATATATAAAAAAACGTAAATGTAGATTTAATTCTAATATATATATATATATATATATATATATATATATTATATATATGTGTGTGTGTGTGTGTGTGTGTGTGTGTGTGTGTGTGTGTGTGTGCAAAGACCGGATACATAAAGTACGAACATACCCGTATCCAGGGCAAATGCAGCAGGAGGCAGGACCAGATCACGCGCACGACACACTTCATGTCCATACGGAAAGCCAACGGTTACCCCGCTTCAGTCATAAAACGACTGAAGCAAACAGAAGTCCCAAAACGTTATCTCACATATAATACCTGCTTTCTAAGGTTACCACACTTCAATGACAGTATAACCGCAGCGACACGCAGGGCGATCCGGAAGGAGGGCTTGGACATACAACTTGCCCATTACGGACCCTCACTTCGGTGACAACTCTCCAAAAACCACCATAGGGACACCATTAGTTGCACGGTAGCAAACTTCCCTATCAGCGGCACAGGTATTTGCCATGAAGTGAATGTGGTATACCGTACACAATGTAAAAAATGCAAGCAATTCTACATAGGTAACACCACTAGATCACTACACATTAGGGTCAAAGAACATTTACACACACAAGCATCCACATTCCGCAAACACTTGATTAAATGCAGCAACACGAAAAAGAAGCATTACAGTCAGAATCGAGGCCAGAGAGGGTCACCTAGGCAACCTCCGAATTAAGGAGGCGCTACTAATAGCTAA
>CM042140.1:118260198-118292698 GCA_023376005.1 Doryteuthis pealeii
ATTCACTAAAATTGAATTTTCACTGCTGGTAATCGCCGTAACAAAAAGTCAGGCAAGGGACAATATTTTATCATCAGCAGGAGTTGGTATAAAGACAGTTTCGCAAATTGGGTGATTTTGGCTTAATTAATTAATTATAAACCTTAATCAGTAAAAATCAATAACCAAATTTGGGGTGTTTCTTAGTTAGAAGGATATTAATATGTATGCAAGATTTCGAATCAGAGTGACCTCCCGTTTTGAACCTATACGTCGACACGTATATACCAAAAACTTATAGACAATCGAGATTAGCATGGCAAACAATAAATGAAATTAATGGTAGGAATGGTACCTCTAGATCAAAGCTAAAGGCAACCAGCCAAAAAGATAGACTTCAGAAATGGAAAAACCACTTCCAGAAACTTCTGGGGAACCCACGTAAAATCATAGAAAATAACATCCAAAAGATCATAGATAGACAATTAGATATCAAACTAGGGGATTTTTCAACAGAAGAACTCAACGAAGTCCTAAAAAAACTAAAAGGTAGAAAAGCTGCAGGACTTGACGAAATTCCCCCTAAAGTATGGAAGATGGGTAAGTTCAATGACATAATTATCGGGCTATGCAATGCAGTATATAGGCAAAACAGAATAGATAAATGGACGAAAGGATGCATCGTCCCATTCCCCAAAAAAGGAGACCTGGGAATAGCTAAAAACTACAGAGGCATAACCCTTACTGCCATTGCAGCTAAGATATATAATGCCCTTCTTCTTAATCGAATCCGACCCGAAATAGAGAAAATTCTCAGGAAAAAACAAAATGGATTCCGCAGAAATAGGTCCACCACCTCTCAGATCCTAACTGTACGAAGGATCATAGAAGGGGTTCGAGCAAAGAATTTGGAGGCAACGCTACTATTTGTAGATTTCTCCAAAGCATTTGATTCTATACAGAGACGGAAAATGGAACAAATACTACTGGCATATAGTCTCCCCAAAGAAACTATTGCCGCTATAATGATGCTCTACAAAGACACTAAGGCAATGGTACGCTCACCTGATGGCGATACGGATTTCTTTGACATCGTCGCAGGAGTCCTACAAGGAGACACATTAGCGCCATATATATTTATAATATGCCTAGACTATGTACTCCGAACATCATTAGATACCATAAAATAAAAAGGCTTAACACTAAGAAAGGCAAGAAGCAGGAGATATCCTGCACAAACAGTCACTGATGCAGACTATGCTGATGACCCCACACTTTTTGCAGATACACCGGCACAGGCCGAGACACTACTGCATAGCCTGGAGGAGGCAGCAAGAAGCATCGGCCTGCATGTGAACTGTGATAAAACGGAGTTCATGAGCTTCAAAAAGAAAGGAGACATCTCCACATTAGATGGTAAGCCTCTCAAGCCAGTGGAACAATTCACATACCTAGGGAGTAATATCTCATCCACAGATAGCGATGATAATACACGAATAGGAAAGGCGTGGATGGCCACGAACAAATTATCTGTCATATGGAAATCTGATCTCACTGACAAGCTAAAGCGACATCTCTTCCAGGCTGTAGTCATATCAGTACTGCTGTATGGCTGCACCACCTGGACCCTAACGAGGCGCCTCGCGAATAAGCCAGATGGGAGCTGCACAAGAATGCTGCGAGCAGTATTGAACAAGTCGTGGAGACAGCACCCCACAAGGGAGCAGCTGTATGGTCACCTGCCCCCTATCTCACAGACCATCCGAGTGAGACGGACTAGGCATGCGGGGCACTGCTGGAGAAGCAAAGACGAACTCATAAGCGATGTTCTCCTGTGGAAGCCAACACACGGACATGCCAGTGTGGGCCGCCCAGCAAGGACCTACATTGACCAGCTATGTAAATATGCTGGCTGCAAAGAGGAAGAACTCCCTGGGGCGATGAATGATAGGGAAGGTTGGCGAGAGATTGTCATGGATGTCCGTGGTGCCTGCGCGACATGATGATGAAGATATATATAATATATATATATATATATATATATATATATATATATATATAGTGAAAGAGAAATACAGATAGAGAGAGAGGAGCAGTAGAAGAATGAAATATAGGATATTTGTGAGTGTTATTTAAACTGAGTAATATATAAAGGAAGCCATGTTTTTGTCTCTTTGTTCTTTAATCAGCTTATTTACAAAGGACTTGAGTTTCATAGAATTTGGAATTTCCACAGGTATTGCTAATTCAATATAAACCTAGCTCTAATCAAAATGATTTTCTTACATGAAACGCAGGTGGGTAATTCAACTAGTTATAGTATATTTTAGACACTTATTTATGCAGAAATTTCTTCATGTTTTATTTTTATTTCATTGCTTTCTTTCCTCGTGATTTGACATACTTAGGTTTTTTGTAAACAAAAATATTGTATCTCCTGTGTCTGTGAGATAAAACAGCATTAACATATATGAGTCAGTATGTAATTGCTGTTATTTCAAGTCAAATACCGTCTTTGTCAATGTGTGTCCATATATTAAATATGCAAATAAATAGAGATTATAATCAGTCCGGATGAGAAATTGGAACGGTTGTTATCCAATAACTTCACCCATGAGCTATTATTTTCCTCTCTTTTTTTTTCAGTCACCCTGACGGTGAGGCTTAAAATACAATGTCTGTATAGAATGCTAAGTCCAATTACCGTCGAATTGGCAAGACAAGACGACAAACAGTCGTAACTGAATACGATTCTGAGATGCCGTAAAGACCACTGAAAAGTGGCAGGATTTATGGAGCCTCAGAGGACCCTACAAACCAAGCAGCCAATCAGGACTCAGGGAATGGACTCACCCAAATGCATGGGTGGACTGTTCTGAATTCCCATAAATAGCAGTTGTCTTGACACTGGTGCAGTTATGCTTGGCCAGTCACATTGCTCAAACCAATTGCTGGCTGGCTGGCTGGCTGGCTGACAGTCAGTCAGCCAGCCAGCCAGCCAGCCAACAATAGTCTGCATCCTCTGTAGTCAAACAAAACCCTCACCTGTTAAAAAAGGGGTGACTGGGGTATGACAGTAAGTTGTATTTGGTAATGTGGCTGCAGTTAGAGACCTGGGGAGTGTGGAGTTACCCCTTCATTTACATTGCTCCTAGGTTTATTTTTACCAGTAGTAGTAGTACATGTTAGGGGTTTTATCTATGGGTAAAACCGATGTTTCAAAAGTATTTGTTTCAGAGAGGAATACTTGAATGTATGCATTAATAGGTAAATTATGTGTATTAGAGAGGAATACTTGATAACAGATAAATTTGTGCATACCATCATCATCAAGTTATGCTGATAGCACGCACGTACATGACACTCCCTTGACATTTGCCTCTATCGGTTATCTCTCTCGGAAGGTCCTACACGCGACATCCAGTATCAGATAGAGCTGATCAACGTAAGTTTTTTTCCTGATCAGTCGACTCTGATGTGTCAATGTGTGAGTGCTCACATGAGATCGTCACTTAAATAGTCGATTATTATTATTATTATTTACTCCTTTTGAGTTTTCACATCAGTGTTAGCTGATGGTCTTTCACTGGAGTCTGAGTGACAGCAAGTCTCCTCAGGTCTCCAGGACTCTTCTGAGTATTCTGGCAGCTTGCAGCAGTGCAGTGTTCTGAATGGTTTCAATCCTTCCTCTGATATCCAAACTTTCCAAACCCTTTTCTAATGCTTTTGGGACTGTTCCAAGTGCACCAACTACAATTGGTATAACTTTCACTTTCATATTCCATAACTTTTTCAGTTCTCTGGCAAGGTCCAGATATTTGTCAATTTTTTCATTTTCCTTTAACTTCACCCTGTGATCCGCTGGCACTGCAAAATCCACCAGTTGACAAGTTCTTTCTTTTTTGTTAATCAACACTAGGTCTGGTCTTCTTGCTGGGATAAGGTGATCCGTTTTAATTTCAAAGTCCCAGAGAATTTTGTGCGTTTCGTTCTCAAGAACAGATTCTGGTTTATGCATATACCATTTTGTTGTGTGTTCAAAATCTAATTTCTTGCATAATTCCCAGTGGATCACCTTCCCAACCCAGTCGTGTCTAGTTTTGTATTCTCGTTGTGCTAGTTTGCTACATTCGCAGAGTATATGGTTAACAGTCTCATCTCTATTACCGCAAAGTCTACATTTACAATTTTGTTGGGTCTTATCAATTTTCGCTTTGATGTAGTTTGTCCTTATGGCATTATTTTGTGCAGCAATTATTATTATTATTATTATTATTATTATTATTATTAGTAGTAGTAGTAGTAGTAGTAGTAGTATTGTGTAGCAATGGTTACGGGAAATCATACAGCTGTGTATATATTGATAGTATTAGAAAATAACACTTCAAATCATGTGTACAAACACACGATTATTGTTATAGAAGAAAGACAAGGAATACTTCACTTCATGAATGTGTCTCATGTTTGCAATTTGGGCAAACCTATCTTCAATGTATTATTGTAATTTTAGTTTATTAGTATATGTATGAGGGTCAATCAATGAATAAGGTTTTCTTAGTTTCTTTGTTCAATGGCATATCGATCTTTGGGGGCTATTTAATGCAATGTAATCTGTTTATTTTATGGAAAGAACTCTACTCATTACCGTTGAATGATATTTTTTATGACCAGATGAAAATACCAATTCTTATAAAATGTTCATTTATATCAATTTGACTAAGAATGATCCTTCTCTTCGTTGAATAATACTGTTCGAGATTTGATAGATTAAATGCTATCTATATTTATGTGACGTTATCATTCATAAGTTTCGGTCTCTAGTTCTCATCACTAATATATTCTTAGCATTTCGGCCGTTCTATCTACTGGCCCTCTTCAAGTGCTTTCCCTGTCGGTGAAGCTTAGAATACGCTGAATGTATCCCTTGCAGAGGAACGAGACCTCCATTAAAAGGATGTCCTGGATATGATATTAAACTAGATTTTGTGGTGCGACTTGAGTTCTGGAAATTTGGTGGGGAGTGTCCTTTCATTGCCTTTACTATTGGTCTAATCTGGTAGTGGTAGTGTCAGTTAAGGTCCCATCTATAAGTAAAATATACCGGTTGACAAAATATTTGTATCAGAGAGGAATACTTGATATAATATAAAAGTGTGCAAAAACATAATCTACATAAGAAATGTACATATAAACGTACAATGTACGTAATTCCCTAATTTATAAGCATATGATAACATTAAACAGGTTGAGATGCCGTTAAAATGAATTAGATTAATGTTTTTTGTCGCAGTCGATAGACTGTTCTCATTTCACTGAACGAGTCATCTTGTATTAATTCAATAGTTTTGTTAGTTGTTTGTCCTTTGTAATGGCGCTTTATTCTATTTCACTGAAATCGGACTCAGGGAATGTAAAACACAACGTACAGATTTAGAATCTGTTAAACAATGCGTTCACCATCTAGGCAATGCAGTATAACCACCCAGGAGAAGTATGTGTAGACCATTTTACAGTGCCTTAAACCTAATGCCATTTTGTCTGCCTCTTCACTCGGTGAATGTGTCGTCTTTGCATTTTTCGTAAAGCAATCATTTATTGTGTTTACTGATTGTTAGACCGAATATCACATATCAAAAAAAAAAAAAATCAGAAAAAATTATCGGACGATTAAAAGATGATAGACCTCAAAGCTGTGACTTGAATAGTTTGAATTTTAATATTTCATTGATTCTACGATGCATATATATTTCGGTATTGGGCTCTGTCGTATTTTCTAATGTTAGCATTGCTTTTTTTATTTATTGAATTGACCTTATAGTTTTTTAGTTTTTTAAAATAAAAAAGTAATTTTGCTTCTGTTAGATTTGTATATCATGAAGTCGTCCTCGTCGTTGTAACTATGCTATATTCACTAGGTGTTCACTATTCTAAATTAAATTGGTGCCCAGGATCATCACCGGAAATAATCCTTTTTTGTTTCTCTTTTCAGTTCCATTAGAATATTAGGTTTATGACCCATTGTCATTCCGAAAAAGAAACTAAGTGTCAAGTGTAAATATTAAGCAAAGTTTATGTATGTTTTAATAGGTAACTGTAAGTAAACATTAAAACCCAGTTCAAGTTTTTATTATCAGTCGTGAGTCTCCTACAGCTACGGTTGTCTCGTCGCCATGATGGTGGTATATCTACTGGTTGGAATCTATTTCGGAAAATTTGTCTGAAGAAATACATCCAGGTTGATTTTACATTAAACAGATGTATAGCTTTAAGATTAGTACTGGCTTGCGTAGGTAAGACGATTACCGAAGAAATCAGTCAGGAATTTTAGCCGTTTGGACAACTTTACGCGACGGTCGACGGTGTACTATAAGAAACACTGTAAAAATTTAGTCTCAGTTAAAAGAAAAAAAACTTATGTGTCGGTAACTGAAAATGAATTCCATTCTAAATACAATATTTCAAGGAATTTTTAGTGTTAGATATATTTACAGGCTAGAAACCTTGTGGAAGACAAGGTTAAGAAGGAGTAAATTTTAGTACGTCTGAATATTCTAGACTGAGACGATAAAAAGATATGAAATATCCCGAACATATGCCAGACGGCTGCGATAGAAAACGAACGCGTTGTGTGTAGTGGCGAGGAAGAAAGGATATCTGTGGCAGGAATCAAGAATTTACTAAGCTTAGACTAGCCTCTTGGGACTAAGGAGTTAAGCACCCTAATTTAATATCAAAGTGAATTTCTTTAAACCGGGTAAAGTAGCAAAGTACTTGAAATAAAATGTGAACTCAGAACTTTTACCCTCATTGGTATTATTCACTTTAGTATCGTAAAAAAAACTATACATGCGAATCATCAATTAGGTATTGATTGATTGATATATTGATTTTAACGGCACATCAAACCGTCTAGGGTTATTTTATGTTTACAGGTTAGGGAATCACGTTCCTAATACATTTTTTTTGTGTTGTTGTTTCTTAATATTTTTTTTCACACTTTTTTTGCACATATTTTTTAAACATAAACACTTAACCCTAGATGAGACTTTAATAGGTACTCCTGGCTGGAAACGACCTGGGAGTAATGGTAATTAAGGGGTACTCAATACTCTCCAGATCTCCATAATGGGAGACTCACCATTAAAAGAATTTTAGTTGTCTTAGATTTAAAATTCCATCTCCTTTTCGAGCGTTGAGTACTGAATGTTTTAAAGTGCTAACAAGAAAGGAATGGTCTAGGTTAGAGATTCTCAAACGTTTTAATTGATACGCACCTGGTAAACAATTTTTTCACATTCACCCCCAAGCTCCTTTGTTTTCCCCATTGTGTTGTTAACGTAAGAACACCAATGGTGATATTTTATGCACCACGTGAAGTTCTTTGCTGGGTTTATCAGAGATATTCTACTGTATAAATAGTCTATAAGGCTTTACTAATAAGATAATTAGATTAATTGCTTATACTTACACCAAGCAATAAATCTAAACGTCATTTTCTACTATAGAAATAATTTTGTTATTTCCTATTTTGCGTAATTCGACTGTCAGATTTGTTGAATTTAACCTATTGTTCTAAAAAAAATGTTTTATATTCCTTTTTTTGTGCTTATGAACCAATAAAAATAAAGGGCATCATACGGGCCTTAAATTCTGAGAAATACATAGAAGTCTTCAAAATTGATTGGTTCACGAATAATTTCGTCGTTGATTTTACATATGGGTTTCTAAAATTGGTAAAGTAGTTAAACATTAAAAAAAAGTATCCTCATCGTGGAATCCTGAGGAACAGACCAACTAATTAACATTGAATTGGAAATTGCTCTGAAAATACTTTACCTATAAATTAGACCGAATAAAACGTACTGCAGAAACAAAGATCTCGCCGTTTTTGCATTCATAATACTCTAAAGTATATTGGCCTTGTGAAAGGCATGAGACCATCTATTCTTTCCTCATCTCTAGGTAAGTAATAGGGATGACTGTGTTTTTTTTATCCTTGGTTAGATAATCAGTCAAAGAGAAGGGCAATTCTGAATTATAAACAGATTTACTTGATATTTACCGCGTACCCCACTTGTACGGGTCAGGCACAAAGTCCCTATTAACGTGGGACCACCCACAAGCCGAAGCTCATGGAGTGGCAGGTGAAAAATTGCGTCGATCCCGTCGGCATTCCCCCTCAAGGGGGCGCCTCAGGCACTGGGCAATAAACCCAGCCCTGCCCCTTTAAATCGAGGGGGCAGGTGTTGCCTGGGGGGATGGTCCCCTGGGATCGACGCTATTATTATAACAGAACCGGTCCAGTGGCCGAAGCTAACCGGACCCCGGTCGAACCGAGTGGGTTTGTATAAACAGATTTACTTGATCCAAACTTGACCATGTATTACATCCTGACCATGACGGAGGTGTTGGGTAAATACATATCCAATGCAAAACTGAAACAATCTAAATATATATATATATATATATATATATATATATATATAGAGAGAGAGAGAGAGAGAGAGAGAGAGAGAGAGAGAGAGAGAGAGAGAGAGAGAGGCTTGTGACGTTAAGACGTTTCCAAACAGAATTAGAAATATTAAATGACACGTGAAATTACCATTGCAGGTAGAAAAAACGTCAAATTTTTGTTTTCAAAATGTTATTTTATTAATTTTCTTGTTTAAATTTATTAATTCTTACTTTTTCTCTTCGATAACTCATTTATTTCATTTTTATGTCTCACGTGCGAATAGACTTTCTCCCATTGACTTCCTCCCTGAAAAAACTAAAACTAGCAGATAGATACAGGGGCTTGTGATGGTAAGACGTTTCCAAGCAGAGTTTAAAATATTAAATGGCATGCGAACTTATACTAAGTCGTAACTTAGATAATTCAACAACGCTGGTATAACCATACGTGTACATGAATGAACGTGTTTCACGTATACATGTGCATATGTGTGCATAAACACAGCTAAAGTTATAACCAAATCATCTTGACGCCATAGTGGACTTCCCCCCCCCAAAAAAAAAAAATAAATAAATAAAAATAACTGACCTGAACGTACTTTTGCTTATCTGATACACAAATGCAAAATATAGCGTATCCCTAATCTCATTTCATTTCACAGGAACACCAATAGTAGTAGGGTCACGGTACATACTACTCGCATGGATTTCCAAATGGGTCAAAAGAGACTCTTTAGCCTAGGGCGGCAACCAAACAGTCAAGGAAATGTTGCAGATTGAATGTTTGTTTTGCGCGGGAAGTCGAAAAGACAAAGGAAAATTGAACAGGGAAAAAAATAGATAGGCGAGACAAAAATCTTAGTATAACAAAAGAGGTGTGACAAAGGACTCATCTGGACAAACGCTAATTTGAACAAAGAGAAAGGACTTCCGGTCAAGGAACAAAAGAATGTGTGGGCGGTCGTCAGTACTTAAAGCGGTTATGAGACCAGCCCAGAGGAGAGACCCGAAGAGACGGCGAAGAAAGCAGAAGGGTCTGACCGTCGATACGGTCGGGCTGCTAGCGAGCAGTGAGGCTCGCCCACCACCTTCCACCACATAAGTAGTCGTAGTGTCATTTTCCATGCCCGCCACTCACCTACCACACACCGAAGAAAATAAAGAAGAGTCATCTTTTGTATACGCGTATCTGTTGTTATTGAAGTAGCTGACTACTAGCATACATGGCTAGTGGGTTAGTGACGATATCCGCTACTAACATACACGAATTTAGCGGCGTGAATTCGAGGCCAGTATGCAACAGAAAGTCCGACCCAAAACTTCTGCTGCCTTTCAAGGAAAGATTAAGAGAGAAAACCCCGAAAAGAAACCAGGAGCTGAAACCCCTAAGGCGGTGTGATGCTGAAATCCAGTGCTACCCATCAACTCCTGCGACACTACAGTTGCAAAACCGCATTGGTACCTTACCTTTCCTTTGGATCACAGCGGCAGGGTGGATAGTAGGAATTTGCTTCATGGGCAACAGCTTATCCTCCATATGAACCCGCCCAGGCTATGTAGTTCCAAGAGAAAAAAATGTTGACACTACTCCATCGTCTCACGTAGACGGAAGGCTGCCACACACACACACACACACACACACACACACACACACACACATATATATATATATATATATATATATATATATATAACCAGGTGTTGGTAAAGACCATGGGATATTTCTTCTTTATGATCTTCAGTTGCAAACGTTCATGTCTTTTAGTTATTTTTCATAGATCGGAATCCAAGGAAAATGTTACGTACAAGCGCTTTCAAACATCTCGCTGGTCGTCCCCAGGGAATTGTTAATTGTATACTTTTCTGCTGCGAGTTTTATATATTTGGAATATATTTTTTTACAAAACATAATATATATATATATATATATATATATATATATATATATATATATATTATGAGAGTTTTTGATTCTTTTCTACTACGTTTTATTAGCTAGAATCTCATAAAATGCCAATGCTTGTCCTTATCAAAAAATGTTCCAGTTCAAAAAGAAAAATGAATAAAGTACTGGTTCTTTTTCATCTTGAATGATCGGAATGCATTGTTATGTATGTCATGTTTCTTTGTTTGACCTGATATCAAATTATAATTTTTGAGTTGACCGAAATAAAAGCATTTTAATTTGTTTTTAATGAAAATTTAACTGAATACAAATATTCAGTGAACAAAACAGCAGACTCTCGGTTATTTTCTGTCTTTTTGAACGTAACTAGACAGCTGATATTACAAAGAAGTAAAGTAGAAGAAAAAGAAAAATAAGAAACCAGAAACAAAGACGGACGTTCATTTAAAAAACGGGAAAGTCTCTGCATATGTTCTAAGTGACTTTTGCTGACAGTGTTTCTGTGTCTTATAAGGTTTTAGATAATATAGTATTGCACATATACGGTCGGAGAATATATATTTCAAATCCAGAAACTCTATAAAACATTAGTCGTTCCGTATAATAACTTTTCAGCTTCCGATGAATATTTACATTAAATAGGTCTATGAAAGAGACGCTTGTTGAGTAACGGTTATGGTCGTAAGAAATGCAACTGGCGACCTGAATGCATGCGCTAATTGTGTAATTGGTATCATCGTTGGAAATAAGTTAGCAACCCGAGTTCAAATCCGCGATGAGGCTGTTTGAATTTCCCATAGTTCTAATACTAATCAGAAATATACGAATCAAAATGTTCACCCTCTCTCCCACGGCACTCCCAGCTATGAATAAGAATAAGGCTGACTGGTCACTTTAACCTCTATATTGCAAACGGTCTAGGAGAAGGGAAACTCTGATGTCAAACCAAACCAATTATATTCCGCTTAAAAACTGACCTTGCGTCACATCCTGCTACTGGTGGAGGGTAAATACCTATATTAAATTGTTCTAAGTTTTCCTACAAAACATGTTGTGTCTATAACTTGCTAAATAGACTGTGTTTTTGTGTTACATTTGTGTGAGACATAATTACATAAAATCAGGAAGGATTGTAAAGAAAAGCTTAAGTAAGTCTCCATCAAAAGTAACACATTTTGGATCAATTGTAAACCACGTCAACGGGACAAATAATAGAGAAATTGAAGAAGTAAAGAGACTGATATCGCTGTATCCAGATAAAGAGGACATACACATACATTTTTTTATACCAGGGTGATTCCAAATGTAAAGTCACCGAAATATTTAAAAATCACAAAAACGTTTATTGTCTATTGTCTAATGTTTGAACATGCATCTAGTAGCATTGAATCTCTTCTTCGTTGCAAACACTCGACAGCACTTGCGGATGTTTGGACATCTATGTACAACTCGCCATACAATACCATTAATTGGTGATGAATTTTAAACGGTTTAACATTTTCCATTTATAAACTGAACTCCATATTTGGCAGTTGCTTTAATCGGGAACCCCTCCAGAAATGACTGCTGAACCAAGAATTAACGTGATAGCGTGACGCTTGCAAGAGAAGGCACAGGTTCAGGCACATGCACAACAAACACAACAGTGTTAGCAATAGCAGCACGAACTCTTTCCCTGTGTCGCTCGTGCGCATCGGAGACTTTACTTTTGGGATTACCCTCGTATAAAAATCAGGTGAAATACCCACATTTGTTGCTATACTTTTCGTCTACGAGACACGATGGAGTAGTGTCTGGGCGTATTCATATGGAGGATGAACTGTTGCCCAAGCAGGAAATTTCCACTCACTATACTACCGTTGTTATCCAAAGGAAAGTTAACTAACCAATGCATTTTGGCAATGGTAGTGTCGCAGGAGTTGCTGGATAGCACTGGATTTCAGCATCACACCCCCTTAGGGACTCCGGCCCTAGCCTATCCTTTAAAGGCAGCTGAGGTTTTGTGTTGGACTTTTTGTGTCGAACTTTACCCATATTGGGCAGTGAATAAGGATAAGTCTTGATTCGCGAAAACCAGCGATACCAACATCAAAAACCAAAACCTCGTCGATTTATTGTTTTTTTTTAAACAAAAGCTTTTTACAAAATCTATTATCAATCAAAAGATACCCACACAAATAAAAAATTAGATTTTATTAGAAAAAAAAATGTTCGTATAAACATCACGTATAAACTATACCAAACCAATCATTAAGAAAAGAAAAGAAAAACCGTCCTGTGAGTGTGTCCGTAGAATATGCCGAGCGGTAAGCTACCAAATAATGGTGTACCTGTTGATCGTGGACGGCGGCCAATGATGCTTATGGACGGAATGGTGGCTGAACAGTCCATAACATGCAACACTCCACTTTAACACTTACATATGCTAGCCGGCTGGGTGGAGAGCCCCTTCCGAACAATCACCTGGTCACGTCAAGCCCTACCACCTATATGATTGTCCTGCTCGTATTGATCGTATGTCAAACACTCAACCCTTTTATTATGTATGCGCTAGAAGGCGGTGGATGAGGGTATTAGTGTACTGGATATAACGTCAAACCGCATCTAGTGGTAAGGATCCAATTCTGGGGCCCCGGAGAATGTGGAGTACCTCTTAGTTGGCATTTTGCTAGGTCCACCCTGAAAGGTACTACCACGCGGAGTGGTAGTATCTGTTAGGGACTCATCTATGGGTTAGATAAATTAGAAATCTGGGTTACAAATGTATACCCAACAGGAGGAATAAAAAAAGCATGAAATAACCGAAGGTTTGATATGGAAAAATCAAACCAACAAGCAACCAACTACATAACAAAAATAGATTATATATATATATATATATATATATATGTATATATATGTGTATGTGTGTGTGTGTGATTATGATGATGATGATGATGATGATGATGATGATGATGATGAAATTAAAAAAGATATAGTATCCATTACATGGCTCTATCTTCAAATCCACCTTTCGGGAAACTTTGATAAAGAATATTGCTTTGAATAAGTGAAATCCATATCTGATAGAATTAAGGCTGTCATAATAGCTCGAGAAGGGACGAGAAATATTAATTCTAATTATTTGTCCAATGAATTCTATAATTTTGTTTCATAATATTTTCCTCTTCATCGGTTGGAAAAAATTATACCATCAACTTAAATAATACAATCTATTTTTTAATAAAACTAGCAAATATATGCACCCTCCGGGTGCAAGTATTTTAGTTAAATTTTATAATAAAATATCATATTAAATTAGAAAGGCTAATGAAACTGAAGAATGTAGATAAAAAGATTTTGAACAGAGGGCGTATGATTGAAAAATAGAACAACTTTGAAACTAACTCTTCCATCATTTTCCGTTATTCCCGTCTTTCATTGGTAAATTTTCCTAATTAAACTGTTTAGTTAAAATAGGAAGTAAAGAATAATATTACAGTTATTTCTTCTCGTTAAGGGATTTCTTTTAAGATTTATTGAAGAGATTTTTGCTCATATTCAATAAGATAAAACCAAACAATTAGAAATTAATAATACTAAGCACATATTTAATAAAATCACATTTTTAATATCAATATGCAAATTAGCCTTCCCGTTCACACTGCAAACCGCTATTTTTTGTATATATAAATACAATAGCATATTATTAGTATGTAGATATGGACAACACTAATAAAAAGGTGAAGCAATTTTATTAATAATTGAGGTTTAAATATAAATAAAATCATGAAGAATGTGATGAAAATAACTGTTAATTGTGACTCGATTAGTAATATAGTTTCGGTTACAGACAGAAAAACACACAATCTCCATTATAATAAGATATTTAATGAAAGTAGAGTTTTCAGCTAACAAATACAAATGGTTTTGCGTCTTAACTGTTATTGCTTTTTATTTTCTTCTAAGTCAACACCTTCGAACAGTGCTAATTTCAAAACTTTTGCCAGTATTAATATTTCATAATATGTTATGATTTTAACATTGCTAAGTAAAATTAGTAGTTTTATAGAGATATGCCGCTTTTTTTTAACTAAAATGAATGGAACTTGTGAGAATTATTGATGAAAACATTTTAGTTATTTGTTTGATCATTTAATTAAGCATAAATTGTGTGCAATTATTTTTCTCTTCAGACTGAAGAACTACCTAGAAGCCCGATAAATAGTTTATAATTAAATATCAGTAATCCAGTATTATTCCGACTATTGTCCTCATCTTTATTGTCATTTGTACAACGTTTCGGTCGATGTGAACTCCGGCATTCTTCAGGTATTTCTTGTCGGACTCGGGAGCCTTCTTGAACTTGTGAACATTCTTTTCGAACTCGGGACATTTTGTCGTAATCGGGAACCTTCTTGTCGTAATCGGTTTACAGCTATCGATTACGACAAGAATGTTCCCGAGTTCGAAAAGAATGTTCCCGAGTTCGAGAAGGTTCCTGATTCCGACAAGAAATACCTGAAGAAGGTCGGAGGGCACATCAGCTGAAACGTTTTGCAGATAACAACAAAGATGAGGACAATAGTCCGAACAATCCAAATAATACTAATTATCAAGCCTCATCTAAAAAAATCCAAGGAAATCAGTAATCTATTGATATAGTGAGGCAATTAGTTTTGCAGATATCATTAGGTATTATTTATGACCAACGTTACAGCATGGAAATTAAGAAATCATCATGATTATGGAGCATCCAAAATTAATGAAATAACTTGTCTATATTCATTTAGTCTTAATGTTGATTACGTAATAGAGGAAAGAATGAGAAGAGATTATACATTTATAAAATGAAACATACATGAAAAGAGGAATGAAAAATTCAAGAGACTTAAAACAAAGATTCGTCATACTTTTTTGAATAGCTTTATAACAAACAATTTCCTTTTGTTTAGAAAGATATTTCTCTATTGGTGTTGAAAAGGTCAGCTTTATTTGACGGATGCGTAAGTGTCAACACCAATAATCAAATTGTTTGCAGCACATCTGCAGATTGAGAGTGAATGGGACAGAAATATGTGGACGGTGTGAAAACAACGGGTAAGCTTAGGTGAGAGGGCAGGAATATTAGGTACACAACTTTAACAAGTATAATGCAATGAAATATTATACTCCGCTTTCGCGTATATTTTGTTTTTAGGACAGAGAGACAGAGAAAAAGAAAGAAAGAGAGTGAAAGTGAGAGAAGAAGAAGAAGAAGAAGAAGAAGAAGAAGAAGAAGAAGAAGAAGAAGAAGAAGAAGAAGAAGAAGAAGAAGAAGAAGAAGAAGAAGAAGAAGATACAATGACTAAGAAAATAATTGTAAATAAAAATAAAGAAAAAAGAAAGAAAGAAAGAAAGAAAGAAAGAAAGAAATAATAAATTAATATTAGTTTTCACAGACAAAATGGATGACAGTCAAGCTTCTAAAAAATAGCATAACTTTATTAAATCTACTAGCAGAGTTAGTTGCATAAATTACTTATATATCAGCTCGTGGTGTAATGGTTACCGTCGTAGGAATTGGACACGGCGAGACGAGGTTAAATCCCGAATGAGGCTCTTTGCCTTTCACATGGAACTAATACCCGTGGAAAATATTTGCATCCAACTAATCCCTTCCAGCTACGAGTAAATAATAGGGCAAAATAGACTCTTTAACTTTGGTTAGGCAACCCATCTAGGATAAGGAAATATATGATTTCAAACCTGTTAAACTCCGTTTAAGAAATTGACCTTGTGTCCCATTCTGCTCGTGTGCAGGGGTTGGTAAATATTCATATATCGACACTTCTGTCAGCCTTTAGATTCGATCGAATCAGTTGTATCGGCAAGTTGAGACCACAATTAAATTGGTAAAAATAACTCAAGGAAAAGAAAAAAGAAAAAGAAAGAAATAAAGAAAGCACGAGTTAAAAAATAGAGCATTATAGAAAAAAGGCCATAGAAAAGAACGGAAATAAATAGATAGATAGAATAAATAAATAGTAAAAAGAAAGGAAGAAATAAAGAAAGAAAAAATGAATGAAATAAAGATACATGTATGAAAATAAAGAAATCATGGAAAGCAATCATGGTCAGAAAGAATGAAAGCATGGAGAGAAAGAGAGCATAGAAAAAAAAGAAAACATGGGAAAGAATTAATAAATATAGAAATCAGGAAAAAAAAAAAGAAAAAGAAAGAAAGATAGCAAGATAGTAAGTGGGGGCCTACATAGGTATTTCTCTTCATAGCCTTCTATTTCTCTGTTGTTTTGAGCGACGACGAGTAATGTATCGCGCTACTGCAACGGAATTTCTCATTACCTCCGCATTGAGACCAAATTACGTGACCGATATATATATATATATATATATATATAGTATTAAGGTGTATATAGTAATAACCTATTCCAGTTTCTTGAGTAAGTTATTTCTAAATACATCTTAATACTAAATCTGCATTACTAACGTAGTAGTATATATATTCGTTATAACACTGACTTACCCAGTTAATACTTTTATCGACCGTCAATATTGCGATTAACTCGATATTTTATTCCCCGGTAAGTCACCTTCTTTATCATATATTGACTGCAACTCTGCAGAAACTGCCCATAAATCATGTAATAGAAAGTGATAATATTTCTAATGATAATATTTGAATAGATCTAATCTACGTATGTTTTAGGGGTTGTTTAGTCTCTTAGCGTAATGATTATCAATGTAAGAAATTGAATCTTGGAAGCAGGATCAAATACTCGACGAGACTGTGTGCTTTTTAATTTGTGTTAATGATTTTGGGAAAGGCATAAAACTATCTGTTCTTTCTCCCACTAAGGGTTAATAGTGGGACATACTGCTTTCTTTAGTCGTGGTTAGAAACCAGTCAAGGAGAAGGAAAACAGAATTCCAGACAGCTTTGCTCTGCTTAAACATTGATTTTGTGTCACATGTTGGCCCTGGTGGAAGCCTTAGTTAAATATACACATTCCTTTTTATATTATTACTGGTAAACACAATTACTTTTTGAACACACATATTCGCACACACATACACACACACGTATATATATATATATATATATATATATATATATGGATGAGGAAAAGTTATGGAAAAGGGAATAAGGAACACAGACAATTAAATCCAATTAATATTTCTCCTCTGTTGGTCTAAGAGTCTTCATCAGAATGAATTTTAATTATATATAGACGATGAAAAGGTAAAAGGGGGAGGCGAAGATCCGGGATAGACAAAGAAAAGGTAAAATGGGTTGTTACATATGTATTAAGTACAAAAGGTTGGATGGGGGCATAGAATGTTAAAAAATGCATGGTAAAGGAAGTAGTAAGTGATTAGTGAAAGTGTTAGCTGTGTGGCTGCGTAATGGAGAAAGTTTGCTGAGTTCGTTTGTGTGGGAAGAGAGTATGTTATTCCAGTGATTCTGAATCTTTTTGTTATATATTTCTTCCGTTTCGGTGTTTTTTTGTGATTTTGAGTTTCTTGTATTTTTACATTTTTATCCGTTATCTGACTTGATGTTGTTTTCGTGAATTACGATTTTTACAATAGCTGGTATTAATCGAAAAAATACAGGTCTTTGTTTTATCGTATTCGGTTTTTCAATGACCGCTGATTCACAATGATCGCTGATTCGCATAAACGACGGGGCTTTTTGTAGTCTGCAGATTATAAGAGTGATGCTTGACTGAAGTTGAAAGTGTGATCGAATTCTAGCATGTACGAGAATAG
The DNA here is from genome assembly GCA_023376005.1 of Doryteuthis pealeii. Lineage (NCBI taxonomy): Eukaryota > Metazoa > Mollusca > Cephalopoda > Myopsida > Loliginidae > Doryteuthis > Doryteuthis pealeii. The sequence goes on from CM042140.1 coordinate 118,278,290, forward strand.
AGCGTTTTGAAAGTCGCTTGTTTTGATTGAACTTCGAAACGTTCGAGAAGGCTCTCTTAACCGCCCGTGCTAGAATTCGACCACACTTTTAAACTCAAGTAACACACATCAAACCTGCAAAACGCTGGGGCTATAGAATACACCGACTGCACCTCTACAGTTTTAGACTTGGATGGCAACCAGTAATGCTTGATGACGGAATCCTGTTGGCTGAGCATACCATGATATGCACCGCTCGACTTTGACTGTTCGCCAAGTAAGGCTTACTTGAGCCAAACAGTCATAGGAGAGGCCGCCTCCGTTCAATCGGCCAGTCACGTCAAACCCTAGAATCTATATGAATGTCTTGAGAATATTGCTCTTATGTCAAAGTGCCAACCCTTTTTATCATATATGTGCTAGAAGGCTGTGGGTGATGGACTTAGTCCTGGGTATGACGTTAAACAATCTAAGGGTAAAGTTCCAATTCTTGAGTTATGGAGAGTGTGGAGTATCCCTTCATTGCCATTGCTCCCTGGGACACTCTGACCTGGAGTTGGGTACCTGCTGAATTTCCATCTATGAGTTAAATAGACCAAAAACTGTGTTTTAAAACAGAGTTTTAAAAAGAGTTTTGAAAAAATTGAATACGCCACTAGAATGAATAAAATTAAACGTCTTCGGCATAAGATAAGGCAAGGGATGACATGCCGTAAAATTCAACAACCAACCAACCAGACAGAAATATAATAAAATTCAACAACTTCTTTCTTCGACGCTCTACTCTATGCTTCCAACTTCCTAATAAATTCTTTCTTCCAAACTAAAATCTTTTACTTTGAATATCCTGGTTGAATAAGTCTCTCATTCTGTATTAGACGTTCGTGGCGAAGTGTAATATTTCAAATCCTGGACGAGGCTGTTTGCATGTTTCATAGCGCTAATTCTAGGAAGAAATAATAATCTAACTAATCTTTCCGTCCCCAAGCTTTGGGTAAATAATTGATCAGACTGGGATCTTTAATCTTGCTATGGCAAACGGTCTAAGAGAAACAAAAATCAACCAGCAGAATTCCGCTTAAAATAAACCCTGTCTCGTTTCCTGCTCGGAACGGAGGGTTTAGATAAATTCATATCCGGTATTAGTTTATGTTTTCCGTCCCGTTGTAATATTTATTTTTTTTATCATTGTCCTACATTTTCCCTTTTGTAACATTTACCTACAGAGGCCAAGTGGCTTGCTTTAAAATTCTGTCACGCTAAAAAAAAATCTCTACGGTTCCATTCTAAGAACGGTAATGTTGGTGGCCATATCTGTAGTCCTCTTTGAGCTATGTGATGACAGACGGAGAAAAAAATAAGGTGAATTATAATAAGATTTGTGACGTGAGAATTTTGGCTCCTTCAGATTTTCACAAAGTAATTTTAGCAAGTGACACTAATTATAGGCGTGGGTTTAACATTTTTTGGAGACACTACAAAATCCTTATTACAAGATTATTATTCCATTTCTTTTACTAAGGGGATAAAGAGTCAGTTATTCACAGACTGCCGTCAACCCCGAAATCCAATGCTTCACAAAAAATAAATAAGTAAATGAATAAATAAAATGAAAAATGTTTAACTTATTCTTGAATGATTACTAAGCAAAATTGCATTTATAAATGTTTGCCTAGATACACTAGCAAATATATTATATACCTACCCACACGCCCAGCTTTATCTTTTCCTTCTCTCTGACTTTATCTGCCAGTCTCTCTCTTATATATATATATATATATATATATATATATATATATATATATATATATGTAAGAATGGAAAGGGAATTCGAATCCTTTTAATCGATATCAGTTACACATGTGTTTCGGTCCGTTTATCAAAATGTATACGGATTTACGCTATTACTATTATTAAAATAATCAGATGAAGTTGAAATGATGATAATAATAATAGGAAAAATGTAAAAATATTCCGTACACAGAGAGATTTTTTACGACCTTCATAAAAAAATTCACTCTGATGAAGGTCGTAAAAAATCTGTCTGAGTACGGAATATTTTTACATTTTTCCTATTATTATTATTATCATCATTTCAACTCCATCTGATTATTTTAATAATAATAATAATAGCGTAAATCCGTATACATTTTGATAAACGGACCAAAACACATGTGTAAATGATATCGATTAAAAGTGATATAGATAAAATTCATTTTTATCCATCTACATTTCTTTTCTTTACTCATTTTATATATATTTATATATATATAAGATACACATATATATATATATATATATATATATATATATATATATATATATATATATATATATATATAAAGATACATTGAAATAATTAAACAATCACAACAAGCAAACTCGGCGAATATCGCGTGCGACATGCGGAACACTGGAAGCTTTTTCTAATTAAATTAAGTCTCATATACTGATGAGAAATAATATAGGTGAAACAGGTGTCCAGTGTTCCGCACTTCGCACGCTTTATTCACCAAGTTTGCTTGTCATGATTATATATATATATATATATATATATGTGTGTGTGTGTGTGTGTGTGTGTGTGTGTGTGTGTGTTCAAAAGGTGAGTTGAAACGTATTGATACTGAAGCTAATAAGGATAATCTTTTAATAAGAAACGAATGAAACTTTACTTGATTAATAAATAGGTTCTTTGTAATTCAACAATCTTATTCCAGCAGTTTTACCTTGGTGTATTTGCCAAGAGATAAACAAATAATGAATTAACGTTAATTTTCTTCCGACCAATCCCCTCTTCATTCAATACTCTTATTCCAGTGAGTATTTTATTGGTCTACACACAGAAACTCTATTTCTGATATGGGGTGGAGCCTTACCATCATTTAATGTCCTCCTATTCCAAAATATACCTTATCCTTAAGATGAATTTTCACTTTAGGAAAAGATAGATAAAATCGCACACAACTAGGTTATGTGTATATTGTGAATGCTGAAATTGTAGAATCCGGTATTTCATCAAATCAGCTCTTCAAAACGTACTGAGACTGTTTTTTTTAATACATTTAGCAGTGGTGACTTGTCCTTTGAAATCCCAAAGTGGATGACAATTATTTGTCAATTATGATACCAGCAGGATTCTAAGCATTTCATTAAAGATATACTTATCTAATGATATCCAGCTCTGTTGATGGGATTTAGAATATGCTGAATGTATCCCCTTTGGAATTTGGAATACACCTTCATGACTATTTCTTACATATCCTCTCTGATCCGAAGTGATGTTACCTGTTAGTGTCCTATGTATGGGTCAAATAGATAAAGATTATTCGTAATTGATACGACCATGGAAAAATCTCTTAAAATCAACAAGGTCAGAAATGTAAATATAAACATACAATAAACACAATTCCTTAACGCCTAGGCATAAGATAAAACATTAGACTGGTTTACATATTGAAATTTGTCAATCGATGCAAGGATATATATTTACAACATTACGTATTCATAAAAAAAAACATGGGGTTGATTAAGCAACAAATATACATTATTATTATTATTATTATTATTATTATTATTATTATTATTATTATTATTATTATTATGAGGTTTTCACACCTGCCGTAGCCGGGGTCTTACTGAAAGGCGAGTGACAGCAAGTCTTCTCAGATCTCCAGGACGTTTTTGAATATTCTAGCCGATCCCAACCGTGTTGTAGTTTGGATGGTCTCGATTCTTCCACTGATTTCCAATTCTCCCAAATCATTTTCCAGAGCTTTGGGAACCGTTCCAAAGACACCAATTAAAATTGGTACAACCTTCACCAACAGATTCCACAGTTTCCTCAGTTCTCTGGCAAGGTCTAAGTATTTGTCTATCTTTTTCACTTTCTTTCATTTTTAATCGTTGGTCGGCCGGGACGGCAAAATCCACGAGACGACAGGTTCTCTTCTTGTCGATTGATACTAGGTCCGGTGTCCTAGCCGGGATTATGTGATTTGTGTGTTCCTCGAAGTCCCACTGAATTTTATGCCCCTCATTCTCCAGGACAGATTCAGACTTGTGCATATACCATTTATTATTATTATTCCTTTTGAGTTTTCACATCAGTGTTAGCTGATGGTCTTTCACTGGAGTCTGAGTGAGAGCAAGTCTCCTCAGGTCTCCAGGACTCTTCTGAGTATTCTGGCAGATTGCAGCAGTGCAGTGTTCTGAATGGTTTCAATCCTTCCTCTGATATCCAAACTTTCCAAACCCTTTTCTAATCCTTTTGGGACTGTTCCAAGTGCACCAACTACAATTGGTATAACTTTCACTTTCATATTCCATAACTTTTTCAGTTCTCTGGCAAGGTCCAGATATTTGTCAATTTTTTCATTTTCCTTTAACTTCACCCTGTGATCCGCTGGCACTGCAAAATCCACCAGTTGACAAGTTCTTTCTTTTTTGTTAATCAACACTAGGTCTGGTCTTCTTGCTGGGATAAGGTGATCCGTTTTAATTTCAAAGTCCCAGAGAATTTTATTATTATTATTATTATTATTATTATTATTATTATTATTAAGCATCACCACCATCTGTACTTTACTTTTTACTCTTACTATTGGTAAATAGCAGAGAAAACTGAGTTGATTACCTTTGGTAGGTAATTATTCTAGAAATATAGTCTATTAAAAGTTGACCCTGTATCACATCCTGCCCGCAGCGCATCCATTCAGTGAAGGTATATTTATTATATAAATATATATCTAAATATATTTAGACCTGTGGGTAAACACATTTGTTTCTCCAACCTTTTTGTTTAACAAAAAACAAGTATAGGTAACTTCTTGATTGGGCCAAAATCTTTGTCAGCAGTTTCTTGTAAATCAATGAAGAGGGATCAGTATTACATCACAATGTCTTTCGATTTCGTCGTCGAGACAGTGGATAGACACGTGCATAGACGCTGGGTTTATTCAAATATGTTTCCCGTCTTAGAAGTCTAGAAAACACCCGTAGATTTGCTGTTCTTCAGAAAATTATATTTGCAAGATGCAGCAAGCATATTCCTGGTCCAGTACCCGGGCAAAACAGAGTTATCGACAAAATCGTTCCTTGCAAAAATCTGCCAATGTGATTCGAAGAGAAACAGCTATATGTCAAGTAGATTTATGAAGCTGTAAATATGTTTAGAGGTCATAAGAACACGAACACGCGTATAATAACTGGTTTATATGAAGGAAAGTCCGAACAAAAAGAAGGAAAAGCAAACAGAAAGAAAGAAAGAAAGAAAGAAAGAAAGCATAGGTGTCAATAAAACAACGGGTTTGAAAGTTGGAGAGCACCAGTTGAACATCCCGGACGCTGTTCAAGTGTACTAATCACATTGTAGTAGATCAGTTATATACAAATAAACTAATAAAAGCTTGGTAAACTGGACTTAACCCATAAACCCGGTCAGTAAATAGAACACATTGAATAAAGGATCAATAGGCTGACGTCATTTCATTAAAGTTGACGTCATGGTAGAGGGTTATATTTCAAGTAAGGACGCCGTGACAGCGTTCATTGGTCTATTTGTGTGTTTACGAGTTTCAGAGAGAAGAAAGAAATCAAGACAATGGGATAGAGACGTTTAATAAACAGTACGGTATTTGCAAAATGGTGGACGTATTTTGTTGTTTTGTTGATTTTTTTAGATAAGAAATGAAAAGATATCAAAAGAGAAAATTTTCCCTGGAAAATCTTTGTCGAAATTAGTGAAAAGGAAACAATGGCACAAAGAAAGAAATAGACAAATGGAATAAAATAGAAAGACGTGGTAAGTATGATGCCACTCCAAAAGTAGCATGATGAAAAAATTCGAAGCAGAATATTGATAGAGGGACAATTGAAGAATAGGTACCCCCACAAGAAATGTGGAGAATGGAAAAAATGAATCACCATCATCATCATTATCATCATAATCATCAATGCATGCAGACAACAAGGATACCAATGACTCTCTCACGTCATACGTTCCGGTCGATGATCGCTCTTCCCAGGGCCTTTAGACGGCATCGAACGTCAGCCAATAATGGTGTGTATATGAGTAGGACTCCATAAGAAAATATTGCGTATGAGTTCTTCCTTATATGTATCTTTGTGAAGTTCGGATGTAAAACTGATGTTTTTTAGGCTACTGGGTTTGTTCAAAAGAGCACGCAGCATCCTCATGTATTTCCTAGCCTTTTCCATGCTTTTTTCTAGCTTTTTTTTTTCGATGCTTTAACAACGTTATTGTAATGCTGCTATATTTCTGAAATATGAAACAGCAAATAATAGCAAGATTATTCTGACCAGAATATGATTAACCTTTTCTAACCTTAAATCATTTTGAAAATTAATTATAAGAATTACAGGTTTTTGTTAACTCTAATTATCATAATTTATAACGGGATATACATAAAAGCTTACTGTCAACTGCTTTTCCTCATTTATCTAATTATTTATCCCTATTAGAAGGGTGATAATTGAACCTGAGAAGAAGGTAACTTAGTTTTTCGGTTATTGTTGTTGGATATACAAGGAATAACAGCTTTTGTCAAAGTAAATTATTTGTTGTTTTAAATCAAAGTGGTTAAAAATAGGGAAAATTTCTGAAATATTCGAAAAAAAGAATCTTTTTTTAAATTGCTCGAGGAAAACGTTCCATAGCGATAAAGAAACAGTGATGTTTACGACATCTTCTGATGAAGGTCGTTATTCCTTGTATACATTTTTTTAAATGATTTTCTATAATTGTTATTTCATTTTGTATTTAAAATAATAATAGATAGAATACATATGTACATGGATAAATTCCTAGTCGAAACACGTGTCAGTAAAACAAAATAAAATAAAATATATTTTATCCGTTCAGCATTTTCTTTCCTTTATTTTTCATTTCAACATAACGTCGGATTCGCTTCCATTTTCAACTTACATACTAATAATTAATAAATAAATAAAGGGTATGTACCTTTAGAAAATAAATTTATTTCGACTTTGCCGTCTCATCAATTCTGTTTTTTTTTAAATATTTCACCGTCGATCTTACTGGTGTGATTTTCCTGTTTCTTTATTTTTTTTAAATTTTTATTTTTACATTTTTTCAAATTCTGAGTTTATTAGATCTGCCAGTTCATATATATATATATATATATATATATATATATATATATATATATATATATATATATATATATATATATATATTAAATAGAATGTGGAGTGCAAAAACTGTCATAGTTGTATACAGTGAAATATGTTGACATTATTCTTATTATTCTTAGATACTTAATTTTTTCTTTCTCATTCCCATTATTCGTGTTCTAACTTATTCTCTTTTTCGTAGCTTCATGCCACACGCATCTTTCTTTCTTTCTTTCTTTTCTTTCTTTCTTTCTATTTCGTTTTCTTTTTTCTTTTCCCCTTGTATGTATATTTCTTGCGTTTCCTTATTTATTATATATATATATATATATATATATATATATATATATATATATATATATATATATATATATATGTGTGTGTGTGTGTATATATATATATATATATATATATATATATATATATATATATATATATATATATATATATATATGAGTGTGTGTGTCTGTGTGTCTGTGTGTGTCTCTGTGTGTGTGTGTTTATTTATTTATCCGTTTATGTGTGTTTACGTCTGTATTTGTTCATGAAACAAGAAGAGGAAATTTTCTTATGTGGTCCACACCTATACTTCTTAAGAAAGCGGCCATTCATATTTAAGTATTATTGAAGAAAATTCACAGAAAGCTGATAATGTAAAAACACAAAGAGATGTGTACAAAGGACGAAACGACTGTTTAGAAACGAAAGAAAAAATGTCATATCTAGATGAACAAACATTTGTGAGTTTTGAGAGAGAAAAAAAGCACCTAAAATCACATGTCACATATAAAAAATACACATTCATACTTATAAAGATTTCTCTTTTTCATTTGGTCTAACAAATCTTTCGTCCGTGTTGTGGGTTTCATCATTGTTAAACTCTCTCCTATGGAGTATTACAGAATGTCATGGGAGGTCTTCGGAAAATTGGATATTTTAGAAGATGACATACAGCAGTACCAATGAGTTTACAATTATCATTCAGTTTCAAATTGAACTGGAAATTGATTTATTCTCTAAGTTGCTGAATTTTATGTGTTTTGCTCACCTAAAATATTATGATTTTCAAGGATGGACACATTTTGACACTTTTAGTAATAAAAGTAATTTGTAATTTGCTTGAAGCATTGTTAAGTATGTTATAAAATAATAAAATTCGAAGGCAATACAATGCGTAAAAAATAAAGACAAAAAGATGTTTTATATGTCTAATCGATTTCAAAGCAAAAAATAAAGACAAAAAGATGTTTTATATGTCTAATCGATTTCAAAGCAAAAAAATTTTCTGAAAAAATCTCTGATGATAAAGCTTTGCTTTGAAATCGATTAGACATATAAAACATCTTTTTGTCTTTATTTTTTACGCATTGTATTGCCTTCGAATTTTATCATTTTATTTTTAGTAATGTACAAATTACTAAGTGCGTGGAGAGGGACCCGGTCAACTAACTCGCCCTTTAGGCGCGGTTAGAATACGCTTACTGTATCCCCTGCAGAGGGGCAGGACCCCACCCCAAAGAAAATGTTCTTAGTATTACATAAAACTACATCTGGTGTTTATGCATCACTTCTGGAGATATGGGGAGTGTGGAGTATCGCTTCAGTGAAGTTATTCAAAGGCCAGTTCTAGATAGATCTGTTTAGAAATTATTCGTATTCGATAGAATCGAGTGTATAAAGAAACAGTTACGTTGTGTAACTGTTTCTTTATACACTTATATATACAGTTGTTGTAACTGTAGATATGATTGAACGCGATTCCCTTACCTCTATGCATAGAATACCCCTAGACGGGGTTTTGTCACATTAAAATCGACCAATCAATTGAAAATCAAGCATGTCGTTCGATGATCTAACCGATTAAGTAAAAACTCCATTTAACTGTGAACTTGATTGTATAATATATTATAAACTCAAACAATCTTTACATTTTACTTGAAAGGCAATACTGAGTCTAATCTTTTTAGCTGGCCAGATACGTAGAAAGCTCCTACCAATTAAATGAATGTACAAGGTGAATGAGGGGGAGATAGCTATATATATATATATATATATATATATATATATATATATATATGGTATTTGTGGAAAAAAGTGACTTACCGGTGAAAATGGTCACAGTGGTTAGTTGATTAAAATTTCACAATGAAAAGGCAGCGATATAACAATTATAATGTGCTCAATACGTTAGTAGAGCAAATTTATTAACATAAAGGTACACGGTAATAACCTACTCGAGTTTCACCATAAGGATCTTTAGGGTTAAATCCACTGGATTAATCAAGATATTGATTAATGGCAGTCGATTACACGTGTGTTTTTTTTGTGATAAACGGTTTATATTATAAATCCGCGGTTATAGGTCCGCGGTCGAAGAACGCTGGTTTTAAATTCAAAAATTCAAAAATTCGAAAGAGCGGAAGTTGCATTTTTTCAAAGGATCAAAATATAAACATTGTTAGAAATCTGCTTTGTGCTATTGTTTTAAAGGTTTACAACAAAATAAATTCATTTATATTTTCATTTCATTTTATTTTATCTTATCTTATTTTATTCATTTATTTATTTATTTTTAATAATAATAGGACCATTGAAATAGTAAAATACACCCCCATGTGTGTATACATATATACACATTCTACTTGCTTTAATCAAAATAAATAACTTCATATATACATTATTAAAATCACATTTAATCACTACAGACTCTATAATAATATAGACAATCCTCACCATTGTCGTAAACCTTTAAAACAATAGCACAGAGCGGATTTATAACAATGTTTATATTTTGATCCTTTGAAAAAATGCAACATCCGCTTTTGTGTGTTTTCATATCCTTTTATCTATACGTATACCGTCGGATTCATTTCCTTACTCTTAACACACACCACACACACACACACACACACATATATTATATAATATATATATATATATATATATTATATATATATTCTATTTTTACATCATCTTTTACATCGAAATTATTTCTGACACATTTCATGACTATATTTCGGAGTTGGTTGTTTGGTTAATTGTTTTTTGGTGTTACGGCATGTCAATTTTCGTTTGATTATTTAATCCTGAATTGAGTAATTTTATGCTTTCAAGTAATTTAACAACAATAATCATGTATACGTTTTCAAGTTATATTGTTTCAAGTATTTCTATCAAATACTAATAATGTGGGTGCAATTATTTCATTTCAAGTAATTGATATGAATCATGTTTCCAATAAGCACCCCAACTTCTTCCACTAATAAAAGATTCACCTTTACCTTGTTCCTGGTAAATCCCCTTTCGAATATATTTATAAATAAACTAACCGACAAATTTAATGGAATTCATGGATATTTGCACTTACTGTAAATATACAGTAAGTTTATGTTATTATTTAAAAAAACAATTTTTATTTTATACAAATGTAGAATATCGCGCAAGAGATGATACCATTAGAATCGCGTTTTACGTATAAATAGCATTAGATTACGGAAACTCATTAATCCTAACCCTATCACTAACTCTAACCCTGGCATTTCCATAGGACTAATCTAAACTAATCATGACTCTTATCCTAACTCTAATCCTAGTGTCTCAAATGTTTCGAGTATTTCCGTAGAATCTAATGCTTTTTATACGTAATTTTATGATATTATCTCTTGCGTGCTATTCTGCAGCAGTTTCAGTTTTTGATTTTCATAAAAATAAATTTGGCACTAACGATGAATTCATATTATTATTGTTCTTTTTTTAATTAATGAATAATTGTTTTTGTTTCATTTTAAAAAAATGTTAATTTTTAATTTGATCACACGGTTGGTACACATAATCAAATTAAATTTCAATAAAAGATATTTGTTAAACTATTTGTTTAATCAGAAATTTATTAATATTTTTCAACACCTACAATAAAATAAAAAAAAAAAAAACACGTTTTTATACGAAAATAGTTTTTTTTTTATTTAATCAGAAGAAAATACAGACATGTTTATTTAAATAAAATTACATTTTTTTATTCATAAAATACTTTTATGTTTATTTAAATGAAAGGATGTTCTTCATAAATAGTATTGTAAAATTCATTTTTGTGCAAAAAATCGTCTGTTGGTTTGTTTACAGATATATTCGCAAGCGGAAGTTATCCGAGACAAGGTAAAAAAGGATTCGGGGTGCCTATTGGATAGTTCATCCAATAATAATAATAATAATAATAATAATAATAATAATAATCTGTTTATATGGCGTCAATGTCTATTCCAATTTAACAATGATACTTATTTGTTTACACACTGTTATACAAGTATTCCTATGTAATACAAATACTTTCAAGCACCCCTATTTCACCCTTAGTTGGTACCCTAATTCGACCAGAGTGTACCGGAGAGCAATGGCAACAAATGTTTACTCATATCTCCCCAGAGCTACATAACTGGAGCCTCACTACCGGATCCACTTTAGTGTCATACACTAAACGCCCCCTTTTGAGGGGACGTCTTAGCCGTCTGAAGAGAATATGGTCGGTGCATATTAGGCCCCACCAGGTGATAAATTTTTGCATAGGCATTAACAAAACCAGTCTTTTAATGAGATCCAGACCATTAATCCATAAACCATGTCAGCTCAAAGCAACCACTTAACTAGTGTGTAATCGACGTGGACAAATGCACGGGTCAGTGTGTTTATGATGAGGGTGCACATGTTCCTCTGCGTGTGTTCGAATCAGCAAACTCGTCTAAGTTGTTAATTGCTGACAAAGCAAGTTTAAGCCCGTCCTTACCAACGGACAGTGTCTGGCATTTTCAAAACCGACCTTGGTGACATTAATATGTTTTGGTGTCTGCAGTTTCTTGTACTGGGCAAGAAAACGTCGACCAAGTGGCCTGCTAAAAGAAAGAATGCATAAGAAGCCAATATATAGTTACGGTAAACAGAATATGTCTGGCTCAGTGACCCAGACAACGGCATATCTGAGATTGGGTCAATTGTTAAATACGAGGGGAAAGAAATCGGTTATCATTTATTTATTCATTAGGAAATTGATGAATTGATTTTGCTTTTGGATTTGGGTCAGGCGGTGTTTCTACTGTGATTGGTCACTACATTCTCGTCCAAAAGAATGGTGACGATGGTCTTTTAATGAATCAGTATTTGTGTGTGCACAAGCAGAATGCGGCAGAAGGTCATTTTTATGCGGAGTTTAACAGCTTTGAATTGAGTTTTCCTTTTCCTAAACCAAGTGCCATACCAAGGTTATCGAATATAGTTGTCTATACTATTTACCCCTAGTTGGATCATATGGGTGCTAGAAGACGGTGGCTGCGAGTCTACATGTCCTGGGAATGACGTTGAACTCTATCTGATGGTGAAGTTCCAGTTCTGGAGTTTTGGGGAATGTGGAGCACCCCGTCATCACCATTGCTCCCTGGTCCATTCTGACCCGGAGTGGTAGTACCTGTTAGGGTCCCATCTATGGGTTAAATAGAAAAATATTTTTATAAAAAAATTGTATTATCCATTAAGAATTGATTTATTTCAAAACTTTATCGGCAATAAATGACCCACTGAGGTTGATATGCCGTAAAACAAAACAAACCAGACCAAACCAAACCCTAGTTGGAGGGAGATTAGTTATACTTATATTATTTCCCAGTGTATATTCCCAGTGTATTACCGCCATATGAAATGCAACAATTTTCGTCCAGGATTTGAAGTCGTGTGACCGTATCCATTTCCTACGACGATAATTTACCATCCTATTTACACATAGGAAAGTGAAGAGGGATACATAGCTTTCCTAAGGGCCTTTTGGGTTAAGCGAAATGCAACATCCGTATTCAGGATTATAATTCGTCCCGTCTAACCCATCAACAACGCTAACGCACTTGACCTTTTTATTGAACATTATCAGTAATTATTTCTTATTCAACAACTAAAGAGTTTCTATCAATAAGAAATATAATCCAGAGGTTTCTTAGTCAACATTTCTATATTTGGACGTAAATGAGACACATAAATAAAGGTATTTCTCTGTTTTGCATTTAATCATCATCATCATCATCATCATCATCATCATCATCATCATCATCATCAAGCCGTGCAAACAGCACAGGTTCCCTTTACCTTTACTCATTATCCGTACCTATTATTACTCCTCTAGGTATAGCCTAAACACATACAGTGATGGTGAAGAGGTAGTTAATGTGACTTTTTGATGACCAGCACTCGAGAATCCACATTTAAGAATTCAAACGTCAAAGACTCAATTGAGTATACATAGCATTTAGCTATTTCCAAGACGTCCAAATAAATATGTCTCTCAACTGACTATACTCTACTATCTATATCTATCTATCTATATATATATATATATATATATATATATATATATATATAGAGAGAGAGAGAGAGAGAGAGATAGATAGATAGATAGATAGATAGATAGATTGAGTGAGAAAATACCCCTTACAACATAGTAGTTTACAATGGCCGTATTCGATAGAGCTCAATGCGTCCTCTCATTGTTAGGGTCACATAGCAAATATATATTAGGAAAAAATAACGAAGAAGGTTTAAAATGAAAGTCTAATTATCTATTTCCGGAGTCTTGGCGTAATAATGATTTTTCACGAACCCCATCCTCCGATGCTAAAATATGGAATATTTTATTATTCTTATAGAAGTCAGGAACATATTTACTTCAAGGTCATCCATTTGTCTTGTTGTTTTTTTGTATGCTTTTTTTGGGGGGGAGGGGTCACAATGGCACGCGGTCACCCGTACTCTGCCACCTCCCGGGTAACCCAACGGTCAGTCATAAATTTATTCTCAGCCAGCTGTCTGAAGATTGGTTTCACCGTTGAATTTAATATATTCAAATATTCTCTTAATTTATATCCATAAAAGTAGTGCTGAAATGTATATATATATATATATATATATATATATATATATATATATATATATATATATATATATATATATACTTCAAGAGCAATTATTTGGAATGAGGTAAATTAATATAAGTACCTAATTTATATGTAGTACTTATAATTAGGCCCCTACCTAATATATATATATATATATATATATATATATATATATATATATATATATATATATATATATATATAAATATATCCCAACTTTACTCCCATAGATCAAATAAAGAAACTGAATCTGGTTTGGTTTCTGTGTTTAATGGCATATCAATCTTCGTGGGCTATTTAATGATATGTAACCGCAAAATAGCCGATTATTAAGCCTTTTTCTTTACCA
>CM042140.1:118295198-118302698 GCA_023376005.1 Doryteuthis pealeii
TCCACCTCATACGCAAAACAATCTCTACTCTAGCGCTAGTAAAACGGGGATAGACTCCCTCGCTGTCTGGCTGAGACCGACTTTAGGCCACTCCGACTACTTTTAATAGTAATCGTCACTATATTTTCAATCTACCATCACATTTAAAAATACATTTGACTATAATAATTGGTCTGCACACTGTGATAGGATATCAAGTATTCCTATATGATACTAATTATTCAATAAATTACATGATTTTAGCAGAAAGTGAACTAGTAAATATTGACATTGTGTAAAACAAACAAACCAACAGAATTTTTGTTTTGCTTCTCAAAAAAAAATGACAGTCATTCTATCTTTCTTTTAAAATATAGACTTGAGGTAAAAAAAAAAAAATTCAAAATGTATGTAATCATTTCCTGAATGAAATTAGGAAAATCTTTTCCTTATTCCTTTGTTGACAATTCTAATTCCAATCAAATATGCTGGATATGAGTCGAAATATGAAGACACCCAAATTTCCTAGCTGAACATAAATATGTTTACACATCAATAGACCAAAGGCGGAAAAACTCTATCTCATTATTGACATAGGTCTACTGAAGGTTTGAGATTTCTTTTCTGTTGAATAATAACCTCCTATCCGTTTTTAATTGCTGCAGAAAAAATCTCATTTTTATGCTTCTCTTCAATCGTTCTGGAAATATGGAATCCACTAATCTTGATGTTTTCATGTATTTACCCAACTGTAGCATGTGGCACAAGGTCAATTTTTAAGCGAAGGGCAGCTTGTTTAAATTTAATGTTTTCCTTCTCATATGCTTTTTGCCTCATCAAAGCTAAATAACCTATTCTGCCCAACTAACTACGTATATTAGCGCAAAGTAAAAACAAACATGGTTCGGCCTATGAACTCAGGTCACCGATCACTTTTCCAACAACGGTGATCTTTACGCTAAGCGCACCTTTTATAAACAAATGTATAAAATCTACTTACATAACTTTGACAAAGCAGAGATACAGACGAAGTTCCAGGTGCAAATCCATAATCTCCAATCACTGACGAACGTCATATGATAACCACTATGCTATAGTAAGTATTATGCTCTTTAAATAACGTACGTAATCATTCCAGTACACAGAAGACAAGGAGAACAAATGCTATTCAAGATATTTTAAATGCATTGATACGTTAGCGCATAAAATCGGTCACTTAAACTTTCACAATTTCTATATTGATTATAACCCACTTTATATCCTCTTGCACATATTTTACGTGCACTAAAAACGCAGTAAATAAATACACAAGGCGTAAGTTCACTGCGTGTAAAAAGGCGATTAATGAACCGACGTATTCGAACTACAGATGCCATAAGCCATCTGAGGATTTTCTACTAGACTAAGCAAAGCTTAATACATTTTAACAATGTAACAGGTCATGCAATAATAGTTAGCAAGCTAATCTAGCAGATCAAATACCAGTGAGTAATGAGTTTGATCCTCACTAGGTGCCCCATAATTGAGGCCTTGCTCCAAATTTAATTTTGCTTACAGTAAAATACCTGTAGCAACCACAAATTAAGTATCAAAAAGTAAAACTTCAATATCTCAAAAAATATAAGCCAAATTTTTCTGAAAATATTGAGAATATGGGTTGCACCTGAGAAATATGGACACAGTTTCAGAATGTCGAACTAGGTAAGGAAAAATAGGAGTGTGAAACTGCATACATGGCTGGATAATGGGTGTTTGCCCCTATTATACCAACAATGATTTGGACCGTTCAACGAGCTATACTACTGATGGTCGTAAGATAGGTCAATAAGCAAAAGGTATATCTTGGCAGTTGAACACATATGTCGACATGTTTACGTTTACTGCGGATATTTGCACAGTTCAAATGTATATATTCTTGAACTCAGAAAGGCATAACTGTAGATTCCCATTGTGACTTTTCAGTGGTCAGAGAAAACAGGTTCAAGGGACAAAGGTATTGTCCAACTACTGTGTTGGCGGGAAACGAAACAATAAGAAGAGCGACGTCTGCAAGTATCGACGAGATAGATTTTAATAGGAATGCTGCATTGGTGCGAAACTATTAGGAAAGGTAAAGGCTAGCCAGGAAGGGCCCTGTGAGGCTGTAGAACACAGCTGAGTATAGTCTAAGTAGAGCTAGGTCAAATGAGGTGGTGGTGAGTAAGAGATGTAGAAAATAACCCAACAATCATGAGACGGAGAATTCTATTTCCATATGTGGCAAACTTGTAAGACATTTTCTCGTGGGTAACGGTCTTCGTATTGCGACAGGCTTCATGAAACGTAGGGCCACAGTAGTCTTTAATGACTGGGATGATGAAATCGTTGTTGCTTCCCTAAAACGTATAGTGATGCACCATCAACCAGGTGCGGGGACAAGACCCTGCAAAAGTGGGTGCGGAAGACAAGGGGTTAAACGCATTGGTGGGCGCGGGTTCACTGGATGTAGGATTATGACATTATGGTAAGAGGATAATCATTGAAGATGTACGCTGGCTGCAGCTAATTAAAGACACAGCATAATAATATGACAGAGGTGTATAAAATCAACCTCGAGCTCAAGTGGCAAGCAAGTGTACAACACCTGAACAAAGATTCTCTTTGCGTGTATCACTCGGATACCAATACCCTTACAGTCAAGGTTCAGTTGGACACTAACCCACGAGGAAAATCTTCATAAACATGCTGCCTCCGGGATAAAGGAGTACAACCTTTTGGTCGGAATAGCACTGGTGTTATCCAAACAGACCGGCTAATAAGACTTCGGCAAAGATAGCCCAAGGCTGTGCAAAAGGACATCGATCCCATAAATTCCGTGTGTGCTGCTAGTAACAAAAACCTGAGTCTTGCTTAAATTAATGAAAGTTAATGATGCTGTATGCACCATGTGATTACGTAAACTCAGTATTTTGTATGAGGAATAGATTCATCTGCATCGAAAAAGCATTGGGGTCAACTATCCAGGAGAGTTGTGAGGTATGTTAGACTATGAACTCAAGTCCAATACGATGGCAGAAAGATAATCTAGCGGTCGAACAGGCTAGTCACGGACATTATGGATAACAACGGTAAACATTTCTGACAATTGTGAATTTTGGCTCTACGCGGTTTGATATCTGGCATACGCTAATGCGGCAAAAAAAATGCAAACATCATCTGAAAGTAAGAGTCGGTGTTCTACAATTTTTCCCCCACCACTGAGTTCTTCATCAATTATCTGCATGTAGCGGTTTAGATAGTTATTTGATGAATATCCCACCGTGCTGCGCATACGTGCCGGAAGAAATGGCGCAGCTACCACACCGTAAAGAAGGACGTGGCATGGAAGCAGTGCGAAGTCATGGAAGCTGTGTATTGCTATAATGCCACACCAAGGATAACGTGTCCGTCAGGTCTGCACCAGCTAACCTGGTACATTTGTACCAAATGCTATTGTAGGGCATTGAAACCACATCCCCGCCTGACCTAAAGATGCGTGTACCAGTACAGATGGGCGGATGCCGTTCGGGATAAAATCCCACATGATCGGTGGATATCCAAATTCAGAATGGGCTGTGTCACTGGAATAATCAGTCCACAGTCTGTGGTTATCAACTACACACCTCGGCACGTGAAAGACCTGCACCCACTGCTTATTCAAGGAAATCAGGAGGCAGTGGCAATGAAAATCCTCGGAGAGCGACGTATTGCTTGATCCAAGTTGCGGTGTAAAAAAATATAGGGAGGGATGGAGCCAACCATTGGTACACCGACTCACTCTGGTGATGTGGTTTCTGATTCAGCACGTCTGACAATATTGCCAGAGAGGAAGTAGTGACTGTCCTGTTGTGAAGAAACACTAGGTCGAAGACGCCAGTCTCCACTGTTCACTTTGTGATCGTCAATTACGAGAGGAGTGTGACGAACTTTCGACTGACTTACCGGTAGCAAAAAGGCAGCGAGGCTTGGCATGCTTTGTTGACCATGCGCATTTTCCAATGAGGTGCATGCATGAACGGAATTGGGTGGTAGAGATAGAGAAGAAAAACAGTAGAAAGTAGGACTGATAATAAGGCTGCGAATTGATCAGTTGGGACGAGTGACTTGCGGCGAGATTCAGGCAGTGAAGGCGTTGAGAGGCACAAGGACTGATTGGTTGGTTGATTGATTGGTTGAGTGTTTGGATTTTACGGCATCTCAACTCTTGTAGGGTTATTTTATGGCAAAGACGTTTTGATTTATTCTTTCTTGTAGGGAATTAATTTTACTTTCAGATTTAATTTTTAAACACATTTTAAATCATTTAAAAAAAAATCTATTTATCAATATATGAGACGCTAGCAGGTACATCCATTCCCGGACTGAGTGGACCTGGGAGTAATGGTGATGAAGGTTTACTTCACACTCTCGAGTGTTCCAGAATTGGAACTTCACCACTATAGGCAGTTTAAAGTCATATCCAGGACTTAAGGCAGTAAGAAGAGAAGTAGTTGCAGGAGAAACCCTGAACATAATTGCAAATGCAGTTCTATTTTGCAAATGAAGACTGCAGTTTCTTACACTTTAGATAAAATAATCTGCTTTTAATTAAGATTTAAGCAAATGTTGCTCGTTTATTTAAATGTAATTAAGAAAAAATGAAATGTAATATAGAATTAATACAACCTTTAGAGAATGTTCTTCAAATATAAGAGACAAAAGGAAAGTAAGTATTCATTACGTATTATTTATTTATATGATTTATAATATATGGTACACATAATCCTCTTTAGCCAGTCAAACTGGCAGTGCAGACATCCATGACAATCCCTCGCCGACCATCCATATCGGTTATCACCCTCGGGAGGTCGTCTGTGCAGCATACAGAAGCTGCAAAAATTTGATCGATGTATGCCCTCACTGGGCGGACATATGTGCAGGTTTCCACAAAAGAACATCACTTATGAGTTCGTATCTGCTTCTATCCAGGAGTATCCAGCATGTTTTATTCATCTTACTCCGATGGTTTTTGTGTTATGAGGAAAGTGGACGCCCAGCTGTTTTCTGGTGTGGTCTTTTTTCCACGATTTGTTTAAGATCGCACGTAGCATTCTAGTGCAACTCTTTATTCGGGAGGCGATTCCTTTGGGTCCAAGTGGTGCAGCCATACAATAGCACTGATACAATAAATGACTTGAAAGAAATGTCGCCTTTAGCTTATCAGCGAGTCACGATTTAAAGGTTTACAGACAATTCGAGAAAACATTTGTTTCCAGCGAAGAGTATTGTTTTTACTTTCTCAACGAACAAAAGAAATACATGTAATTGAAAAAAGTTACATCAACAAACGTCTTTTCCGTGAGGTATTCTTCGAAAACAAAAGTTTTGTTTTTAGAAAAGAGCCAAGTAAATAAAAAAAGAAGCCGAGTGAATTAAAAATAAACGAGATATAAAGAAAAGGAGAAAAAAATCTTTGGTGAAAACAACTAACAACATTGTTGATATTTAGTGAGCGTGTTTGAAAATGTTTATATTTGTGTTGAAAAGTTTCTATTGCTTGACGAAAAAGTTATTTTTTGTGGCTATATGCATTAGGAGTGTTTAGTTTTCATTATCTCCTTCCTGGTACTAATTTTCTCAGATCCTTTTAAAACTGCTGCACAAAAGGAACTAATTCATTTTAACGCAGTCGATAGAATATCCGTTTAGGAATCGCAAACTACATGATTCAATATAGTCTTCACCAATGCACGAGAAGCAAGCTTTTTTTTCTTATTGGCATCCTTCCGTCTATAAAGACGATGGCGTAGAGTCCACTTTTTTATCTACGTGAGTGGCTGAACAGACCAATTTTGAATGGCAGTCTCTGGTACAGTGATTGCGAACAAAAGGTGATGCTTTCTGGAGTTTGCTGTTGTCTCTCCTTCCTTTTAACTCTCTTTTCTGCGGCGGCTTCTTTCCTCTCTTTTTCACTCCTTTTCCTTCCTTGTTTGACGAGGAGGCGCCAGGTCGCACGGTCTTCTGCGCAAGCCTCTCATGTGGTTATGTCGATGTGGCATGTCTTCCTGTCTCTCTTTCAGACATCTTTAAAGCGTATGCGTGGTCTCCCTACTGGTCGGGTGCCCTCAAGTAACTCACCATACAGTAGGTATTTGAGGATTCGGCCTTTGTCCAATCTCCTGACATGGCCAAGCCAACGCAGTCGTCTCTCGCAGATGATGGTGGGCATGCTTTTTATGTTTGCTCTGTCCTGCCTGTGGAATGCAACGTAGGCATCTGAGGTGGAAGCAGTCCAGTTTCTTCATGTAGCGTGAGTACGTGATCCAGGCTTCGCTACTGTACAAGAGTGTACTGAGAACACTCGCTCTGTAGACGCGCAGGCTGGTTCTCTTGGTAAGGCTGGCATTATCCTATAATCTCTGGCTCAGTTTCGCCATGACTGCCGCCACTCTCGCGATTCTGCTGTTGAGGTCATCCTCAGTGGAGACTGAAATGGCAATGGTGGACCCAAGGTAATTGAAGTTCCCCACTGCTTCCAGGGTGTGCCCGTTGATGACAATGTTTGGAGGGGTGTCTACACCTTGTGCCATGACCTTTATTTATTTAGACTTATGGTAAGCCCAAACTCCCTGAAAACCTGTGTGAGTCGACTGCGAAGCTGTTTCAGGCCGTGCCCAGTGTGTGACGTTAAGGCTGCGTCATCGGCGAATAGCAATACCCGAATGAAGACCTTCGTGACTTTGGTTTTAGCTCTAAGGCGAGCGATGTTGAGCAACTTGCAGTCAGCTCTGGTATGTATGTAGACACACTCGCTACAGTCCTTGAAGGCGTACTGGAGGAGCAGGGAGAAGTATATCTCGAACAGTGTAGGTGCAAGGACACAGCCCTGCTTCCCTCCGCTGTTGACTGGAAATGTCCTGGGTGTTGCACCATTAAAACAAACTGTGCTGTGCATGTTTGTGTGGAAAGAGCTAATGATTCCTAAAAGTCTGGGCGGGCAGCTTATCTTCTGTATCAGTTTAAAAAGTCTGCGTCGGCTGACTAGGTCGAATGTCTTCGTTTGGTCTATGAATGCGGTATATAGTGGCATCTGCTGTTCCTGGCACTTTCCTGTAGCCGATGTAGAGAGAAGATCATGTCCACAGTTGACCGGTTTGCTCGGAAACCACACTGTGACTCCGGATAGATGCGAGATGCAGGGGTCCGCAGACGTGCTAGTGTAACACGAGCAAATACTTTTCCAACTAAGCTGGGGAGTGAAATTCCCCGGTAACTGTTGCAGTCGCTCCGATCTCCTTCGTTCTTGTATAGGGGGACAATGGTAGCGTCCGCATGTCCTTAGGGATGGGTCCTTGTTACCAAAAGCTGCAGAGCAGTTCATGCAGTAGGTGGAGCAGCACTGCCTTCCCGCTTTTCAAGACCTCTGCATGAGAAGCGAGCACAGCTTGGGTAATCTGTGGTAAAGCATCAGGTGTGGTGCATTATCTTAGCAAAAACTTTTTCCTGGTATAGTGCAAGCAAAAA
>CM042140.1:118307698-118312698 GCA_023376005.1 Doryteuthis pealeii
TCACCGTCTATAGAGAACCGCCAAACACTTCACACACACACACACACACACACACACACACACACACACACACATATATATATATATATATATATCTGTGTGTGTGTGAGAGAGAGAGAGAGAAAGAGAGAGAGAGTGAGAGTGAGAGAGGGAGGGAGACAGTGTGTGTCTGAATATATATATATATATATATATATATATATATATGTGTGTGTGTGTGTGTGTCTTTGTAAAGAAAGAAGGAAAGAGGGAAAGGAAGAAAGAGCTATAGATCTTTTTGAGGAATAAAAAGACGAAAAGGAAGTTAGAGATAGGAGATGCCAAATAGATACAAAGATTAATGAAAAGAGAAATAAAATAGAAGAGACAAAAGAAAGAGTAAAGAAATTTGTATCTTTCAATTTTTGCTAGCCTGGAAGCCACATGAGTCATGATTCTTAAAGTGGACAGCCAGTCGTGAAAGAAAGGCTTCCGGCTCAGCAACCTAGCTGACCGGATTCTCACCCAGGTGCACTTAGAAATATCAGACGGAACACCAAGAAATCCTTAGAGTCAGAAAGAAGGAAATAGTCTACAGATATAAAAAATATGAACAAATATTTTAAAATACTGTTTGATTTACCATTTTTATAAGACTAAAATGGATTTCTTTTTTATTTTGGGTGAGAAATAGGGAAAATGGTCTCTTATTTTCAATCGAAATAAAACAACATTGTACATCAATAACAGTTGCTAGTCTTGATCAAAGATGAGATTGGAAATTAATTTGAATCTATTTAATTTGAACTTCAAAATCAGTTATTAATCAATAATGTTCATAAAGGTGGACTTTAATGACAAATAAACACTTTAATTTATCATTATTCATAGATGAGGTCAATAAAATATGATAATAAGGAAACAATTAAATCATAATTACATCTTGTATTTTAAGTTTGGTTTGTTCTAAGGCATATCAACCTCAGTGGGTCATTCAATGCCTATAAAGTTTCGAAATAAATTCATTCTTAATAGATACTCTTTTCTTTTTATAAGCATTTTTCTATTGAACCCATAGATGGGGCCCTAACAGTTACTAACACTCCGGGTCAGAGTGCACCAGGGAGCAATGATGATGAAGGAGCGCACCACATTCCCCAACCCCCAGAACTGGAACCTCGCCATCAGATAGAGTTTAACGTTATTCCCAGGACACGAAGATCCTCAGCCACCGCCTTCTAGCATACATATGATAAAAAGGGTTGGGGATTGCAAATAAGGGCAACAGGGTTGGGATAATCATATAGGTTCTAGGGCTTGGCCTGATTAGCCGATTGATCGGAGGGGGCCTAAGTAAGGTCCAAAGTGGAGTGTTGCATGTCATAGATTATTCATCCACCAGGATTCCGACCTTAGGCATCACGGGTCGCCACCCACGGCCAACCGGTAACCCCGGTGTATTCTAACGCCCCAACCGACAGGGCTATTATATTTTAGTGCTAAGTCATTATACATAGACGGACCTTGAGCGTTAAATTATTGTTGCCACTACTTTGTTACTAAATTATTTGATTCGCCGTTTCTGGCAATTTGGAAAAAATTATGACTAATGATGACCATTTTTTATAGCAACATATTTTCAATGAAATGTTATGTCAGCTTCTTGTCTTTGACCCAATGGATATCGTTTTAAAGTTTTTCTAATCAGTACATGTTTTGCCCATATTTTTCCCGCCATTTTGTTGTTCTTTTTTATTTTTTGTTTCGGAGTTTATATATATCTTATTATAATGGAGATTGTGTGCATTTCTGTCTGTAACCGAAACTATATTCCTACTCAAGTCACAATTCTCTTAGTTATTGACATCACATTCTCCATGATTTTATTTTTTATCTAAACCTCAATTATTAATAAAATTTTCTCACATTATTAATACTGTTAACTATGTCTACATACTAACAACATGCAATTGTATTTATATATACAAAAAAATAGCGGTTTACAGTGTGAACGGGAAGGCTAATTTGCATATTAATAATAAAAAATCGAATTTAATAAATATGTGCTTAGTATTATTGATTTCTAACTGTTTGGTTTTATTTTAATGAATATAAGCAAACATCTCTTCAATTAATCTTAAATGAAATCCATTAACAAGATAAAATAACTGTCATTTTATTCTTTACTTCCTCTTTTAACTAAACACTTAAATTAGAAAAAATAACAATGAAAGATGAGAGTGATGGAAGAGTAAGTTTCAGTTGTTCCATTTTTTTATTATACTCCCTCTGTTTCAAATCTTTTATTATACTCCCTCTGTTTCAAATCTTTTTATCTGTATTCTTATTTAGTTTCATTTAAACTTAAATACTTGCACCCGGAGGGTGCATATATTTGCTAGTATATATATATATATATATATATATATATATATATATATATATATATATATATATATATATACTGTCCGAATGCCACTTCAAAGTTTCCGTTGGAGTAACATTAGTAATTTATCTAAGAGTTTTCAAAACTTCATAAAATGATCGTGGAAAGATAATGGGTCTAACAATCACGATCGCAATACTTGAGGTCCTGAGGAGATCGTGAATGACGATTGAAACCGTGATAGCACCACACTATTTTCACAAGCACTTACCTCTAGACTGCTTAGATATACAATAATTAGCGTGAATCCTGGGAGTCACCCTCTCAGACAAATTAACAAGCCGTCTTTTCTTTTTTGAAAGTTAAATATTTCTCTGTATATAATTTGATTCCTTGATTATTTTACATTGAGCTCTTCATAGGGTTTTATAAAAATCCTTGTATGAGTATATATGATTGCACCTACAAGAGCATTCAGTATGGTTGTACAGTGATAATTCGATGATCCCAAATAGAATCATCCCTTACTTACCAGTCATTTGGATTACCTTATATATATATATATATATATATATTAATATATATATATATATATATATAATATATATTCATACATATACGTAGATATGTATATGAAAGTATAATGTCTTTAAAGATCTTTCTGTCCCATTTTCCTTGTTTCACATTATAATTTTCTATTTCTTTCTTTCTATTCATTTTCATTACTTAATATAGAAGAATCATTAGTTCATTGCATAGTTTTCTTCTGTTGTAGTTTTCTCTTGAATAACATTTTATTAGTTCTCGCTCTGATTAGTATGTGGACCTCCCATTGTATTGCCACATGAGAAATTCTCAGCATTTGATAATTTTGAACATACTATAAACGTAAAAGGCAAAATGTATTCAAGCAAGTATGTTTAATTTCTACTTTATTACTCCATTTGTGCCAAAATACAACACATAAAATTTACACAGTTTTTAACAATGTATCATAATCATAAAATTTACAATGTATCATAATCATAAAATTTACACAGTTTTTAACAATGTATCATAATCATAAAATTTACAATGTATCATAATCATGAAATTTACACAGTTTTTAACAATGTATCATAATCATAAAATTTACAATGTATCATAATCATAAAAATTTACAATGTATCATAATCATAAAATTTACATGTATCATAATCATCAAATTTACACAGTTTTTAACACATGTTTATTTACAATGTATCATAATCATAAAATTTACAATGTACCATAATCATAAAATTTACACAGTTTTTAACAATGTATCATAATCATAATCACGGATGCCCAGGACTCTTTCTCTCCACCCTATCCTATCCTCCTGGCATTTCTCCCTCACGACATCCAGAATGCTCATAGCGCTGATAAATGTCAGTATTTGCTGGTCGTTTCACTCTGGTGTGCATATGTGTAAGGTGTCCACAGTAAAAACGTCACTTACGAGTTCGTTCTTGCTTCATCAGCACTGTCCAGAATATTTTGTTCGTCTTACCCTGTTGTTTTGTGTGAAATAAGGCATTCGGCTTACAGATACTCCTTTGTTGGAGTGCTGATTCCAGGATTTGTACAATACAGTATGCATCCTCCTTGTAGAATTTACATCTAGCTTTCTCTCTAAGCCTTTCCTTAGTCTACAAGTGGTGCAACCATACAGTAGCAGTGACACTGCAACAGTTTAGTAGGATTCTCACTTTATCTTATCAGAGATTACATTATGATCGATAACCTGTAGATAGCAGACCATGCATTCTTATGCGTTTAATGACATAACTATCTGCAGATGAGATATTTTAGCAGTCCCCAAAACAAATATAGATATATAGCACTCCCGAAATAAGTAGACATCTTTGATATATTCATCTAATTTTATTTTTAGTGACAGTGTTTCAATGCTATATAGTTTTGTAACTAATAATGCCTAATAATTTCTGTTTTTGAATATCAAGTTAAATTAATGATGGTATGTGTATTTATTTGTTTCTAATATTGAAAAATATTACCTGTGTTTTCCCATTTAAAATACATTTTATGATAACGTTGGATACAATCATGGCCAGTTTACAGCAGTAAAACATGGGTAAGATGTTTTTTTCTCCGAAAGTTACAATAAAGAAATACAGATTAAAACAGTATGTTTGACGTACAAAAAGAATGATTCTTTAAGCTACGTATATATATATATATATATATATATATATATATATATATATAAAATAAACCTAATGAGATAAACCTATTAAAAGTTTCGCTCAGTGCTCTTCAGGGCTAAGATCCGACTAAGATTGTATGAATATATATATCTTATATATATATATACATATAAAATGTTTTTTTCTTTTGGACAAATATTGTACCAATAGATTATTTTTGATTGGTACGATTATCTTGGTCTTTTCTTTTTTCCGAAATGTTTTTCTCCCCGAGTGATGTTTGGTAGTATATTTTTACAATCAAACTATTTGCTGTTTTTTTTTTCTCGCCGCGAGAATTTACCAACAAGTTTGTTATATTAAATATATATATATATATATATATTATATGTGTGTGAGTGTGTGTGTGTGTGTGTGTGTGTGTGTGTATGTGTGTGTGTGTGTGT
>CM042140.1:118315198-118367698 GCA_023376005.1 Doryteuthis pealeii
TAGGCGCTGATGGTAGGCGTGGCGCTCCACCTCAGATGTTAACAACCGTGAAGAATATTTCAGTGAGTGTATTATAGTCAGATTACATGAGCAGCACAGGGATCTGTGCGGTAAAGTTAGGAGCTGATGGTAGGCGTGGCGCTCCACCTCAGATGTTAACAACCGTGAAGAATATTTCAGTGAGTGTATTATAGTCAGATTACATGAGCAGCACAGGGATCTGTGCGGTAAGTTAGGAGCTGATGGTAGGCGTGGCGCTCCACCTCAGATGTTAACAACCGTGAAGAATATTTCAGTGAGTGTATTATAGTCAGATTACATGAGCAGCACAGGGATCTGTGCGGTAAAGTTAGGAGCTGATGGTAGGCGTGGCGCTCCACCTCAGATGTTAACAACCGTGAAGAATATTTCAGTGAGTGTATTATAGTCAGATTACATGAGCAGCACAGGGATCTGTGTTCTAAAGTTAGGAGCTGATGGTATGCGTGGTGCTCCACCTCAGATGCTAAAAACCGTGAAGAATATTTCAGTGAGTGTATTATAGTCAGATTACATGAGCAGCACAGGGATCTGTGTTCTAAAGTTAGGAGCTGATGGTAGGTGTGGCGCTCCACCTCAGATGCTAAAAACAATCTCCTTGGGCTTGCGCTATTGAAAAGGGGATAGACTACCTCGCTGTCTGGCTGATACCGACTTTAGGCCGCCCCGTCGACTTTATTTTTTTACATGTATCATAGAAAATAACAGAAGCCATTTTCTAATCTTATTTTTGGAGTATGGAGTTCACTGAGAAACGAAACCACAAATATTGATTTGCGAGCCTAGCTTGCTAACCAATATACTACAGGAGGTTCCCCATAGAGAATCATGGTAAAAGATTGTGTCATATTGATAAGCATACCAATAAGCAAATATGATGTAGATTGCATGGAAACTAGAGCATACAAACAAAATTATTTCAATATTTGAAATCAGCCAGTAAAAAAAAAAACAAAACGAAAAACCTCATGGAACTGAGATTTAAAAAAAATTGTTGACCTGTGCTATTGATGATATTGAAGTCTGATCTCTTTGATAAAATACAGCGGGAATGCTTCCCGTCTCAGTGCTACTGTACAGCCACGCCACTAGTACGTTAACGATGCACTTAAGGGTGGGAGCTACACAAGGATACTGCGAGGTATCTTGAATAAATCTTGGAAGCAGCTTCACACAATAAATCAGCTGTAAGGTCATCTGTCGTACAGACCATTAGGGTACGACGCACAAAACATACAGGGCACTATCGAGATAGGAAATATGAACTCATAAGTGACGTTCTTCTGAGGACAATTTCATATGGATAGATCAGATAGGGATGACTAGCAAATACTTACATTAATCAGTTCAATGCGGATTCTGGAGGACTTGCCATGAACAATGACCAATAGAGACGACTAGTGAGAGAGATAGTTATGATGATGATGATTACGAGGATGTATACAATTGTTATAACGACAGGATGATACATACATATATATATATATATATAATATATACATATATATATATATATATATATATATATATATATATATATATATATATAAAATCAATGGTAATATTATGGGTTTACACTCATAACTTGAAGTTTCATGGTAATCCAATCATCAGATGAGTCCAATGGTTGAGATGTTAAAAACCAGTCGTGAAATGGTTGAGATGTTCTGCTCTGCTTTATTAGCATTGAGCACCTTTTCATGCCAATACTTTTCTCATTTTTTCCTTCTCTATTCATTATATCATATTATATATTATATATATATATATATAATATATATATATATATATATAAGGTGTGTCCAAAATTACCGAGATTTTTTGTACTTGTATTATTTAAAAAATATAACGTTCCATTCATTCTTCATTTCTATCTTGGGAAATACAGCTTCAAAGTCGGCACTTTCATGACACACCTTGTATTCTGAAAAAATTAACGTTTTTATTGTTTAGTTCTATCGTAGTAAATACAGGTTCAATCACGGTACTTTTATCACACACACACAAACACACACACACACACACACATACACACACACACACACACACACATATATATATATATATATATATATATATATATATATATATATATAAGCAAAAAGTATCGCCCATCTGGCGGCGTAAACATTTATTTTTGATGCGCTCTTTCGTAAAAAATATAAAGAGATCTTTGAAATCTTATACTTTTTTAATAATAGACATAAGTAAAATGTGCTCTCAAAATTTTAAAAGTATGTTTTCTTTCTAATAAAGACAAATTGCTAACAGTTAAATTCAAATTAATTCAAATCTTGAAAGTTTTTTTTCTTGGGTCGGGAAATGAAAAAAAGATGTTCGTTTTGTGTAAAATATTTACTACAGACGATAATCAAAACACAAAGATTTTTTAAAACCCATATAATGGAATATGATTTATTAGTTAATATTAATCAATATTATTCAATATTTTTATGGCAAAATATTAAATTTAAGTACAGAACATCTGTTTAATTTCTTTAAACCCAGTTTAATTGAATCTTTAAAAAAAAGGATCAGAGTTTGTAAGCATGATTGATGAAACTCTCGTTAGAGTGAGTAAGTATTTATTTTGTTACCGAGTTTATTTTTAAGTAGAGCGGGTGAGCATGATTCATGAAACTGTCGTTAAATCTAAACTTTTAATGAAAAATCGACATGCGCCAACATAAACCGGATACAGTTAAATAAACAATCTTTGAATTTAATGTACAAGAACATTGTGTTACTAATTCTTGTTTGTAAATAATCTTCTTGTAAAACTCTATCCGTGGGATAACTTTAAATATATAGTAAAATAAAACAAACTATAGATAAATTAATAATACCGGATATGTACTTATTGAAATTTATTTTAACAAGCAATGTGGATCATTTAATGTTGTATACTTAATTTCTGGGTATATCTAATACATGGTTGTTCTTTATTCTATGTATAAAATATTAAATACCCATCGATAAACTTACGCAATTTACGAGTGTATTGTGACGTAAGCAGTAACGTAGTTTTGGTTGCAAACAGATAAACATAGAATTTCCATTATAATAAGATATATATATATATATATATATATATATATATATATATATATATATATATCAATCGGTAGAGCGTTCGGCTAGAAAGCACAAGGTTCCTGCGTATGAGTAGCGCAGGGATCTGTGCGGTAAAGTAAGGAGCTGATGGTAGGTGTGGTGCACCACCTCAGATGCTAAAAAACATCTCCTTGGTCTAGCGCTATTGAAAAGGGGATAGACTTCCTCGCTGACTGGCTGATACCGACTTTAGGCCGCCCCGAGGACTTTACTTTTATATATATATAATATATATATATATATATATATATATATATATATATATATATATATATATGTTGTACCGGCCGTTCCTACAGTGGAGAACATGCACCGGTTCTCACTATAAATAGTGAGACACCGAGTGGAAAGGAGCACTGTTCCCGTTAACGACAAGCTAGTCGTACATGTACCATTAATTGTAAATACACTTGTCTTATTTTACCCCATCTCGACTTGACTTCTTTTTACTGTTGGGACTAACATCACAACAATATATTCACACACCCGCGTAGATATGTAAATAAAAGTATTATGGAGTTGTTTCTGCTCCATTTCGTAATACCTTTTGGTTTTTATTTTTGTTTCTATTCATATTTCTGAATATAGAAAAATCGTTAGTTCATCACACGGTTTCCTAGCGTTTCAGTTTTCGCTTGTCTATGGTTATTTTAATTACCACCCTGATGAATATATGGAGCTAACAGTGTATTGGCAACATTTATTTATGTTGATTTCTATTGGCCTCGTTAATGCAGACACTGCACTTCTGAGATAATCGTAAAATTTCGTGGGAGTCTTGCTGCACATATGACAGAACACAAGTGTCTTTTAATTAGAGATTTGTCACATGAAATAAAATAATTAGCACAAAGAGAGATTTAAAAAAAGAACATTGAACATTCTCAGCATTTGATAATTTGGAACACAGTGTTAATGTAAAAGGCAAAAATGTATTCAAGCAATTCTCATTCATTTCTATGTTATTTCTGCATTCGTGGCAAAATACGACGCATTAAAATGACAGTTTTTTAGCAATGTATATACTCATCATCATCATCATCATCATCATCATTCATCATCATTATCATCATCATTGCACGTGAAACTCCCCCTCTCTCCCTCTCTGCTTTAGCCGGGGTTCACTGCACACGCACGTTGTGTTAGTTAGAGAAATATGTTTAGTTAAGTAAATAAAGGTTTAAATAAATAATATGGTTTTGTGGTTGATGAATGTCTTGGCAACAAGACTGACCTAGAAGAAAAAATGAATCAAGGATGACAACCAGCAAGAACAGAGACGTTAGAAGAGACGCTAGAAGAAGAACGTAAGATACCAAAGATGAGCAGAAGAAGAATAGAAGTAAAGAAAGGGTATACAAATCAAGTCAAAAAACGGGGGTTCCTGGTGTTGGAAGTCAAAATAGAATTGTCTCACTTTTTACTTTAAAAGATGGTCACTTTGACGTCTGTAGCGTAATTGTTACGGTCTACGGGGAATTGGGGGGATTGAAAATAAAATGGTAATCGGATTTCTGGAGAAAGAGAGGAAAAAGAAATAAGAACAAGGAGAGGTTAAAGTTTGGAACTCAATTGATTGACGAATGACCCTGGAAATAGATTTAAAAATAAAAATTGAATTCAAACTCTTAAAATCCACTTAAAAATTGACCTTGTGTCACCTCCTGCTCGTATCGATAGATTGCTAAATACACGGAGGTTTCATTTGGCAGAAAACTATTATAAATCTGCATCCTCTTTGTGTATTTCTGTCTGTTTTCATGTTACATATGAAACACGCACGTATTGATACATACAAAAGAATACACACAAATGCATACGCACACATACAGAGATACACATAACATCGCTTATGACTTGACCCCCGCACACTCAGAAGTGTCCAGCATGTCTTGCTCGTCTTATTTGACTTGTTTGTGAAACGGAAGGGAAGTGTCCGTACAATTGCTCTTTTCTGGGGTGCTAGGTTCAGAATTGTTCAAGACATCTCGCAGGATCCTTGTGTAGTTATCATCAAGTGTTTTCTCCTAGGGCTTCCTTAAGTACCGGTGGTACCGGTGGACAATAGTACTGACACGTCTAGAGCTTGGAAGAGTTCTCGGCAGTCTCTTGCACGCCATGTATATTTGCTTAGTACCCGGTAACAATATATATATGTCTTATTTTCTTCAATAACTCACTCACTCACTAGACAAATACACACATATATGTATTGGCGTATACATAACATTTTGTTTATGTTTGCACACACTCGGGCGCACACACACACACAAACACACACATACACCCATACACACATACATACATATATATATATATATATATATATATATATATAATGAAAAATACAAATCCTTTATATGTGTTTCAGTTTACCCATGATTAAATGTAATAGTAATATATAGCTAGATTACAGTAAATGATCTCTGGCACAGAACAATGTGGGCATAGTTTACAAAATAAGCGTGAATTAAAAGTACTCCATCTCCATATTAATACACTGTATATACTCCAGGGACTGAGACTTTGATATTGTACCAGAATATCTTCTAATCCCTACGATGCAAACTAGGCATCGTCCAATACGGGTGTTAAAATTGTATGTTCTGTCACATTCTGTATGTGCGTTTAATCTTGTGTAAATCGAAACATGCATTCAGACTATTGCAATCCTTATATATGAATGTATACATATACATACATACATACATATATATATATATATATATATAGAGAGAGAGAGAGAGATAGTGTGTGTGTTTGTGTATGTATGTGTTTCTGTGTTTGTTTGTTTCTGTGTAAACATTATGTAAATGACTGCGTTTTATTTATTTCTCTATCGTTTTTTAAACTTTTTATATCTTACTATTACTTTCTAAATCTCAGTGTTCTCTCTTCTCTCAAAATTCCCTTTTTTTCTCCATTTTTCTTTGATTTTATCCCGTCTTTAATTTCTTTTACATCATTCTCTCTTATTTTCACAAGGATAATATTGCCGTTAACTTAAAAAAGAAGTTATATGAAGTCCAATTATATATTTCGCTCTCATTCTCTCTCTCTCTCTCTCTCTATATATATATATATATATATATATATATATATGAGAGAGAGAG
Organism: Doryteuthis pealeii; assembly: GCA_023376005.1. Lineage (NCBI taxonomy): Eukaryota > Metazoa > Mollusca > Cephalopoda > Myopsida > Loliginidae > Doryteuthis > Doryteuthis pealeii. The sequence goes on from CM042140.1 coordinate 118,321,465, forward strand.
AGAGAGAGAGAGAGAGAGAGAGAGAGAGAGAGAGAGAGAGAGAGAGAGAGAGAGAGCGAGAGAGAGAGAGAGAGAATGATACGGGGGAAAGTGTGAGTAAGAAATATAACAAGGGTATGTGTTTTTTGGTTGAATTGTATACGTCGCCTAGATACAGTTGTGTTGCATATGTACGCACACAGACCTACGCATTACCCTAGACAAATATTTTTGAATTAGCACACTTAGAGAACGTTCACCTCGGTTTTTGTTTAGCAGCAAATGATCTAATCATACATGAGACGCAAACTATTTTTTCTTGATAGCTGAATATTCTTCATAAAATATACTTTAAACAAAACAGATTAAATTAATTGCATTAATGAGACAATTTTTTCCAAGCAATGCAGCGGAAAATATTATGGAATAATTTGTATTACAATGTTTTTATCATTATAATTATAGTATTGAGAAAATGATTATGGAATTCATTGACAAATAATTAGAATTACTACCATCTTGTGTTTATATGAAAGTCTTAATTTTTCAGGCATAGATTTCACTAGTTTAAAGCATTATTCATTATAATTTGTTACGTTTTTAAGGGCCATTACAAGGCCTTATAGCAGAAGCGCTTATCTGGTGGAATTGGATCCTTGATAAAGTGTCCGTCGATGATGAAATGTTCTCAGTGTTCTCAGTTACTGGTATCAAGTCCTTCGATAATGAATCCTCTTGGTTACTAGATTGTTCTCAGTTACTGGTAATCGTATAAGTCCTTCCTCAGTATTGGTAAAGATCCGGCAATCCTATGTCTGTCCGTCCTCACTGAGTGCAGTTTTAATTATGACCAATGTGCGGGGTTTAAGTATTCTATCAGGCCAGTAGTATTGCTAGTGATCGTTTACAAAAACAACCCACGTGACCTTGGCTAGTCTATAAATAGAGGTGGGGAGTTAAAGCACACCCTATATCACAAAATAACTCCAACATCATTGTTGGTCTAAATTCACCGAATGGAAGTTTATAGATCCTTTTTAGTTGATGGAAACTGTAGCATTTTAGAATGTTCTACCTTATATTTTCAATTGGATTTACCTTTGGATTTACCTTTGGATTTACGGACAATCATTGATTTGATATGCCTTTTCTGAAAAAATATTTAATCCTTATTTAATCCTTTATTTAATCTAATTTGACCTCATACAAGATTCCTAATCATACTGATATGTAACTTTGTCACTAACGAACCAATTTTCTATTGATAGAATAAAAAGAATTATTCAGAACTTCAATGCGCACATCTGTATTGATTGGTGAGATAATAATTACCATCTCCTCTGGTCCTCTCAATAACCTGCAAACCCATATCATGAATGCCTTTGAAAATTTCCCTATTTTCTTCATGCATATATTCTATTTGAACAGCAACCATAGCATCAATTCACCAATGCAAACGCTTGACTCATCATTGAATATCACGGTCATCCAATTGTACACAGTTTATTTTAGCTAAATTTAACCTGATTGTATTTCTTTTGTATGTTAGTGTTGGTTTTTCTTAGTCTTTTCTGTATGTAAATCCCCTTTTATTTAGCCAATACCTTACAGATTTGTCACAAATATAGACCCATTTGCCTTTCAGTTGCTTTGTACAACATTTTCTATTTTCAAGGCTTTGAATTTTCTGACCTGGTGCTTCGATTTATTTTGTAATCAAGCAGCATGTTCTCTTTCTTTTTTAACCACCTAATTTATTTAATTTGTGCACTAAATTTTATCCACAAATGACTGAGAACAGCCATCGTCTTCCGCCATACTCTACTACGGATTGACATCTTGAATGTGTCGGACGATCCTTCCCATATTTTAACATTTTACAGTTCTGTTTTTGAGCAATGAATTCTTTTAGTTATGTACGTCTATACGTTTGTTTAAGGATGTACGAACTGTCTTTTAACTGTACACTGACTTGCATGTTTATGATTTTATTGGTATGGGTTCAATTAATGCAAATCAGATATTATTAAGTGTTGAATTTTTCATAATATTTTTCTCTTCATGGCTGGAAAATTGTCCAATGAATTTTTATGCACACAGCACGTCGAGCTATTAAAATATAGTTATTTAATAAGCTTAGCTTAGATGTAGAGCAAGGGTAGAAGTTTGGGGCGTCCAATGAGAATCGAACTCACTAACAATGGTCTGCGAAACGAGGTTGCTAACATTACACCAGGTGAGCTATTAGTATGCATTCGTCTTATCTGTCACTAGTATATATTCCTGGCAAATAAAAAATAAACTCAAGTGAACATTCAATAAAAATTCTAATTCCAAATGTTTTTCTAACAGTAGTACATACACATATAGAAGAGGATGGATCATTATATTTGAGGATTTAGAAGTTGTTGCTTTAGAGATGTTGATCTTTAGAATGTTCGATCTAAGCGATTAATATTCACTATCTGATTTATGCATTAGTATGATAGCATATTATGATGTAAAATAAATATTTGTCGTGTGAAATATAAACAGGTAGACATGCCGTCGGCTTGCGTCATTAGATTTAATGAAAGGAATTTGATTCACTATAAAAAAAATATGAAGCAGTCAATCTCCAACAGACACTTTTAGGAATGCAGACTACGCAGATGATTTAGCAAATACACCGCTACAAACCGAATCTTTGGTGCATAAACTGGAAGTGCGGCAAGATGTATTGGCTTCTATATGAACTCAGATAAAACAGGCCTCATGTGTTTTAGGAAAATGGTTCAATCTCCACATTAAATTGGAAGTTTTTGAAAGTAGTAGACCAGTTCACATATCTAGGTAGCAATATAGCACCTACAGAAATTGATGTCAATATACTTATAAGAAAAGCATTAACAGGTTATCGATCATATGCAGTGATCTGATAGCTTTTAGATTCAGTGCGTCATGGGACGCATATATTTGCTTTAAATAAGTCCCCGGGATATTTTATGTGTCCCAACTAAAGCTGTCTATCTCCGACCTTGTAATCTATCCTGTGTAATTCCTTCCTAAGAAACTATTGAAAAGTATTTGCAGTTAGTTTGAAATGGTGAGGGAAGAAAAAAGAAAAACACTGGGACGCATGGATACGATTTTACTACATCTTTTTAGATGTCTGTGCGTCAGGAACGTAGGACGCGTATCTATCAGCATCTCTGATATGGAAATATGATCTATATGACAAAATAAAAGTGGAATTCTTCCAAGTTGTAACAGTATCAACGATATTGAATGGCTCTACCACTTGGACTTTAACGAAACACTTGAGGAAAAAGCTGAATGGGAACAATTCAATGATTATTTATGTTGTTTTGATCAAGCAGCACCTCACATAGCTATACGGCTAATTGCCTCATATCACACACCATCCATGTAAGACGAACAAAATAAGCTGCAGAAGTAAGGATGAACACATAAGCGATATTCTCCTGTGAACTCCAACACATGGACACACCAATGTGGGCCAACCAGCAAAGAATTACATGCATCAGTTATGTGCGGACACTGGATGCCAAGTGGAGGACTTGCCAGGAGCAATGACCGATACGGATGGCGAGAGAACGATAGAGACATACAGACATACATAAATATAGATAGATAGATAGATAGATAGATAGATAGAGAGAGAGAGAGAGAGAGAGAGAGAGAGAGAGAGAGAGAGGGGGTCAAAGGAATCCGTGCTGTCATGATACATAGATTATTTTCATATAAATATACACATTCATATAGATAAATATATAAGTACGATTTTTATGATAATTTATTTAATTAATTACACACATCACCATTTTGATTTTGCGCCATGTCACATAAACGAGACACCTACGAGGATTAATCGTTTACTCGTTAGTAATAATTTCAGAGACTATCTTGCTCAGTATTGCGTAAAGACGCGATTTCCTAAGTATAGATATAGATATATGAGGTGCACCGTAACAGAAACCGAACTTTGAAAAATATGTTTAAAATTATTTTTTTCATTTACAATTGAACTAAGATCTGTTGATTCTGTATCTAGATTATACTTAGATACATCTGCTCTATCACCAATATTTATCTCTTTTCTCTTGTCTTTCCGAGCAGAAACGGTTCTCTTAAGAATAGACTTGTAACATTCAATATCAGAAAAATAAAGAATAAACTATAAACGTCTATCTACCCATATATCATATATTATTAAACCAGAAGTTGGTAAACAGCACTATGCGAGGCATATTCCTCTTTTGAAGGATTATCTGCCGATCACAGATTCGTTTTGGTAATGATACGCCTCAGTATAGTTATTTACTAAGCTGAGCTTAGATGTGGCCCAAGGCCAGAAGTATGGGGCACCCAGTGAGAATCGAACTCACTAACAATGGTCTGCTAATCTGGCTTGCTAACCATTACACCACGCCTTAGTATAAGCAGAAATAAGTAGCAAACCGCTAAATGTGTGCGATATGAGTTGCCAATAGTGATATATGTTACTATACGAAATAATGTTAATACTTTTCAGAAGGCATACTTGAAATGATGAAATAAATGTAACAAAACAAAGAGTCAAAAATACAATTTCCTTGAAGTCATAAATTTGTCAGGAAATAACGTTCTTACGAATTTTGTGGCCATTTTTAGGCTTCAAGGGAGAGCACTCTACAGTGGTGATCTTAGTGTTAGGTAGAATCCTTTGGTTGTTCCTTAGTGAAGAATCCTTTGGTTGTTCCTTAGTGTTAGTAGGATCTTTTGGTTGTTCTTTAGTGAAGAGTCATTGTGTTAAGCAGAGGCTCGTCCATGTCGAATACGTGCACGACTTTCAAGGCCGATGATTAAGTAGTTAACTTACCACGGGTTGATTGGCTGATTGAATCCATGCGCCCAAACAAAGTCTATAAGTTTAAGTTGTGGACTTCAACACACCTTATAGTATAAGGAATATTCCAACAACGCAATAAAGTAATATATTGTCAACAAATGTCTATTTTGGCCGTGACAAATTCTACCAGTCGTTGACACAGAGATAGATAGAAAGAAGGTTACAATAACAGTGTCGCTTAAATTAGACATGGTAACGCTTGTGACATTCACCTGTCAACCGTCAAGATGGAGAGAAAAAAAGAAAGAATAGCTGTTCTATTTTCGATTGTCTTATTCTAGCCTGCGTCGTGGTGTCTGTCCTTCGTAGTCTTCAGTTCTTTATCCTCTTGTTCTCTCGTTTCCCTTTCTACAAAATAATCAACTGATTATTTTCTTACGTCATATCTAGTAACATTGTATATTGTAATTTTGTATACAATGGAATTTTAGCCAAACAATCCAACATTCCTTTGGCCCGAGATGGTTACAGTTCTCCCGAAAATATTCAACGCCGCCTATTCTCTGACGGAATTTCAACATACATTTTAAACAACGCCTTTAAAATAAATTATTTTTTTCAATACATTTTTCAAAATATTCCTTCTTCTTCTTCTTCTTCTTCTTCTTCTTCTTTTCTTCTTCTTCTTCTTCTTCTTCTTCTTCTTCTTCTTCTTCTTCTTCTTCTTCTTCTTCTTCTTCAATCACAACTTATGTTTACTAAAACTGATCCTTTTTCGGATCTTGATTATCCACGGTCCCCTAATAACGTAACACTAAGACGTTTTACAAAGGCTGAACTTGATGAAGTTGTAAAAACAATCAAAAGCCGAAAATCTGAAGTGCACAAGGAAATAAGTATTAACGTATGAAAGACAAGAAAGTTTGATGGCATACCTCATCGATTATACAATGCATGGCATGAACAAAATACAATAGAGAAATGGACCTGATGCTGTCTCTCCCCCTTTTCAAATCATTAAGAACTATAGGGGTATGCCGATTACTGCCATAGCTGATAAAGTTTATAATCTCTTATCAATCAATTACATCCAACCTAAAGTTGAGAAAATGTTTAAGAAAATAAAAACGGATTCCGGAGAAATTAATCCACAAATAGGTAGATTCTGATGATTCATTGAAACGTCGAAAGAGCACGAGCAAAAACTATCGAGGCAACCCTCTTAGGTAGTAATATATCATACACAGAATGCAATATTAATATACGCATAGGAAAGGCATTGGTTGGTATTAATAGATTATCATTCTGATAATATTAAGAGAGACATTTTCCGGACTGTAGCAGTGTCAGTGCTACTGTATGGTTGAACAATTTGGATTCAAAGGAAACGCATGAAGAAAATGCTAGATGAAGCACAACACACGGATGTTGTGTACTGGCTTTAAAACGTTCTGGAAGCATGATCATATAATAGCTAGCTGTACGGCCACTTACCTCCTATCGCACAAACCACCTAAGTAAGACGAACACTGCGGAAGAAATATGAACGAACTTAAGAGTGAAATTCTTCTGTAGACACCTACACATGAACACACAATAGTTCGGCGACCAGGAAAGCCATTGATCAACTCTGTGCTGACACTTAACACCGTACTAAGCATTAACCAAAGTACATAACCTATAGGATGGGTGGTGAGAGAGTCATGAAAATCCGGGCTGTCAGGACGAATTAGTATATATATTTATATATATACATATAAATGTGCGTGTGCGTGTGTGTGTGTGCGTGTGTGTGTATGTATCTATTTGAAAATTGCATAGGCAAACTCAGGCATACAAGGTCTATAAATGATATTGTGCACTGGGTTAGCTCAGTCGGTAGAGCGTTCAGCAAGAAACCACAATGTTCCTAGTTCGATACCGGTCCTCACCAACTCAGCGTATGAGTAGCACAGGAATATGTGCGGTAAAGTAAGGAGCTGATGGTAGGTGTGGCGTTCCACCTCAGATGCTAAAACAATCTCCTTGGTCTAGCGCTATTGAAAAGGGTATAGACTCCCTCGCTGACTGGCTGATACCGACTTTAGGCCGCCCCGACGACTTTACTTTACTATATGAACAACATATATTACATATATCTATCTATCTGGCTAGCTATCTCAATCTATCCCCCTCTCTTACTCTATCTCTTGTCTCTGTCTCTGTCTGTCTCTCTCTCTCTCTCTCTTCTCTCTCTCTATATATATATATATATATAATGTAACAATGTTCGCCTCTTACTGACATTTACCGACGGTCGAGACGATAAGGAGCTAGAATGACAAAACTTAATCGGATTACCCTCCCGTCAAAAAATCGAGGTTGTCTAGCCACACTGATGAGACGTAACCGTCAAAACACTGTGTCTGTGGATAACTATATATATATATATATATATATATATATATATATATATATATATATATTAGCCGATAATGTTAAGCCGATAAAGCAAACTTTTTCTTAATCTGATAGTTGCGATTTGTTATTTTTAAATGTTTTATTCGACAATCTCTATCACGTTCTAATGTCATTTTTATCTTTCGTTTTATTCCGTCTTATAAATAGCAATTTTAACCTAGTTAAGAAACAAATATAAATAAGTTTAGTGTGTATAACTGTAAAAGGGTCATTTACTGGAGAGGCAGTGTCAATCAGTCGATGAATCAGTCACGTGGTGCACAACAAGAAACCCAATAAGCCATGATATAAGACGATACTTGAATAGAGAGTCTGTCTTCGGTTTGGTTCTGCACTGAGTCATGTAGTTCTTTTTTAACTGTCAGACACACTAATACACATTGTTATAGATAGAATTTAATACATTTCTTTCTTTCTCTCTCTCTTTCTTTCTTTCTTTCTTTCTTTTCTCCAATTTTCCTCGGTTCATAATGCATTTATTTCTATCGTACCCTCTTTTTAAACTTTCTGTCTCTTCTCTCTCTCTCTCTCTCTCTCTCTCTCTCTCTCTCTCTCTCTCTCTCTCTCTTTCTCTCTCTTCTTCTGACATTTTTTATTGACCCTTGCCAATGGCTTATTACTTAAACAGACGTAGACGGAAACATAAGATATCTCTAATTTACTGGCCTTTTGGTTAGGATATTGGTGTCTTGACTTTCGATGAGTAAAGACATAAAACAAGCGTTACCTGATCCTGGATATTCCCAATTCAAAGAAGTAACTCCCCATTGGACTGAAAATAAATCTTCTTGTGTCCCCATGACGTATTTATGCCACAGGACAGAGGTAGTGTGCACTTTTCTATTCTACTCACATGTGCGTGTGTGGGCATCCCATTAAATCTGAGCCCTGGGGCTTTCGAATACACCGACTGCAAGTAAAAACCCACCAATGGGGCCACCCGTTGGCCGTGGATGGCGACCCGTGATACTTAATAACGAAATCCTAGTGGGTGAGCAGTCCATGACATGCAACACTCCACTTAAACCCTTACTTCGGCTAGACGGGCGGTCGGAGAGGTCCCCTTCCATCAATCGGCTAGTCATGTCAAGCCTTATAACATATATGATTGCCCCAATCTTATTGTCCTCATAGCAAGCCCCAATCCTGTTTATCATATGGGTGCTAGAAGGCGGTGGCTGAATGTCCTGGGAATGACTTTAAACTTTATCCGATAGTGAAGTTCCAGGTCTGGAGGTTTTAAGAATGTGGAGCACCCCTTTATTCCCATTACTCCCAGGTCCACTCTAACCAGAGTGGTAGTACCTGTTAAGTTCCCATCTATGGGTTAAATAGAAAAATATATTTATAACAAATTGAGTATCCATTAAGAATGAATTTATTTTAAAACAATTTCGGTATTAAATGTCCCACTAAGGTTGATATGCCGTAAAACAAAACAAAACAAACCATTAACCCTGACCCTGTGTCACATTTGTGAATAGAATTCACAGCAATGCACTTGGGAAAGACTTAGCTTCATCGAGTAATACTAACATGGTAGAGTTTGTTTTTTTTGGCTTTTTCGTCAAGGTGGTTGGTTTTTTGGTCGTTGTTTAATGGCATATCACATCGTGCGGGTTATTTGATTCTAAATATTCTTATATGATTTATGTAGCATAATGTTATTAATAAAATTGTCGAAATAATTTTATTAACTTGTAAACATATCTATTTGTCCCGTAAATAAGACCACATCAGCTACTAGCACTCTGGCAATGAAGAGGTACTCCACACTCCCCATAGCTCCAAATTTGGAACCTCACTATTAAATGCAGTTTAGCGTCATACCCAAGACATTCGCCATGATGGTAGGCAACCAATGTAGAAGAAAGACAATTATGATTTCATACTGCATTTAATGTAAGGACAATAGTCTTAGGAAATAAAATCTGTGAACTGAGTTCAAATCCAGAACGAGGCTATTGGCTTTCCACTTTGCTCTAACGCCTGTGGGAAATGCATGAATACATATGTTCTCCCTCTAGCTATAAGTAAATAGTAAGACAGTCTTGGTTACTTAGCTTTGGTTAAACAAAAAGTCTATGAGAAGGAGGACTCTGAATTCTATCTAGAAGAACTCCGCTTAAAGATTGACATCGTTTCAATTGGCTGTTGGAAGATTTTTGTAATATAAGTTGTGCTGAGGTCCACCACTTAAACTTATAGACTTGGAATAGGCACATAGATTAAAGCCAGCCAATCAACAACTCGAATATGTGGTTAGTTAACTATTTAATTCACAGACCTTGAAGGGAATTCATTTGCACGTATTCGACATTGAAGAACGGACCTGCAACCAAGGAATTTGCTCAACGCAAGGATTTTACCCAACACTAAGGGACACCGAGAAACAACCAAAAGATTCTACCCTACAATAGGAGACACAGAGGAACAACCAAATATTTATTTACTAAAGGATCACCACTGTAAAGTGCTCTCACTTGAAGCCTATAAATGGCTACAAATATCGTAACACAGACATTGCATGAAGTAGGGTAACAGCTGGTCTATCTCACAGACAATCATGGTAATTCCAAGAATATATGGAAAAAGAAATCCATGCAAGAACATGATTACCTATCAGCCCATGTTTTGCTATTTTACTAAGTTGACTAAGAAATTTCCATGTTTTCTACGTGCTAGTTTGAGGCTAATATATCACGTGACTGAAACAGTTTAAAGCGTGGAAGGTACCCGTTGTAGATGAGAGTATTGTAGTTGTTGGTGCGCTAACATGTTGTGCATTGCTTTATTCCATGTGATTTGAAAGTCGCACCGATGAACATGCAACATAGTCTAATTACGTTTTCGATCAGAGCCCTTGTGTGAAAGGTAAACGAGCTCGACATCTCAAAGACACACTGTGATTCATCACCACACAACCTCGTCAACAGTACTTTGAGCTGACGCATTGTGCCTTACGTAACCGAAAAATTGATAAGATTTTGACTCACCTTATTTAGCTCTTGATATAATAGAATTGAATTTCATATCTTAACAATGATATGTAACATTCCAAATGACCATTTATTTATAAACAAGAGGCGCGTGATACAATGGAAATTGACACGTCCAGATGAGTTCAGATCTTGGACGAGGCTGTTTGCATTTCACATGGCACTGATACCTTTCGGAAAGGTAGGGATGCAGCTGTTCTCCGTAAAACTATGGGAAATTACAGGTAAGACTTAGCTCTTGAACCTTGGTTAGTCAACCATTCTGGGAGAAGAAAAACTCTGAATTCAAGTATATATTAGCATATCTATCTATCTATCTATCTATATATATATGCACGCGCGTGTGTGTGTGCGCGTGTGTGTGTATGATAATGTAAACTATTTTTTTTAAGCCAGAAACTGATGACATTTCTAAAACTCGTATGGGCAATATATTATAAAAAAAGCAGGTCCTTTATTCAGTTTTTCTTAATTCCAGAAAGTGCGTCTTTTCTGAATACACAGACTCTATAAACGAACATGCGTACAAGTCGTACTACGCATTAGAGAATAAAGCCTTAGACAAGTGTATCGATCAGAATATATAAGCGTACATATCGTATAAGCTTCATGTAGAAGTAATCTGCATAGAAAATAATATGCACGAGCAGATTAATTTGTAAATGAACCCACATCCTTGGAGTTAAATAAGGAAGATAATATGCAGTTGCTTTATCAGACTATATTAATATTATCTGCAATCTAGCTTACCATGTGTTGATAATCGTGACTGTCAGTTGTTGCACATGAAAGGCCAAAAACTGCGTGAATCATATTTCTTGGTCTACTAATTTACATATCAAGATATCATGTGACTCTATATAGTCGTGTTCTGTTTAATAAAATGTTCTCTTTTTTAAAAGCTGACACACACACATATATATATATATATATATATATATATATATATATAAGAAAATTTGCTTGAAGTGAATGTGGTATACCGCACACAATGTAACAAATGCAACCAATTTTACATAGGTAGCACCACTAGACCACTAAACATTAGAGTCAAAGAACACTTCCACATACAAGCATCCACATTCCGCAAACACTTAATTAAATGCAACAACACAGAGAAATATAACAGTCAATAGAAAGGCCTGGGAGAGAAATCTGGGTGATTCTGCGAATTAAAGAGGCCTTGCTAATAGCTAGATTAAACCCAGGGATCAATAACAGGACTGAAGTCAGCGCAGAGTTCATAATACAATAAACCCACAACCAACGGGTACACGTAACAGTATATGCACACACGCACGAAACACATACCCACATGCACAATGGAGAATTAATAATGAAACAAATCTACAACGAGAAGACTAATGCGAAACGCACCCACATGTATAGCCCAGCAAAATCCCACACACATACAAACACACAAACCATTGCACACTAGTTGTTAACTAATAAGATTTACACTAGATATTGATGAATTTAACTATTTTACCTTTTTATCTAACACACACACACATACACACTTATGGACAAGGTACATATGAAAGAATTTAAAAAATTGAATTAAATATAAATAAGTAAATAAACAAACAAATAATAATAATAATAATAATAAGAAGAAGAAGAAGAAGAAGAAGAAGACAAAAAGATTAAATGATTTAATTACAACACGAAATATTATACATCACCATGGCCACCAAATACAAATACGCTCTTTCATACGCACGTGGATACGGTCATTCATACGCACACACGCGCGTAGATACGGTCATAACGTCACAGTCTACACGCATTTTCATGCACACACGCAAGACAACATACACACACGTACAACCAAAAAAGCGCATTCACGTAAACATGCAACACGAGAATACAGTTATAAAAAAAATTTTCATCTGTAACATTTTCAAAAAATTTCATTTAACTAAAAATGCCATAGCAAGACGACAACTACTTCAGTTCCAGTGTTCTTCTGAAAAAGACATTTTATCTCGAAATATCAAGAATAAATTACGGTTAACAAATAACACCATTGTTACCTTATTATTTTTTTTCACATCTGCATTGGGATAGCCTTCAAAATAAACCTCCAACCAATATATATATATATATATATATATATATATATATATATATATATATATATATGTTGTAAGGTTGCCTGGACATGAAGTCAACATCTGGTTACTCACAGTTTCTTGCCTATGCGATCTTTAGGCGGAATTAGGAAATTGGTTTACCGGTTTGTTTAAATACCCTGTGGTTTGATCCTTTCCTGAGGGGGGACGAGAGTGGACTGGATTCTGGTTGGTCAATCAATTGTATAGCACGGTGTTAACCTGGTTTTGATTTGTCAATTGTTATGTGTAGCACTTAGTTTACGCAGAGTGTTCTGTTATCTGCTCTTTTATCAGCTCATGGCGGTGATTGATTTATTTGGTAGTTGCTATATGTACCACGAAGTTTAACGGAGTATACATTTAATCTATTTACTTAGGCATAGTTTTTAAAAAAAGTGCAATTAGGGCATATTCCACGTAACGATGGGAAGCTTTGATTGTTCTGAAACCGGTGAATTAGCAGGAAGATACATACTAAACTTATGATCTGAATCAATAGAAACTACATGGGGATATACTGGGATGACTGTTTGATAGTACTAAGAAACGGCACAGGACAAAACCCAGACCGAATCACAAAACAAATTATAAAAATACTTAAACATACATGATTCAACATAGACATAACCAAATTCAATCAAACGGACTTCCAAGATATAAGTTTCAACCTACAAAAAGCAACATGCAAAACGCACAGAAAACCAAATGACATCCCACTTTACACACGCACGTCATGGATCCACCCATCCAACAAAATTTTAAAAAATCTAGGGCAAAGGTTATCCGACAATTGACCTACAAAACCATCTTCAACAACTTAAAAGACTACGAGATAGCATTAAAAATAGTGGAATGTGTGAAAAACTAATTCACACCCCAGATAGACCAAAAATATAAAAAAACAAAATTGGTACATAAAAATAATCTTGTTTAACATACCATATCATAAGAACGCCAAGTCAAGACTCAGTGTGTCAGTGATGTGCGCACAGGTGCATGCACAAGCGCATGCATAAAATCACAACAGTGTCGCCAATAACTGGACGAACAGTGCCCAGAGTCCCAAATGCTTTGGAGACCTTACTTTTAGGATTACCTTCGTAGAAATATTATTAACTGAAACAGTAAAGACATTTAACCATTAAACAAAGTATTCACAGTTATTTCTACACATGCTGCTAAAACATGAGATCATTTGAACAAAAATTGTTTAAGTTGTTAGATTATGAAATGATATTTTTTTTTCTGAAACGCCCTGTACTTAAATACTCCTGTAATCTTAGTCAATAAGAAGAACGTTTTATTTGCTGAAATACTTATCAGTAGTCATTTTAAAAACTCGTATGGGTAATAGATTATAAAAAAAACAAGCAGGTTCTTTATTCAGTTTTTTTCTTGATTTTTTACAAGATTTCTCTTTCGTGTGCTATCAACTAATCTGTGATCATGATCACGAACAAAACATATACGTCTTCCCAATTTGGGGAAAAACTAGATATTGAACTGTTTTCAAATTGGCATTTCACTTTGACTGAGTACTTCAAGAACTGAGGAAAATATGATAATATTTGGGTTCTCTGTAGATTCGATCTATGATTGATGGTATAAATCATGGGAAATTGATCTGCTGATTTTCAATCACATTTACAAAATGATATCATTATATTACGTATAAAAAGCATTAAATTTCATTACATTTTACGGAAATACTTGAAAACTTTCAGACACTATGATTTCGTTTATGATAAGGGTTAGGGTTACTTTGAGGCAGTGTTAGGGTTAGAGTTAGGCTACTTGGGGAGTTTCTGTAATCTAATGCTTTTAACTCTTGCGCACTATTCTTATGCAGAGTATTTAGAAAATTGAGACAAATTAATCATACCGATGAAAATAATCAATTATTATCCAAGCGTTCTTGTTATTTTATGGTCCAGACATGCTCTTTTATGTTCAATGCAATTATTTAAATGGATGTTTTCTCTTATTTTTCTGTTACTTTTAACCAGTAGCTTTTCTGTGTGTTGTGGTTTAGTGGGGGTGTAATTGCCTATGTATGTTGTTGTTTCCATAAGCAATTACACTATACCTTCTCGCTCTTTTTCTAGACACATCTCTAATCAATTCCTCTCTTTTTGCAGATATAATTTTTACTAACATCATATATATATATATATATATATATATATATATATATATATATATATATATATATATATAGTAGTAGTAGTAGTATTAACGAGTGAAAATATTCATTTCAAGTTGAAAACTGACGTTTGGCTGAATATTCGTCAATTAAAATGAGTTTCACAAAATTAGAACAAGACACAAAATTCTATATGAAACCCCAGGACAATGAGACCATGACATTTGCCAATTGAACATTGGATTTTCGAACCCAAGTCGCATACCAGACACATTTATTTTTGTGACAGAATACAGTTTTAAATAACCGACAACTGTGAAAAGTATACCCTGTTCTGATTGATTATTTACTTTAGAACTGAGCAAAGGGAGACAAAATTAAAATTCTAACCAGGTTTGATCTCCGTTTGAATATTAGCAGTGTATCACAGACTTCATATTCTTTTGATATGAGACTTTGTGACTATTACAAATTACAAACAATGAAAACGCAACTCACTGATCAATATCTAGAAACCATTAAAATCATGCGATATGCTGTGAAGAACTTGTTGAAGACGCAGATATTTGAAAACAACAAGGAACGTTTTCGGGAGTGGAACAACAATATATTAGTTAACGAAAACCTTTCGAAAAAGACAAGGTTAATTCACAATTAATTTGTTAAAAAAAGATACCCAGTTTTATTATGTAATATACCAACATTGCACACACAATACATACGCGCACACACTCATATATATATATATATATATATATATATATATATATAGGTGATGAAATTGATGTTTATTTATCTGTTTCCTAAATTTTCGGGATAAAATCCCATCTTCAAAGGTTTCGGAGTTACATGTGTTTTTTAATACATATATTACGTTATAAAGGAACGCTAAAAAGGAACGGTGAATGTTGTATTGAATTTTGAATTAAAGGCGTTCGGCAGCGTTCAGCTATTTCCGTGGTGAATCGCCGGTCCGTTCGCGCGTGCAGTCTCAAATACTATGATGCAAAAACATAGAATTGGCTGCATTGCTGCATTTTAACGGGTATACCACGTACACTTCATGGCACATATCTGTGTAACGGATAGGGAAGTTTGCTTATGTGCAATTGGTGCTGTTCTTATAGGTATTCTTTGATAGTTGTCTTCGGAGTGAGGGGCCATAGTGGGCTAGTTGTATGTCTAATCCCTCCCTCAGGATGGCCCTGCGTATCGCTACGGTTGTTTTCTTTTCAATATATATATATATATATATATATATATATATATATATATCAAATTAGATAAAATTGTGTCTCACAAATCATACAAAAAGTTGCAGCCAAATATACTGCTAAAACAATAAATGACACATTCAGTTCTTGCAATCGTATCTTTTCGGTGTATTTCAACAGTTTCCGCCAGTATATCAAAACATCAGAAAAGAAATAATTAAGTCTGACCTCAATTCATATGACAAAATCTCAGACAATATATTCGATTTTGATATATAAATTTCCCTGTATATATTCCTTTAAAAATCGTAGTGATTTATCAAAACACGAAAAGGATGTTTTTAGCAATATAAGAGGAAATTATCGTCTATATTTCGAATCACATGTTTTTTGTTTTATTATTTATCATGTCTTAAGAAAATCCAGGAATTTGATCGGCAGTGCAGTGTTTTTGTTTTGCATAACAGTTTTTAAGGACTTTTCCTTCAGTGTGATTTTCAGCAACTAGTATCATTTAATCATTTATCATTTAAATACAAATTTATATTTTGATTTGCTAGTACTTAATCGAAATAACTTTCTGAATAGTTTTTCTTGTAAGTATTATGCATAAGTAGGTAATCATATTATAAGGGCCAGTTTAGCTCAGTCTGTAGAGCGTCAGCCTAGGAATCGCAGGGTTCCGGGTTCGATACTGACCCACACAAACTCAGTATATGAGTAGCACTGGGATTGAAGGTGGCGCTCCCTCATAAATGCTAAAATAATCTCCTTGGTCTAGCGTTAGTAAAAAGGGTATAGACTTCCTCGCTGTCTGGATGATGCCGACATTAAGCCACCCTGCCGACTCATATTTATAATTTCACCCCAATTTGAAAACGGTAGGTCTGGTCAGATTATGAGCCCATGTGTGTTAACTCAGAGAAGGATCTGTAAGCATATTCGGCTTCGTTGAATGTATCAACATAATGTTGTTTTTCAGCTTCTCTATGTTTCTAAGAAATAATATTTCTGTTTCTGTCATAAAGCGAAACAATGCTTTTGAATGATTTAACGATAACTGTAAACGTTTGACGAATAGGTTTGTCATTTGCTATTTAGAAATTTATTTTATACAATTATGAAATATGTTTTTCATTTTGTAATTTGGGTTCTAAATTGTATAAGAAAATACTTTTTTGATATGTTCAATTTAATATCATATACTAGTTATCAACAAATCAAGTGCCAATTTTCACTTTAAAAACGAATTGAAATTAGTTAAATCGATTATTTAATGTCAAAATCTTGTGTTAGTCGAAAAGTAGTAACATAATTATTGAATTTCAGTAAAACAAAAACAAAATAATATTACATATGTAATTAATTTTTAATACATTACATTAAGTAAATTATGTAGTAAAAAACACGTTATTAGGACTTTAAGTGGTATATTGGCCTATTGTCAGTATCATCCGACAGCGAGGGGGTCTATCCGCTTTTAACTAGCGCGAGACCAGGAATATTGATTTGCGTTTGAGGTGGAGCCACATATCTACCGTCAGCTCCCAACTTTACTACACAGATCAAAACAGTGCTACACATGTGCTGATTTTACAAGAGACGATACGAACCCGGAACCTTGTGGTACGCAGTGTATGCTCTACTGATTAGGCTAAATCGGCCCATTATTTATAATCTGTTTCATTTGATGGATATTATATTCCACAGTTAGTTTACTCACACACACACACACACACACCTATATATATATATATATATATATATATATATATATATATATATATATATATATATATATATACATACATACATATATATATAAAATAAACATGTACGTTTCTTACATATACTTATATTCTTACACATATATGGTGGATTAGTGTGTGTATTGCGTGAGAGCTTGTGTTTGTTTGTGCGCTCACTGTCGTTGGATATAGCGGGAAATCACTAAATAAATAATGTCGCGCCGAATTATTGATTTTTATTTTGCCTCCACGTGCTCCAAAGTTCCTCAAGTAGACTTTGCCTGCCATCACTTAATTGTTTCTTGTTTAACTGCATGTTTGTTAATTTGTTTTTATTGTCAAATGAATAGGAAAAAGCATTCACCTATAATACAAAAAAATATCTGAAAATTACTTAAACACGGCTTTTCCTATTACAAGCTTATCTGGCGCCAATTCGAGCAGCTATTGCATTCATGAAGCTTCCTTTCCTACCTTACAATTTCTGTTAGCAGCGCCATATTTTAAAAATAATCAAATCGTTCGTTAAAAATCCCTGTGAACTCGCAGTCGATCAGGAAATGTTCAAAGGTACCACTTCTAGGTCTATAGGTTTGCATGAAGAGAAATGGAGACAATAGGCTGTTTTTATTCGGCTGTACAATCCAAAAAATTCAGTAAGAATCTATAATGAAAACATAACCATATAAAAAATTTGCACTGAAGATAGTAAACACTTGTATAATTTTTGATAACGTGAGAACCGCTACACTTGTCTATCTACAGTTAGATCTTTTGATTATTACGTCGTCAAGTAATAGTTAACATGCTGATATTGCAGATTAATTGATTGATTGATTATAACGACATTTCAAATCGTCCTGGGATATTTTAGGCCGAGTGATTCTTTGTGCGTTCATATTTCCATTTTCTGCTGTTGTTATTATTGTTGTTGTTTATTGATTTTAACGGCATATCAACCCGTCTGGGGTCATGTCATGCCTAATGGTTAAGTTATACATATTGTGTATTTGTATTTATACTTTTTAGTAATTGGTTTTAACAATGTTTTAGCATTATTGGTGATTATGTTGTATGGTATTGATTTGTTTCATGTCTATATTCTATGTTATAATTTTATTTCCCTAAAACAAGAGAGAATACCTCTATGTTGGAATTTTCAAACAGATCTTTCATATTGTTTGCTTTAAAGAAACGGTTTCTGATGTGAGCAAAAAACCTGCAATCCATGAATAAGTGTTTAACTGTCAAAGATATTTGACATGTTCCACATTGTGGTTGTTGTTCTTGTTTGAGTATATAGGTGTGTATTAGTCTTGTATGACCAATGCGTAATCGGGACACAATGACTTGTTTCTTTCTAGACTTACCTAAAGTTAGTCTCCAGCCTCCCAAAATGGGCTTGATTAGTAAAAGTTTATTGTGGATGTTGTTATTCCAGTGTTGTAGTTGGTTCTTAAGAGCTTTTTTTCATACACGGCACTATCAAATACAAATATTTTGTAAACATGAGTATTTGATCAATGGATAGAATAATAGTAGATACTATTATCTCGAGTCAGAGTAGACCTGGAAGTAATAGCAATGAAGTGGTACCCGATACTGCTTAAATCTCCAGAACTAAAACTTCACCATTAGATGCGGTTCAATGTCATACCCACGACATTCTTTTTTCCTTTTTTGTTGGATACTTCTCCTTTGCAGTATTCAGTCAGCCTATTATAAGCCGCGCCGACAAATAATCAGTTATTACTGAGTTCTATGCTCATATTGACAAAATTCAAAAGAGAATCACCTTTGGCCTCTGTTTAAATATATTGATTAACCTGCTGAAAGTTATGACTGACAATGAAAGATTTATAGTCGAAGAAATATGTTGGTTAGATGTAGATGATTTGAAGGGAAAACAAATCGAAAGAGAAACGGACAAACAGATAGAATAAGCAAAATAAAGAAAAGACTAAAGAATACGAAGAAAATACAAAAGAGAGGATATAAAAAATTTAAAAAGTAAAAACACACAGAAAAAAAACGAACAAAGATGAAAGAAAAGGGCAAAGAATTAGAAATAAATAGTGAAACAAAATGAAAGAAAGACGAACAGAACGAAAGTGCAAGAAGTAACGAAAGTAACCCTATAGAACATATCAATTATTTATGAATCCAGATTGACTCTGACAATATCAGTGAATATAGAGAAAATGCAAAAAAAGAGCAACATAAAAAATGTAAATGAAATAGGAAAAAAAAAAGGTGAAAAAAATAACAAACAAAGAAAAGTAAGAAAAAGAATGAAAAACGAACGAGGTAAAGAAAAAAAGGAGAAAGAATAATAAAAATAAAAGACCAAAATTACAATGGCAAATGAAAAAGGAACGAGAAAAGAAAGACGATACGGAAAATACAAAAAGGTAACAAAGGGAGATAAGGACTTTCTTATTTCTCCTAGACTGGTTACCTAACCAAGTCTGCCCTACTATTTACGCATAGCGGGAGGGAGAGCTGCTGGATTCATACTTTTCCCAAATGTTTTAGCGCTATGTGAACTATAGCTTCGTCGACGATTTGAACTCGGGTCGACGAGTCCATTTCCAACGACTCTAACCCTTACACAACGCACCTCCAACGCAGTCGAGAAGATGTAGATAAAGAATGAAAGAAAGAAAGAAAGAAAGAAAGAAAACAGGGCTGGACACATCGATGCCTCTGCTTATATCTTCGTGATAAAATCAAACTCTGCCTACATTTAGTATCACGTCATCGATATGGAACTGTTAGCAAACCTGTTGACTTGTGTTTTCAATATTCACTTTTCCACATCTATAATCTGGACAGGTTTGTTAAGTGACTTACTGCTTTCACGCTGAAAAAAAAACGACTCAAGAACAATCTAAGGATTATGAACATTTGTATGAACTCAGATCTATAAATCTTTTCATTATAGATTATTGAATAGCATGAATATTTATTTCCTGGAAGCTCATTTTTCTGCTCATGTAAATATATATCTAATAACTAAAAGAAGTATACTACTATTCACAGTATATACGTTTTCTAACTCAATATAAACCGGTTCGAATGTTTGTTAACATAACGATTGAATTTAAGCAAACACCAACGTAACAAAATACGATAGAAAAAGCTACAAATGTACAAAACATCTTTAAACTCCAACAGAATGCATCTGTAGTATTACATATGCAGACAGAAGCAGAGTAAACTGGTTGAGACTAGTCAAGTAACCCTAGAACATATCAATGATTTATGAATCCAGACCGACTCTGACAAGTCAAAGAGACTGAATCAACATAAACCAACACGTCTGATATAGAGAGTCGGATAGCCAGCCAAATCGTACAGACTAGGCGCTGAACTAAAAGATTCGCCGGCCTACTCTATACCTCAGGTCTGGGTTAACTCGGAGCGCCACAGTTGCTGAACAAAAAATTGCCTTCAAGTAAAAATTTAATATATACTTTATTCAGCAACTTTCTAAATAAACAAACATCCAAAAAATCTTATTCACTTCGCCGAAGGGCATACGGTCAGTTTGTTGTTATTATTCTCTCAATAACGCCCCCTTACCTATTATGGTAGAGGCGTGAGTATATTTGACAAGCTTAATTTCGCTAGGATGGTCAGCTGTGTACTGTGGCCGAGGCGATAAAGTGTTTCACTAGTGTTTCACTGTGTCTGCTGAAGTCCCGGTTTCGATTTCTGTCGGAGGGAAATCGTTAGTATATACCGCTGATGAGACTTAATAAAGTCGAAACAGTCTGTACGGTATTCTACACATCGAGCCATCCTTTGCTGGGATTACACTTGTCAAGTTCATTTTCTATAAGAAAAAGTATCGAATTTTATGCGATACATGCGTTGTAAGTGCCTTCAAGTAAAAATTTAATATATACTTTAATCAGCAACGTTTCTAAATAAACAAACATCCAAAAAATCTTATATTTGCGACAATTTGTTGCTCGAGAGCATTTTCCACAACGAAATTCATTTCATGGATTTCATTAGGTTCTCTGACAAGCCACAAGCAATAATCTCAGTAGCTGCATCTGCAAACCAAACATATGCTGGCCTAAGCCACGAGTCTTACACATCACAGGTACGAAAACATGTTAAATATAAATGTGTCTGTCTATTTCATAAAACATTTTGAAGAAAGTTAAGCCGTTATATATATATATATATATATAATATATATATATATATATATATATATATATAAAGTATAGTAAAGGAAAAGTGGACAGAAAATAAAGGCTCAAACAAGTAGAAGTAGGAGTGAAATATTTCGTTCCACTTTTACACGAAAAGCGGAACGAAATATTTATCTCCTACTTCTACTTGTTTGAGTCAGTATTTTTGTCCACTTTTCCTTTTACCTTACCTCATACTGTCGGATTTTACTCCAACCCTCCTATCTTCACACACACACACACACCACACACACACACACACACACACATATATATATATATATATATATATATATATATATATACTTGGTTTGCAAATTGCAGAGTAATGTATGTGGTAATTAGCAACCTTCGAGTAATTCATGTTTTCGCTACATTGAGTCATATATGCCATATCATTGGTATGAGAATTATTTATTATATATTATATTACATATATATATATATATATATATATATATATATATATATATTATATATATATATATATATATATATATATATTATATATATATATATATAATATATATATAATATATATATTTGATTACATGGATATTTAATTGCGATCTCAGACATCATACATGTCTTTTCTGCAATCATCAGGCAGGATGGAGAAACTTTTTGAGAAATAGAAAAAAATAGAAAAATAGAAAAACTCTGGTCAAAAAAGAATGTTTACGTTGGTGTTGAAATTGCGTAGGACAATGCATAGGCCTGTATTTTTATTTCATATATAAATATATACATATAGATAAATATGCGTCTATATTTGAGTGTGTCCACACACACACACACACACACACACACTCATGTGCACAAATGGTTTTGTGTGTTGTTTCTGATTGCGTATCAATCAGTGCAGGCTCATATATGATTATTAGTGGGGAATGTATGTGTGTTGTTACCCACGCGTTTGTACTTTTGCATTTCAGAAGTAAGATGATCTACATCAGGTGTCACCATTCTACAGTCCCCAGGCCGGATTTTATCAGACCCGCCAAGGGTACTTGAATTTATACTGTTTTTGATAATGTTTTGAAAATAAATAGGTTGGTTGAATTTGTTTTTGTGCATCTTACGCCCCTCATTCATGAATATAATATGGAAAGATAAATTTTGTTTTCATCTTTTTCTTAGAGGTTTCATTCTGGCTAGCAAGTATTGAACACAATACTAATGAGGCTCCCGCTCATTAATTTTCCAATTATCTGGCGCACCGTGAAAAAAGTTTGGCGATCCCTGGTCTACAGAATGCAAATGGGGGTATGTATATATGTATCGTTGTGTGGTTAATGAGGCAAATATATAGAAAGTGGGGTGTGTGACCAAATAAAAAGAAATATGTGTAGAGTGTTTGTTGTCGCTAAGACAGAAAATAGTCATCATTATTGCATTTTTAAGAAATTGAATTTTTTATTTAAATCGTAATGAGAATAGATGAGTATGAAATATCCCGATATTATATATACAGCACCTTGTTACAACATAGTACATACACTATGATGTATTACATAATAATAATACTTCTATGTCATATCTTATAGTCTAATATTAATTGTATGGCGTACTATGATGTTTATATTATGTCATGTTAAGTTATTACTTGCATTAGGAATACAATATTGAAACTGACCAACATGATCAATGGTTATGAAATAACATTATTATCAGCGTCATGCACGAGATTATATATAGTGTGTTAAATTGCACTATGTATATCCTGATAATTTATATTATTTGCTTATGTCGTAGTAATATTTATACTTCAGTTATGTCATTGCAATCTATGATAGTATGTGGTGTACAATTTGAAGTACATCATAATGTTATATATGCATTATCATGAATTATCTCGCCGCAGAACACGCGTTACATATAATAGACAACACTATGTTATACACTTCTACAGTATTATAAATATATATCAACTAGCAAGAATATGTGCCTTCTGGACATAGTCTTTAACTTTTAATATAACTGGATATTATATTCAATTAGAAAGACTAATGAAATTAGATAAGATCACAAAAAGACTACACTGATATATATATATATATATATATATATATATATATATATATATATATATATATATATATATATATATATATATATATATATATTGTATTCTAATAGTTTCCAATAAAAAAATTATTCATAAGATTGCTTTTAATACGTTTGCGAATAAAACAATAATTTCAGAAATCAATAATACAAAGTAATTATTTATTAAACACAGTTTTGTTGAAACCGGTATGCAAATTATTACACCATGTACTATGTGAACTTATATTTCTTAATGATACATAAGACACATTGCAGGATGTGAAACATATTACTAATAACATGCAATTGTATTTATATATAAACAAAATAGCGGTTTGCAGCTTGAACAGTGAGGCTAATTTGCATATTGATATTAAAAATTTGATGTTAATAAATATATGCTTAGCATCCTTGATTTCTAATGGCATGGTTTTATTTTAATATATATTAGCGAAAATCTATTCAATAAATCTTTTAAAAAATCGATTAACGAGAATAAGTAACTCATTTTATTCTTTACTTCCTAGTTTAACTAAATAATTAATTTGGGAAAATTTAGCAATAAAAGATAGGAGGGATGAAAAAGTAAGTTTCTGTGGTTTTATTTTTCGATTTTGCCCCACTCTGTTTCAAATATTTGTATATATATTCTTATTTAGTTTCATTAGCCTTGCTAATTTAATACAGTATTTTTTTTACATTAAAACTTAAATACTTGCACACCGAGGATGCACATAGATGCTAGTTATAGTATTGCTTGGTTGCATAATCCAAACAATTAATCTCATTATTCATTATGAGCCTACAGTAGCCTTTAATAAAAAAAATTTAAAAAATTGGGAGTGCTATATTAGTTTATTGTGTAAAGGGATTACTGTAAACTGAACTTTGCGTATTAAAAATCTAGTTATTTAAAGTCAAATGTTGGTTTAAATGTTTGAAGTATTCATAAGAGACGGAATAGACTGACCGAATCTCTTTAGATAATATCTTAAACCTGATAAAAATATATTTAATTGTGTACTGCATAATATTTACTAGGTAAGTAATGTGTACCGTGCTTCTAATGAATATACGCCCCTGATATATATATATATATATATATATATATATATATATATATATATATATATACTTGAAACTGGAATAATGATATTCTGGTTCTCACCACAGTCTAAATTAAGACTATTTTATGTTCCTAAATGAATTAGGATTGGAAAAATATGTGAAAAGAAAACATCGTGTCGACAACATGTTTCTCACTATAAAATTGTCTTTATGAAATAATTCATGTCCAGGGCGAGAAAGAAACGCATATCTATTCAACTGTGAACATTTTCTCTATTCTCCGCTTTCCTTTTTTAACTGTGAATAAAAAGACAATAAAGAAAATACTGGATTGTTTTATTTTAATTACTTTAATTGTATTCGATTTTATATGTAATTCTGAAAATAGATAAGTTTTTTTCTTTTCTATTCTTAAAGAACACCTGTGCCCTACAACTTGAAATTTAAGAACATGTGTGAATATGACATACATATTTATGGAAGGAATATAAATTCACATATATTTCGTTATCCTTACGTTGTGCTGACAGCTCTGATTTCCATCACTCTCTCTCGCCATCCGTCCCTTTAAGTCATTGCTTATGACAAGTAATCGACAGGGCGTCCAGTGTTTGTGCATACCTGTAGTATTTATATTTATCAACCCTTCTCCACGAGCAGTATGTGACACAAGGTCAATTTCTTAAGCGGAGTTTGACGTTTGAATTCAGAGATTTCCTTCTCTTAGACTGGTTATCTAGTCAGGGTTAAAGAGTCCAGTCTGCCCTACTATTACCCAAAGCTGGGTGGAGAGTATTTGGATGCATACCTTTCCTTAGGATATTAGCGCTATGTGAAATGCAAACAGCGTCGTCCAGGATTTGAACTCGTGTAACCGAGTCCATTTTCTACGACGTTAACCATTACACTACGTGCCTCCATAGCTGTAGTATGAAAGTTTCTGCCAACACTTGTGTGTCCCTTTGTTAGGACTCCACAGGAAAACGTCACATGAGTTCGTCATTATTTCCCTGGTAATATCTTGTTTTCTTATGTTTTGAGTGATAGGACGTAAATGGCTGAATAGATAATATTTTGTTGGTTGCTACTTTTTGGATATTTTCAATACAATAAGCAGCATATTTGTATAGTTCTATTTAGCCTTTTCTCTAAGCGTTTCATTAAATTCCAAGCCGCCAAACAGTATTGCTGATACTGCTATATCTTGGAAGAATTCCCCCTTTTTTAATCCAAGACATAAGATTTCCATATTAACTAACAAATACAGAGGTATAAATGCTAAGGTATATGCTGTTTCTCAGAAGCTTCCGACCTGAAGTCGAGAAAATTATTTGGGATGACCAAAAAAAACTTCGCAGATAATCACTAATCGTCGAATAATTTGAGGAGTACGAGCTGAAAATCTCAAAGATTCACTTCTTGTAGATTTACCCAAGACTTTTGACTCCATACACAGAGGAAAATGGAGAAAATAGAACCAGCATATGAAGAAAGAAATGATACTCTACAAAAACGCGATAGGTTCGCTCACTTATGTTGACACATATTTCTTTGATATTGTCGCTGGAGTCCTGCAAGGAGATGCATGAGCACCATTTATATTCATATACCTGCACTCAGATAAAACAGAGTTCGGGTGTTTCAAACAAGTTGCAGACATCTCCACATTAATTGGCAAGGCTCTGAAATTATTTGCGCAGTTCACATACCTTGGTAGCAATTTTTTATCTACAGAAAGCGATGTATTTATACTCACAGGAAAGGTATAGATCAAATTGACTGATTATCGTTTATATGGAAATATGATCCTTCTGATACGATAAAACATATATTCGATATAACACAATTATCACAAGGCGTGTTAAAAAAACATATCGATCATCTAAATTAATATACCATATAACATATATGCCCTTTGATGAATTATGTAGAGCGTTTTAATCGATTTTCCGAGCCAGGTTGACGTTGTCATTTTGTCATATAATTCAAAATCATTAAATTAACGATTCATTAGTGAGATCTTCTTTGGCATATAATTCGCACGCGAAATATACTAAAGAAGTAAGTAAGTAAGTAAAGTCGTCGGGGCGGCCTAATGTCGGTATCAGCCAGACAGCGAGGGAGCATATCCCCTTTTCAATAGCGCGAGACCAAGGAGATTATTTTTTAGCATCTGAGGTGGAGCGCCACACCTACCATCAGCTCCTTACTTTACCGCACAGATCCCTGTGCTACTCATTCGCTGAGTTGGCGAGGGCCAGTATCGAACTAGGAACCTTGTGGTTTCTAGCCGAACGGTCTACCGACTGAGCTAACCTGGCCCTTATACCCTACCCAATTTCTTATAAGTTAATTTATAGCTCAAATATGTCAAGATTTTATAAGTTCTAGTATTGTTTTATTCAATCAAAATAGATATTATGTCATCGTATTATCATTTTATTGATTGCATATGTGTTGGTAATAATAATAATAATAATAATAAATAATAATAATAATCGATATGAAGGTGACAGTGATACCAGGCATATTTGCAACCCGTATAACAATAAAGAAAAAACTGTAAACCCGAGGAAGATTTAAAACCATCCAGACCTCAGCACTGTTGAGATCAACTGGAATATTTAGAAACGCCTTGGAGAGTTGAGGTGACTTGGTGTCACTCGGACTTCAGTAAAGTCGGCAAATAGTACTGGTGCATCATCATCATCATCATCATCATCATCATCATCATCATCATCATCATCATCATCAATCAACAACAACAATAATAATAATAATGATAATAATACTCTTATTATAATGGATATTGTGTAACTGCCTGTCTGTAACCGAAAATACGTCACCACTGACCTCACGATTTCCTCAGTTATTTAAGTTATATTCTCAATGATTATGAAATAGACATTATTTAATCTTAGTTAGCATCTTATTCGTAAACGGTGTCTCTAATAAATCTAGCTGAGTTAGATTTTCCCCCAAAATGCCCATCTTATTAATGAATTTAAAATCCTTATATATATATTATATATCCTAAGAAATAAAGGTTTACATAGTATATGGTGGGACTTATTTGCATAATTCTAACAAAACTTAGTTTAATAAAAGTATACTTCCTGTTACTGATTTCTAATGTTATCATGTTATTCTCAAACATGTTAAAAGCAATCCTATACATAATTTTATATAGAAATCAATTAAGATAACATTTGAATACTCTTTTTATATCCATTTTTATATAATTTTGTTCGTCTTTCTATTTGAATGTAATATTTTATTATATTAAAAATTAAATTCTTGCGCCTAATGATCGCATATTTTTTCTAATAATAATAATAATAATAATAATAATAATAATAACTGTCAACCATGTACTATGAGAATGTAGCAAACTAGCACAACGGGAGTACAGAACTAGGCACGACTGGGTTTGAAAGGTGATCCACTGGGAATTATGCAAAAAATTAAATTTTGACCATACAACAAAATTGTATATGCATAAACCAGAATCTGTTCTTGAGAATGAAAAGCATAAAATTCTCTGGGACTTTGAGATAAAAACGTATCACCTTATCCCAGCAAGAAGACCAGACCTGGTGTTGATTAACAAAAAAGAAAGAACTTGTCAACTGGGGAATTTTGCAGTTCCATCAGATCATAGGGTGAAGTTAAAGGGGGAAAAATAGACAAATATCTTGACCTTGCCAGAGAACTGAAAAAGTTATGGAATATGAAAGTCAAAGTTATAATGTAGTTGGTTCACTTGGAACGGTCCCAAAAAGGTTGGAAAAAAGTTTGGAAAATCTGGAAATCAGGTGAGAATCGAGACCATCCAGAATGCTGCACTGCTACAATCTGCCAGAATACCCAGAAGACTCCTGGAGACCCGAGGAGACTTGCTGTCACTCAGACTCCCCTGAAAGGTCAACAGCTAACGCTGATGTGAAAAACTCAAAAGGAGTGAACAATAATAATAATAATAATAATAATAATAATAATAATAATAATAATAATAATAATAATAATAATAATAATAAGAAGAAGAAGAAGAAGAAGAAGAAGAAGAAGAAGAATATCAATAATGTTTGTTTTATTTGATTTTGAGCTGAACAGGTTTTCTGAAAGAAGAACTTTGTATCTTTTTAAATCTACAGGGAAATATTCGTTCCGGTTCCGGTGATCTGAATCAAGTTAAACCTGATTTCTATAATAAAATTTGTAACTGTCAGCGAAATAATTTGAAGATGGGTATGAAAAATGTGTCACAGACGAAAAGAAAGAATCAAATAATAATAAAAATAAAAAGGAATAAAAGCCAAAAAAATAAGTTAATACTGAAATCAAACTTAAGAAAGAAAAGAAAAAACGAAAAAAAAAATTAATTAAAAAGAAAGGAAGTAAAAAACACTAAGCCTGAACATGAGAAAAAAGAGAAGAAAGAAACAACAACAAAAATAAGTGGTTAGAAATGAAAAAAAGAAAAGAGGTAGAATTGAATTGAGAAAAAGAAAAAAAGAAAAGAAAGATATACCGAGAGGGACAAAAGTGATACGCGAAAGAATGAAACTAAGAATTAAAATTTGTTTGTTTGTTTTGTTTTATGGCATATCAATCTCAGTGGGTCAGAAATTAATTCATTCTTAATGGATGCTCAATTTTTCTATAAACACATTTTTCTATTTAACCCATAGATGGGACCCTAACTGGTACTACCACTCCGGGTCAAGGTGGACCTCGGAGCAATGGTGATGAAGGGGTGCTCCACATTCCCAGACCTCCAGAACTGGAACTTCACCGTCAGATAGAGTTTAACTTCATTCCTAAGACATGAAGACCCTCAGTTACTGGATTCTAGCACCCATATGATAAAAAGGGTTGGGAATTGCCATAAGAGCAATAGGGTCGGGGAAATCATATAGGTGCTATGTCTTGACGTTCCCAGCTGATTGATCCGAGGGTTCACTTCGACCAACCGTCTAGCCCAAGTAAGTGCCAAAGTGGAGTGTTGCATGTCATGGTCTGGTCATCCACCAGGATTCCGTCCTTAAGCATTACGTGTTGCCACTCACGGCCGAGCGTTGGGAGAGTTTTACCCCTCTGCAAAAGTGTAGCTGATGTATTCTAAAGCCGCAGCCGACAGGATGGGCAAAAATTAGAGAAAGAAATATAAAAACGAAAACATATAGCGAAAAGTAAGTGAAAAAAAAATGAAATAATGAATAAAAGTGAATGAAAGAAATAAAAGAAGAAAGAAAGAAAGAAAGAAAAACGAATGAATGAATAAATGAAAGAATCATGCAAGAAAACCCCCCAAACAAGGCGTAAAAAAATAATAATAAAGAAAGTATGTGGACATTTTGGATAAAGGAAAAAAAAAAAAAAACAAACGTAAAAAGAAGAAAGAAAACATAAAGAGAAATTTAACGAAAAGAAGCGTAAATCAATGAATGAATATGAAAGAAAGAACGAAATACACACTCGGACAATACATGAAAAAAATGAGTATCAAAACCGTTGATAAAAAGAAAGAAAGAAAGAAAGAAAGAGAGACAATATGTAAAACAAAAAAGTTAAGACAAAACAATAGATAAATAAGAAATAAAGTAAATGCAACAAAGAAAATGAGAAGGGAAACAAAATTTTGAAGTGAAAAAAGCAAAATAAAGATAAATGTTGATACTTAAAACCTGAAACAAAAAGTGACATTAGACAAAAGAAGAAAGATTAAACAAAGCAAGAAAGAAACACTGAGAAAAATTAAATATAGATTTTTTTAAAAAAAGAAAGATTGAAATTATATAATTTTTTTACAAAATCAATAGATCAAATGAACTATATAATAATTTGATTTTTTTTTAGTGTATTACCATAACACACAAAACTGGTGAATTATTAGGATATTTCGTTATTTGTATTATTACGTAAACACGTTTTAGCTCATTTAAATATGACCAAATCCCATTGATTTGATTAGAAAAAAAAAAAAACCAACACACACACACACACACACACACACACACACACACACACAACAAATCCTGGCCATGAACATAATTCCAATCCAATCCGGATCCAAAAAGAATTAGGATTCATTCTTTTAAAGAATGGTTCCTTTTTAAATTCCGTTTTCAACATGATAATACAGTTATTCATTCACACTTACCCTGATTATTATATTTTCTTAACTGAGATAAACTTAGATGCTAATTATGAGATAATTTTTCAGATTTATTCATTCATTAGCAATTAATCATAATATAAAGTCACAAATTAGAATGCGCATGGGAATCAAATTTTATAAATTTTAGAGACATGAATGAAAAGGCAAACTATTCTGTCAAATAAAAAATGAATAAAAAGTACGCAACAAAGAAGCAGAAAGAAGAAAAAAGGATGACTTAATGTAGATTAATGATCGACACTCACTTCACGCATTCTATTGAGCTCGATTTTCACTACGTGCTATGTACTTTTGACTGTGCTTAGATAGCAAATGTAAAAATAAATATAACTGGGCAGATTAAAAAATGCTAATAATTGGGAAAAATATTGTTGGAGGTGTGTGGTGTGATGGTTTGAGACGTGGGGAATGGTCTCGTCGATCCGAGTTAAACATTCTGGACGAAGTTACAGTTCACATAGCGCTAATATCCATAGGAAAGGGATGAATCCATCTACTCTCCATCTAGCTATGGGTAAATACTTGGGCAGACTGGGCTCTTTAACCTTGGTTAGGCAACCAGTTTAGGAGAAGAAAAAGTCTGAATTCAAACCTATTAAATTCACTTAGAGTGGTCACAACTAGAATAGGCTCAGTCCTAAGTAAGGATCTATCTATATATATATATATATATATATATATATATATATATATATATATAATATATATATTAAAACAGAAGGTCCGTAAAATGGATTATGTGTTTAGAAAAGTTTTAAGATTATTTTTATTGTAAGATAAAAAAAGATAAGATAAAAATAATAAACATTTTTTCCTCAAAACATTATCCATTTTGTGGACCTTTTTTTTAATGAATTATTGAATTTTCTCCCGTTGGAACCAGAACAACACTTTCTTTCTTCTCTCTCTCTCTCTCTCTCTCTCTCTCTCTCTCTATATATATATATATATATATATATATATATATATATATATATATATATATATATATATATCAACGGTACCTTCAAATCGACGAAAAATGTCAATCTGAAACAGACGATAGAAATAAAGAATCATAGAGATTATAAATGGTCAAATAGAATTAAAGATCTATCGAGTCTCTAACTATAAATTATCATAATCAGAAAAGGGTCTTGAACACAAATGGCGTAGTGGATAACGTACTGGACTGCGATATTGTAGTAAACGAGTTCGAAATCCAGTCGTGATATTACGTTCACTTTCAGACTAATACGTCTGGGATATCTAAATCCCTGATCCACGCATATATGGGTTAAATAGTGACACTACTGTTCTCCTGTAAGTATGGCTTTGAAATTAAATATTTGCATACTTTAAGCCGCTCTCCCATCACTGCGCATACCACACCCAATCAAAGTACAAAATCTGAGGGTTAATTCATTATAATTGAGCAAGACTCATCTTACAATATTAATTGGACTTTATTTAAATAGAACAAGTTCTGAGGTAAATATATCTATTCACTTCGAAATATCCTATTATACAGGTAAAAAAAAATACGAAGGAAATTTGGTTAGGTAGTTGGGGACATTTGGTTGGCAAAGAGTTAAATAACCTACGAAGACTGATATGCCATAAAAAAATCAAACCAACCAAACCAAATATTAAATTATTGTGGAAATTAATTGATGAATAGAAGAACACAACGATGGGTCAAATAGATCTGTATGATAATTATAGTACTAGTACAAAATAAAAAACGCCCTCAGGTCGATGTAAAAATAGATTTTTGAAACATATTGCCCGAGGGGTGGGAGTAAATAATCCAATACCCTAAGTAAGTTAAATCATCAAATTTATTAAAGGACTAAAAAATAAGACAATTTGAAATGTAAACTTTCAATATGTATTAAAATAAAACAAACTATATATAGACATATAATACCAGTAATGTATTAATACCAGTAATCAACATCGGGCGACTCGTGGTGTAATAGCTAGCCAACTAGACTATAAAGCTATTACTACTGAGTTCGAACCTCACTTGGTGTCTCATATATGTGGCTTTCAGCCACCAGCAAGCAGAGTTTAGAAAAAAAACTTCTTGTACTTTTAATATGGCTGTACTATATATAAGAAATAATACTTGACCAAATGACACCAATAAGAAAGGGAGATGAAAAATGAAACTCAATCTGCTACGTTGATTCCCAGATGATTACTTGTTAATTTGATCAGGTCTTTAGGGTGTTTTTGCGGTTATTTTATTTTCACGCCCTGTTGACGGGGTCTACAATACGACATCCCCTGTAGAGGAGTAAGACCACACAAAGTGGATATCCTGTGTATGATACTAAACTTCGCGCGGTTGTGAGACTTCATTTCTTTTTAGCTCTGGGGATTCTAACTTGCCATTAATCCTTGATCCACACTGACCTGGAGTGGTAGTACCTGTTAGAATATATATGGGTGTTGTATCGCAAGGTGGAAATATACACATGGTGTCCTTAACACAATTATTAAGATACATACAAACATGAACAAATAAATACAAACAGTTAACAAGACAAAATCACACTAAAAAGGAGGGTCGGTTCGGTATAGCCAACGCAGCAGAGTCAGTTTGAATATCGTTAAGCTAGTTAATATACTTTACTCATTTGCTATTTTATGGCGTGCTCAAATGGTGTTATCTATTCTACAACGATGGGTCAAATAGATCTGTATGATAATTATTAGTACTAGTACAAAATAAAAAACGCCCCAGGTCGATGTAAAAATAGATTTTTGAAACATATTGCCCGAGGGGTGGGAGTAA
Source organism: Doryteuthis pealeii (assembly GCA_023376005.1). Classification (NCBI taxonomy): domain Eukaryota; kingdom Metazoa; phylum Mollusca; class Cephalopoda; order Myopsida; family Loliginidae; genus Doryteuthis; species Doryteuthis pealeii. Next base: position 118,355,244 of record CM042140.1, read on the forward strand.
AAAATCCAATACCCTAAGTAAGTTAAATCATCAAATTTATTAAAGGATTAAAAAATAAGACAATTTGAAATGTAAACTTTCAATATGTGTTAAAATAAAAAAACTATATATAGACATATAATACCAGTAATGTATTTATTAAAACTTGTTTTAAAAAAACAATGAAGACTGTCTAATGTTGCATGTTCAAATTTTGAGTGTGTTTATTCTATGTTATGACGATTTTTGGTAATGTGACGTAAGTAGTGACGTATTTTCTGTTACAGAAAAAAAAAACCGGAAGCGAATCTCCATTATTAATATATTATATAGAAATAGCCATACAACTACTATTTAGAATGAATACGTGAAACTATATTTGTTTACAAATTATTTTTTATCATTAAATATGTAAAATACTATAATTGCTTGAAATACAGGATACCTTATGATTTTGTAAATAGTATTACTACTATTAAGAATATGCAGCATCCGGGCGTAGGTATCTAAGTTTTAATATAATGAAGTATATTAAATAAGAAAGACTAACGAAATTAAATAAGAACGATGATATAAAAATTTTGCACTTAATTTAATTATATTTTTATTGATTTCCAAATAAAAGTATTCACAGGATTGATTTTAATACGTTGGAGAATGAAACAATAATATTAGAGATCAATATTAGATTACTTCAAGTAATTATTTATTAAACCAGATTTTGTTAAAACCAGTATGCAAATTAAGCACACAATATATTATATTTCTTAGTGATATATGAGATACATTGCCCGATTTTAAATGGATTAATAAGTAAAAATTCGTCGGGGCGGCCTAATGTCGGTATCGGCCATGCAGCGAGGGAGTCTATCCCCTTTTCACTAGCGCTAGACCAAGGAGATTATTTTAGCGTCTGAGGTGGGGCGCCACACCTACCATCAGCTCCTTACTTTACCGCACAGATCCCCGTGCTACTCATACGCTGATTTGGCGAGGGCGGGTATCGAACTAGGAACCTTGTGGTTTCTAGCCAAACTCTCTACCGACTGAGCTAACCCAGCATGGCCTAATTTGAGGCAAATCTATCTCAGATTTTCATAGAGACCACATTAATAAATAAGATTTACTCTATTCTATGTATGAATGATTTTGATTATAAATTAAATATTCATTGATAAACTTACGCAATTTCTGAGGGCATTGTTACGTAAGTAGTGATGTAAATTCGGTTTCTATTAGGTAGATTTGTAATAAATTTATTTCTAGAAACTAGAAAAATGATAAGAGAACATCATTTGATCCTTTTCGTTATCTTTCGCCTGATTTTCCATTGATTAATATACTACTTATTTGCTCTGATTTATATCCGCAAAGTATTCAAAAGCAAAATGTGGTTGTTGTATTTGTGTATCTAAGATCTGAAAACACTTCAAATTGGGATACCCGAAAAGTTCCCATAACACAACTTTTAGAAGCTGAAACAGCTCGAAACCAAATTCACTTTCATTGCGGGTTAATCTACACATACCTTATTGTAAAATGACTCATTGTTTTAATAATAATAATAATAATAATAATAATAATAAAGTCGGGTGGTCTAAAGTCGGCATCAGCCAGACAGCAAGGGAGTCTATCCCCTTTTTACTAGCGCTAGACCAAGGAGATTGCTTTTGCGTCTGAGGCGGTGCAGCACACCTACCATTAGTTCCTTGCTTTACCGCACAGATTCCTATGCTACTCTTACGCTGAGTTAGCGAGGACCGGTATCGAACCAGGAACCTTCTGGTTCCTAGTCGAGCACTCTAACCGGCGCCAATTATAATAATAATGATAATAATCTTATTATAATGGAGATTGTGGGTTTGTCTGTCTGTAACCGAAACTATATTACTATTCAAGTCACAATTCCCTTTGTTATTTACATCACATTCTCCATGATTTTATTTTTTATTTAAACCTCAATTATTAATAAAATTGTTTTACATTGTTGACCATATCTACATATTAATAACATGCAATTGTATTTATATATACAACAAAATAGCGGTTTACAGTGTGAACGGGAAGGCTAATCTGCATATTGATATTTAAAATTTGATTTTAATAAATTAGTGTTCAGTATTATTGATTTCTAATTGTTTGGTTTTATCTTATTGAATATGAACAAAAATCTCTGGGATAAATCTTAAAAGAAATCCCTTAACAAGAAGAAATAACTGTAATATTATTCTTTACTTCCTATTTTAACTAAATAGTTAAATTTAAAATTTAACAATGAAAGACGGGAGTAAGGGAAAATGATGGAAGAGTAAGTTTCAAAGCTGTTCTATTTTTCAATCATACCCCCTCTGTTCCAAATATTTTATCTGAATTCTTATTCAGTTTCATTAGCCTTTCTAATTTAACATTATATTGTATTATATTAAAACTTAAATACTTGCACCCGGAGGGTGCATATATTTGCTAGTAATATTAATAATGATAATGGATTAAGGCACGTACATAATTGAGAAAATAAAGGGACAATAGAAAAATGGAATTACATAAAATATACGTGAAAAAAATTGAATGAAAATTTTATCGAAATTGTTGCTATAAAATAGTAAAAATCACAAAAAGATCAGATTTCAAATCTATGTCATAGGGAACTGCAAATGTTATAGCATCTTATAATGGAGCTTGCATGCCTTTCTGTCTGTAACCGAAAATACGTCACCATCGATGTCACATTTTCCTAAGTGATGTACGTTGTATTCTGAATGGTTATTAAATAATCATTATTTCATCTTATTGACATAATGTATTGACAATTTTTTATTAAGGTCTAGCCAAGACAGATTTGCCTAAAAAATGCCTATATCATTAATGTGTTTAAAATCATGCAATGTGTTTTATATAGCGTTAAGAAATAAATCTTTATTTAATATATGGTGCGAGTAATTTGCATACTGGTTTTAACAAAACTGTGTTTGATAAATTAGTTACCTGGTGTTATTGATTTCTAATATGGTTATTTTATTTTATTCTCAAACGTATTAAAAGCGACACTATGTATAATTGTATATTGAAAACAGAATAAAGTAAAAATAAGTGTATTATTCGGTGGGTTCATTTCTGGCTAGATATCAAACGCACAAACACACACACACACACACACACACATACACTTATATATATAATATATATATATATATATATATATATATATATTTATATAATTTAGCGTCTAGAAAGGATTCATTATCGAAGGACTCTTTACCAAGAACTGAGAACTCTTTACCAGAGGAACCACGGGATTCATTATCGAGGGACTCTTTACCAGAGGAACCAAGGATTCATTATCGAAGGACTCTTTACCAGAAACTGAGAACTCTTTACCAGAGGACCAAAGGGATTCATTATCGAGGACTCTTTACCAGAGGAACCAAGGGATTCATTATCGAAGGACTCTTTACCAGAAACTGAGAACTCTTTACCAGAGGAACCAAAGGATTCATTATCGAGGGACTCTTTACCAGAGGAACCAAGGGATTCATTATCGAAGGACTCTTTACCAGAAACTGAGAACTCTTTACCAGAGGAACCAAAGGATTCATTATCGAGGGACTCTTTACCAGAGGAACCAAGGGATTCATTATCGAAGGACTCTTTACCAGAAACTGAGAACTCTTTACCAGAGGAACCAAAGGATTCATTATCGAGGGACTCTTTACCAGAGGAACCAAGGGATTCATTATCGAAGGACTCTTTACCAGAAACTGAGAACTCTTTACCAGAGGAACCAAAGGATTCATTATCGAGGGACTCTTTACCAGAGGAACCAAGGGATTCATTATCGAAGGACTCTTTACCAGAAACTGAGAACTCTTTACCAGAGAACCAAGGATTCATTATCGAGGGACTCTTTACCAGAGGAACCAAGGGATTCATTATCGCTCTCTTTACCAGAAACTGAGAACTCTTTACCAGAGGAACCAAAGGATTCATTATCGAGGGACTCTTTACCAGAGGAACCAAGGGATTCATTATCGAAGGACTCTTTACCAGAAACTGAGAACTCTTTACCAGAGAACCAAGGATTCATTATCGAGGACTCTTTACCAGAGGAACCAAGGATTCATTATCGAAGGACTCTTTACCAGAAACTGAGAACTCTTTACCAGAGGAACCAGGACTCTTTACCACCAAGGGATTCATTATCGAAGGAACTCTTTACCAGAAACCAAGAGGACTCTTTACCAAAGGATTCATTATCGAGGGACTCTTTACCAGTGATCCAATTTCACTGGAAAAACTCTTCTACTTTAAGGCCAAAGGATGGTCATTAAAAACTTAACAACTCTATACAAACCAAAATTAGAATATTCAGAGCGGCTTCGACCATTGATAAACTCATTGAAATAAATGTGTCAAATTCCATGGCTGTTATTTTGAAGAAATGTAATGTTGCATTCACTGTTATCGTCTGTCTTGGTGATCCAACTTTAATTTCTAAACTTGAACAAAAATCTTCTATAAGTTTATAATTCCTTTATTTGTCTATTCGCTTATATTACAATTAACCACAAATATATTCAAATTATGTGCTCTACTAGACAAAATCAACTCCATCGATTCCGAATCTGTACTCATAATTCTTTCAACGGTCTGGCCTTTGTAGGAATAACTATAGATTAATAGTATATATGAATATAACGTGTTCAATGTAAAAAGGAAACAGAACAGCTTTACAGTCACTTACGTCTCATTCACAAGTCATCTAAAAAAGATATGATCAACACTGCTGGAGAAGTAAGGACAAAAAAGCAACATTTTGTACACACTAGTTCTGGCCAACCAACAACACCTTAAATCAGCAAGCTTTGTGATGACACTGAGTTGAAAGAACAATATGTTGTCACCTATCACGTTTGAGTTGAAATGGCCTGGATACCACAAATCTATTTCAGATATGATCCGACAGAAGGCAAACCACGTTCATTTTTATGACATCCAGATTCACTATAAAATATAATAATGCAGGAAATGCAATTTTCAGAGACATCAGTGTTTGACTAGCTACTAGCATAATGTCAGTATAGTATTTAAAAAAATCTCTATGTTACCTAAGACGATTCTGGACAACGAATACTAGTGAATTCAATGTTTCCAGGTCAAAAGAATCCAGTTTATCTCTGAACAGATTATCATATATCAATTCTCTGATTTCGTATCCAATGAAAATGGACATTTTCAGTTATGCACCACATTGCTATGCACTATTTAAAATGAATAAATATTGTAATTGGAACTGTATATATGTATCTGATAGGCTAACGTATTCATTTCTTTACAACAGAACGGAAGAAGACCAACTGTCCGCGTAGGGGTTAAATCTATGTATATCTTTTTCGTATAGGTTTCATCACTTTTAAGTGTTTCTTTTAAATTATTTCAGTTTTTAACTTAAATAAGTTTAAAGCCAGGACAGTTAATAAATAAATTTGCTTTGGATATATCAAGTGAAGCTAAAAGTAGGGTCATATGCAGAAAAGTCAAAATATTTAAAGGAACAAGTCTGTAAGGGCACAATCCATTAGCGCAAAAATAATTTCAAAACAATAAGGATCAAGAGAGTTTGATCAGACTTGTGTCAGGTTAAAGTACTCACTGACCGATATGTTCACTTCATTGAACATTTGACTATATAACCTGTACCCAAAAACATTTCCAACTATTCCCACAGACAAATGAGTAGAACTATATATATATATATATATATATATATATATATATATATATATATATATTGTTTTGTTCCTATGTGCTGATACTCACGTATATTTATATATATATATATAATATATATATATATATATATATATATATATATTGTTTTTGTTCCTATGTGCTGATACTACGTACTCATTTATCGTATATATATATATATATATATATATATATATATATATATATATATATATATATATATATATATATATATATATATAGTGCATTGTGAACATGCATACGTGTATATTTTCGCTAAGGTTTCTCACGCTTTTTGCGTTTTTATGTTATATTTGCACATATGAGTTTTGAGAATGTATATCTTAGTAAGAAATACATGCACATACATTTATAGACACATATTCACTGAAGCGTACAAATACTTTCATACACAAATATATTCTCTGTCTCTTTTTTTCTGTTTTTCTTTCTATCTCTCTCCTTCACACACACACACACACATACACACACACATATATATATATATATATATATATATATATGTATGTATGTATGTATGTATGTATAATATTCTTTTCTATTTATCCATACAATTATGAACTTACGTACATACGGATAGAGAAAGAGAGTGTGAATCAGATTGCACTTTTAATTTTATTCCCATATATTTAACTGCTTTTATTTATACGTTAAGAAAGCCTAATTCTTTAGAATTGTTCTGGCGTACTAGGCTTGCCTTGTTTTGGCACAAGTTCGGAAGTACGGTGTACTCTATGAAAACACTACGCAAGAAAAAAATATTTGAAATGGTGTCCAGGTGCAAATCATCTTTTTAGCTAATTTTGTTATATAATTTATAAGCAGATTATAATTCATGTGCGTATCTGTAGTTAGAATATTTTGAATAGGGTCCATTAGATTCAGATTTCAGTGGAAAGTTACTGGAGACGATGAGTGACAACAGTGATATAATCCGCTTGACCTTCCGGTAGAGGCGTGAGTTGGTTATTCAAATGCGGCAGAGAATTCAGAGTGAGTTGACCTGCAGGTCACACGCTCAGTGGTAGTTTCGATCCACGGCGGAAGAATTTGGGCTGGGTTTCAAAATAAAAGCTTTATCAAATAAAAGAAAATGTCTTGTTAGTTAGTTGAATTAATATTAAAACAATCAATGACCAGCCCAACACGGACAAGTAGTAAAACCAAACCTTAACAGAAAGCCCACTATATCGACGGGCGAACATGGCAGTCGAGTTAGAAGGAACCAGTAGAAGCAGAGTTATAAATTAGAACTATCATCTATCATCTCCATCATTTCATCTCTACTCTAATCTCTCCCCTCCCCCCGTTTATATACCCGATGTTGACCGAGTATATTATAATTTGAGGGCTCTGAATCTGCCTTACTCTTTCTTGGTTAGTGATGTAATGAATATGTAAATATCTTGGTGCCCCCTCACTATAATCTGATTGGACAGTGTCATGTATAAATATTCGACACTGGTAGTACAAGGCCTAAGCCAACCAGCCTAAACTTACTCGCCAGACTACACCACGACTGATGTGGACACTAATGAAAGAAGTATTAAAGAATGTTTGGCAGTTTATAGAATCACGCCAAACCCGAATACAAACTTAGGTTTATCGCCAGCAGAGTTAATGTTCGCAAGAAAAATACGCTTTGTGTTCGACAGACTATTGCCTAGTCCGACGAAGAAAACTGCTAAAATAGAAAACAAGATGGCTAAGGAATATAAACCAGGTGACAAAGTTTTCTTTAAGAACTTTAGGGCTGGAAAAATGCATTGGGAAGAAGGAACGGTAACCAAAAGAATTGGACATTGTTATATATGACATAAAATGTAAAAAGTTTCAGTGCAAACGACATTGGAAAATACCGAAGAGATTCCAATGGAAATCTTGTATGACTCATTTGAAATTCCCGTTCCAGTAAGTCAACATTCGCAAATGGATGTATCCCCGAACCCAAGACCAGAGGTACCAGGGTGTAGAACGCCACCACTGCAAGGAGGACCGAGGCGAAAAAGACTTAGGAAAGAAATCAACCGATTAAGTCCAGACCCTAAAAAGAAAAAATATTAAAGCTAAATTTCACGGAGAATTTAGCTCAGGGGAGGTGATGTAATGAATATGTAAATACCTTGGTGCCCCCTCACTATAATCTGATTGGACAGTGTCATGTATAAATATTTGACACTGTGTTGGTACAGGCGCCTAAGCCTACCAGCCTAAACTTACTCGCCAGACTACACCATGACTGCTCGGAAGACGGTGTGCTATTCAACGTACCAGCTACTACTGCGATAATATACCAAATACCGACTTCATAATATATCCCTTAACCCGGATATATCAGTTAGGTACCGTTTTTGCTATAAAAATGCCTCATTTTGGGAAAAAGCATTTTATTCATTTGTTTTCTGTATACATGATATTGTCCGATGGCAATATTCGTAAAAGTTAAATTTTTGAAAACAATAAATATTGGTCTACTTATTTAGAAAGACTTCATATTTATTAAGAATCGGACACTAATTTTTTAGATTAACACGACTGAATATACCAAAATCAAGTATTTTCATCAAATCATTTCATGAACTAACAGCAGAAATAAAATCTTCGTGAACATGATAACAATTTCTCTTTTTTGATTGTCTGTCATGTTCAATGTTATTTAAGTCCCTTTTGGTACACCAGCAGCAGTTAGCCATCATTCGTTTGTCTCACCGTCAGAATAGAGGTGTCGTCCTTATATTAAAAGAATTCTCTTGTTCAACTTTTACTTTTCAGTTTCCTGTACCGCCATCTTTGAATAAAGCCGTTATTTTGTCTTACTCTGAGTTCATGATCTATTAAAACCAAGATAGATGTATAACATAGAATACAACTAACAAAAATATTAGATCCAACACAGAAATTTTCGATTTATCCCACTAACGGTAGTTTACTTATCGTAAGGGAGATTTCACAAGACAACCGTGAGATGTACTAGTAATCACATGGGTATGAATCCTAAATTTCCTCAATTATCCATGTGATTTCTGGTTAATCGTTCCAAAAATAGAAAAAGTAATGCGGAAACCATATATGCCATGATATCATTAACACATGCATCAATAGCAAAACATTCACTGCGTGTTTTTGTTGCCAGAATCGGTCTACAAGCAGCAAGGTCTTATCAGCGAGCAAAACCTACCACATATTCGCATAAATATATGCTTCAGCACAAGTCAAACTGGAAAGTCCACCACGTTCGAACAGATTCAAAAAGTAGCTTCAAAACAGCGAGAGATTTCAAAACAGCGGGAGATTTTAAATTAACGACACAAACGGTACTTTGGTGATTTCACGTGGAGGGCAGATCATTATGATAACACCATTTTCATCATGTACAATGGAATAGGTGCATTCAGTTGGAGAGTCTTTAGTTGGAGTTTCATCCTAATTGTTAAAACAAAAGCTCTCAATGTGTATGGTTGCCTTCCGTATTGAACGGATAAAAGGGATGGTATGAATTTATGAATATCAAACAGAATATTTTAGATTTTATGTCACCTTAATTATCAAGTTTGCTAAAGTGTATAAAGTTAATCAGCTAATTTGAATTTGGGCGATAAATTGGAAATATTGAGTACTTCTATTTTAAAATTTGTAACGCAAAGACATTTTTTCCTTATACAATATTTTACTTCAGGTGGCTGACATAAATTGCTCGGGTTACCTGAAAACTGATAGGTTTCTACGATTTTTATTAACTGAATTTTGCGATCAGCTAAGAATGTAAATTGATCTTTATTTTCAAAAAATGACCAATTTCCGTGCAGCAAAAATGGTAGCTAACCATAAAAAAAATAAGATCGTTTTTAGCACGATCAACTAAAAAAGTGTTCCTTGTTTCTTGGAAGTAAACATCCTATTGACCAGTGTAATCAAACTTTCGAATTATTTGTTGCTCGCTAAGTTTGTTGAAAACCACACCAGGCGAAGTCCCTCACTTTTATTTAATAAACTTTAACTTAGATATAACGTCGCGTGTATAGAGGAAAATAGTTACTTGATCCCAGATGTCGAAAAAGTGGACGAATTTATATTTTGGTTCTCGCATTTTAACATTTCTGGTCAGTTATTGGGATAAGAAAACTCCTTGCTTCTTCGAGAGTTTCTATCGAAGTCACTCAATGGGGATTCTGAAATATTAAAACCCCTATCAAATACATATTTTCTGTAGGTTTCTTGACTGGAACAGCCGCTTATTAACTTCAGAAGTCAAACTTTCTCAATAAAGGTGACCTTTAAACCCATAATCTACCCATCAATATCTCCACATTTCTATTGAGTTGTTGAGTGTGGTAGTATTTGAGCGGGCACTAAATACTGAGACGCCTATTGAGGATTCAACTCACTACACAGTAGTACTTATTTTGCAGTTCAGGTTTATGACAATACAAAGAGGGTCCCTTAAAATATGGGTAGTTTAGATTTAGCACAATGCCGCAAGTAAGGAGCACCTAGAAATATTCGAATTCGATACTCTGTAGCATACATCCAAGGAAACATGTTTATTATTGTTGTTTTTATTGCTATTATTTGTTTAGTCTGGCATAGAGGAATTAGCTTGCTTACAATACCAGCTTTTCCTAAATTGTCTTACAGTTAAGTACTCAGCCGGTTCATCACTTCTTTAATTCGATCATCTGACGGAAACTGGGATTTTCAGGATGATTTTACCATAAGTAATGACTACTTCATGGTTAGGTGCATATGAGAGTGTTGTTGCTGGCGCGTTACTATGTTTTATATTACTTAAAAATCAATTGGTTGTTGAATAGTCTAATTATTTCTATTTCCAAAACATACAGTCTATATCTTATTAGTTTATAATTTATGTATAGGATATCAAAACACTAATATGTTCAAAAGAATATAAAACGAGCTTTAGTATATATGGGTCATTTAATAAATCGGGAAATCTTTATTTTGCTAAAAGCAAAATTAATTTTTCTCCCGAATCTTTCAACATATGTTAACTCTGCATTGTTTGGAATCTATAGAGAAAATTACTTTAATTTCTCAATAATATTGGAGAAAAATGGCGTAAATCAGAGTGCTTTAGACGTAGTAATTTGTGGTGGTTGATAAGTGCAGTCCATGTGACTTTTACAGAATAATATCTGATGTGTACGTAGAAGCATGTTTTAGTCTAAAATGTATATAAATGGGCCGAACATGAATTTGTCACTACGAGCCTGAGTTGAAAATAGAGTTCTCCGAGAGGAAACTCATTCTTAGGAGATGAAAAGATTCCCGCCACAGCGCAAGGTAAAGGTCATTCAGACAGTCTTCCGAGAAATGAAAAGACCCATCATTATAGATTTATTTGAAAAAAGGTTCAGCCGTAAACCGCCATTTCTAGTGCAAACCCCTTATAAAAATTATACCTAGTTTATTGAATGGCCCTGGAAGATGTGGTTTTATTTGGAGTTTTGTTCAAAATGCAATTATCAAAGAAATTCATTATATAAAAGCCATGATTGTGTTACATAATTCATAAGTAGCTGATGATTTATGTATGTACCTGTGGTAGAGAATATTTGAATAAAGTTCGTTGGATTCAGAATGACGGGGTCAAGTGGAAAGTTACTCGAAAGTTATGGACGGGTAATAACCTTTTTACAGACGCGTGAGAATTAGTTTGAGATGCGAGGGAGATTTAAGAGCGAGTAAACTCGAAGTCACTCGCTCTAAGGGTCGGTCTCCCCCCCCCCCGCCGAGACGGATGAATATGGGCTGGGTTGTTGTAATAAAGCTTTAGAAGAAATCAGGACAGGAAAGCAACCCCAGAAAAAGCCCAACGGCGAAACCTTGAAGATGATGACCGAGTGAGAAGAAATAAGCAGAGAGGGTCGGTCTCCCCTGCGGCGGATGAATATGAGCTGTGTTTTTGAAATAAATCTTTAGAAGAAAACAAAAAGTCTTGTTTGTGGAGTTAATATTAAACAAGATATGACCAGCCCAGCCCAAAGAAATCAGCACAGGAAAGTAACCTCAGAAAAAGCCCAACGGCGAAACTTTGAAGAAGATGATGGCCGAGTTAGAAGAAATAAGCAGAGAGGGTCGGTCTCCCTCGCGGCGGATTAATATGGGCTGGGCTTTTGAAATAAAATTTTAGAAGATAACAAAAAGTCTTGTTTGTGGAGTTAATATTAAACAAGATATGACCAGCCCAGCCCAGCCCACAGAAATCAGCACAGGAAAGCAACCCAGAAAAGCCCAACGGCGAAACCTTGAAGATGATGATGGCTGAGTTAGACAAAATAAGCAGAGAGTTAACAAGTAAAAGCCAATATCTCATCCCTACTCTATCTATCTATCTATCTATCTATTTATCTATCTATATATATATATATATATATATATATATATATATATATATATATATATATATATATATATATATATAAAGTTTGTTTATTTATAGTATCTTTGAAGCATTGTGTGTAAGTGTAATATAAAGATTTTGAAGGCAATTTACAATGCAATATGTGTTGAATTTATTTAACTTTTTTTTTCAAAACTAAATATTTTCGGAAGTAAAATTCCATCTTCAGAGTTATTGAAAGTACGAGGTTATTTTTTATAGTACTTATCCTACGGCGATATTATAATCATCTGTTGTTTAAGAAGTTGAAGAACGCCGAATATTTGAAAAAAAATTTTTCCGGGAT
>CM042140.1:118372698-118385198 GCA_023376005.1 Doryteuthis pealeii
TATAGCTTTTGTAAGACAAGTAGACTAGTAAAAGCCATCCATGAGTTCCTTCTCTTCTCACTTCAGCAATGGGTCAATAGTAGGCAGACTTGTTTAGGTAACCAGTCTAAGAGAAAGCTTTAAATTCAAACAAGCTGTATTCTGAGTAGAAATTGATATTGCATCACATTAGGAGATAGGTAAATACATGCATTCTCTAAAGCTACATAATAAATGCTCTTTTAGTATTATCTACGTTATTCGGACTATTGTCCCCATCTTCATTGTTATTTGTACAACGTTTCGGCCGATAAACCCTCCTGCCTTCTTCAGGTATTTCTTGTCGGACTCGGAAACCTTCTCGGACTCGGGAACCTTCTCTTCGAACTCGGGAACTTTCTTTTCGAACTCAGGAACTTTTTTGTCGTATTCGGGAGCCATCACGGAACTTTGAACCTAACCCTTTATTTATTCCACGGGGGTATCCTGTTCTCATTCCGCTAACCCTAGCTGGGGTAGGAGTTGTGTTAATTAATTATTTTTCTAACTGCTTTTCACTCAGGATTGAACTCGGGTACCAGAGATAACTGTCACTTGGAACTGTTTTAACCTAACTGCCTAATCCACTCGGCCATGTGTCCAATTGGACAATTGAGTGTGAATTTTGGGAACTTATAAAACTAATGTCTTAAAGGGTTAGGTTCAAATTTCTGTGATGTCTCCGAATACGACAAGAAAGTTCCCGAGTTCGAAAAGAAGGTTTCCGAGTCCGAGAAGGTTCCCGAGTCCGAGAAGGTTCCCGAGTCCGACAAGAAATACCTGAAGAAGGCCGGAGGGTATATCGGCCGAAACGTTGTACAAATAACAATGAAGATGGGAACAATAGTCCGAATAACGCAGATAATACTAATCTTCAAGCCTCATCTCAAACATTCAGAGAAATAAATGCTCTTTTATGAGACATACATACCTATTGTTTTCATAATACGAAAGAACCAATTAGCCTTATCTATAATTTCGCAACAAACGGCAATAAATGTTTTTAAACTAATCCATTACGATTTTTGGATGTTTGTTTTATTATTTTTTAGAAGCATTGTTGAATAAAGTGTATATTATTATTTATATTTTTGCTTGAAGGCAATTACAATGCATGTATCGCATAACATCCGATACTTATAGAAAATAATCTTGACAAATGAATCCTGGCAAAGGATCGTTCGGTGTGTAGAACACCGTACAGACTGTTTCGACTTTGTTAAGTTTCATCTTAGTATACATCGCTGATGAGACTTAATAAAATCGAAATAGTCTGTACGATGTTCTACACACCGAACGATCCTTTGCCGGGATTCAATTGTCAGGATTATTTTCTATAAGTATCGAATGTTATGCAATACATGCATTGTAATTGCCTTCAAGCAAAAATATAAATAATAATATACACTTAATCCATTATAGTTTTTATCCATGTACAAAATAATTACATTGTATTCCTGTACAACATAATTACAACACTAGAGATGTACATCATAGATCCTCTCTAAATATGAGTCTGAAATAACCTAAATCCTTACAAGTTATGTTATATGCTAAACCGCCAGGTGCAAATACTGCAACGAAAATGTGATATAAAGATTATACTCAAGTTCAAAGAGATGTGCCATCCTCCTGCATTAATAATCCATGGTGTGTTTATCGTGATGGAGATTGACAGGTTTAGTGTCAAGTAATAGGAAAATAAAGTCAGTGAGAGATACTGAAACCCCATATACCCCGATGAAACTTCATGACTGGCAACCGAATGGTACGCAATAAGCAAGACAGAGACACAAAGGGAAAGGATGAACAGACAAGTTGTAAGAATTTTTTGCCTTGTTATCTAAAGTGAACGGTTTCTTCAAACCGGTGCTCTCACAAGATTATCAAGCTCGCCAGTGTGTATTCTGGAAAGTTGGAAAAAGGCTTATAGAGTTAGAATTTAGTCTCGAACAAAAATATCTCCTCCTTAAGAAAAAGCCGTGTTAAGACTCACAATGTAATTCAATTATAAAATCACATCATGAATGCAAAATTGAAGAATGAAATAAAGTCTTGTAATAATTATATACAATGTGTTTATAATCTTCAATTTTCCATATGTTGTAAAAACGAAAGAGATACCACAATGAATCAAAGTTTTATGTTCTTAGTTAAAAGGAATTGACTAAAAGACAACAGTCATCAAACCAGTCTAACACGCAACATAAACCTCAAGAGACATACATTACTGTGGCTCCGTAAGTACGAGGGTGAGTCAAAAAGTAATGCCATTTTGTTTAGGACAGATATAATTACCAACACAGGGACATGTATCATACATAAAAATGAAGCTGATCCTCTGTGGATCACACCGCTACTTCTCCGCATAATCACGGTTTCTCTCAATAGCAACGTTCCACCTTCAATTGAGAGCATGTATCACTGCCCCGTAAACTTCTGTTGACTGTTCTTTGAGCCATTTCTTTACTACAGATTTCCCTTCCTCGTCACTGGATTAACGTTTGCCTCTCAAACGATCTTTCATGGAACCGAAGACATAATAGTCTGAAGATGCTAAATCTGCTGAGTATGGAGGACGTGGGAAAGTTGTCCACTCAAATGAAGCGATTTTCACCATTGTCATGATGCTTGTGTGTGGTCGAGCATTGTCATGCAGAAAGAGGACATTGTCGATCGGCAAATTGGGTCTTACTCATCGGATTCTAGCTCTGAGCCTCGTTAGGGTCTCAATGTAGACGTTAGTTTTATAAAAAGAAATCCACATGAAATAAAAATGGCTTTACTTTTTGACTCACCCTCGTACAATAGAAAAATCTCATAAGACATAGATATACAAAAAGGAGAAACGCTTAACGTAACTGTTAACATTGTAGGAAATTAGATAGACGACCCAAGTTCACATCGTGGGCGAAGCCTTTTGCGTTACTCATCTTGTTAATGCCCTTAAAATGATATAAATCTGTCTGTTCTCCCCACCCCACCTATGAGTGAACAGTAGAGCAGACTGGTTTCTTTAATTAAGCAAGCATCTAGGAGAATGGCAACTCTGAATTCAAACTAGCTTAACCATGCTTATGATTAAGCTCTGGCGAAGAAGTTTATGATACGTAGAAATGTAACATTGCCCCCAAAAGAGGTGTTTCGTGTAAAACACTAAACTTCTTTTGATGCTAATGACCTAGTTATTGTGAGTGTGGTGTACTATTTTTTCCAAATTTGAAACCTGAAATTAATAGATTCCTTCATACAAAATGGCAACGACACTGAATAACAACATCCACAATAAACTCTTCCTAATCAAATCCACTTTGGGAGGCTGGAGACTAACTTTATGGAAGTCTCGAAAGGAACAAGTCATTTTATCCCGATTACGCATTGGTCATACAAGACTAACGCACTCCAATATACTCAAACAAGAACAACAACCACAACGTGGAACATGTCAAACACCTTTGACAGTTAAACACTTATTCATGGAATGCAGGTTTCTTGCTCACATTAAAAACCATTATTTTAATGCAAACAATATGAATGATCTGTTTGAAAATGTCAACATGGAGAATATTCTCTCTTTTTTTTAGGGAAATAAAATTATACCATAGAATATAGACATGAAACAAACCAATACCATACAACATAATCCCCAATAATGCTAACGCATTTTTAAAACCAATTACTAAAACGTATAAATATAAATATACGATATGTATAACTTCCTAACCGTTAGGCATGACATAACCCCAGACGGGTTGATATGCCGTTAAAATCAATAAACAAACAAACAAACATATTTTCCCATTACTCACAATTCAACTTTGACCCGGTGTCGAATCTATCTATCTATGTGTAAAATAGATCTGTTTAAAAATTGATTCGTATTCGATATGACTGTGTAAAAAAACAAAAAAAAATCAACTAAATAACTACAAACACATTTGAATATGAACGTACAATGAACGTGAATCCATAATCTCCAGGCATAAAATAACTCTAGACAGTTCAAAATGGCACTCAAATCAATTAGTCTATCAATAAATAAATCCACCTAACTAATAAACATCTTTTCCGTGGTGGAGTTGTTCGGTAAACCCAAGCATTAAAATTACAGGAGAAAGAAACCTCTAACTGAATTGTATTATAGTTTCTCTCCAAACACGACGAGTTCTGGGTATCTGCATCTAGTGTCGAGGTTCCAATTACACCTTTATCGCCATTATTGTCAGGTCCACCCTGACCTGGAGTGGTATTAACTGTTATGTTCCCATCTATGATTTAAATCGATAGAAAAGTTAGTTAAAAATAGT
Organism: Doryteuthis pealeii; assembly: GCA_023376005.1. Classification (NCBI taxonomy): domain Eukaryota; kingdom Metazoa; phylum Mollusca; class Cephalopoda; order Myopsida; family Loliginidae; genus Doryteuthis; species Doryteuthis pealeii. The sequence continues at coordinate 118,377,024 of CM042140.1, forward strand.
TTAGATAAAAATTGAATATCGAACAAGATTTTTTTTTAATAAATAAAAAAAGCGGCTTCGGTATGATATCACCTAAGAGTTGCCATGGCGCAAAATTCAATCACCAACCAAACACGACAACAATGTTACGTACAGAAAAAATTGTCCAATATCAATACGTATCTTATTATAATGGAGATTGTGTGTTTGCCTGTCTGTAAAGGAAAGTATATTACTACTCAAGTTACAATTCCCTTAGTTATTTACGTCACATTATCCATGATTTTGTATTCAATTTTTACGTCACATTCTCCATAATTGTATTTCTATTTAAACCTCAATTGATAAAATTGTTTTACATTACTTATATTGGCAGCCTTATGCGTATACTACTAACATATAATTGTATTCATATATACAATAAAATAGCGGTTTCCTATGTGAAAGAGAAGGCTTATTTACATATTGATATTCCAAAATTGATTTTAATGAATATATGCTTGGTATTATTGATTTCTAATCGTTTGGTTTTATCTTAATAAATATAAGCAAAAGTCTCGGGGATAAATCTTAAAAGAATTTTATTAACAAAAATAAATAACTGTAATTCTATTATTTACTTCCTATTTTAACTAATTAGTTAAATGAAGAAAATTTAGCAATGAAATGTTTTTCGATTTAACCCCACCTCTGTTTCAAATATTTTTACCTACATTCTTATTTAGTTTAATTGGCATTTCTGATTTAATATATTTTATTACATTAACGTTCAAATACCTTCACCCGGAGGGTACCTACATACGATACTTCAAATAATATTCACTTATCAACCCGATGATATTGCAGAAATATAACTACTTAACCGTGGATTAATTTTTCCTTTCCACTTTATCCTTTGTCCTGTTCTTTTCCTCCTCGATTTCTGTACTCAAATCAAAACACCTAAAATAGAAAAGTGTGTGAAAATCCTTACAATTCCGATGTACTGAATCCCGTTTCCTTTCGTTACGGTAGGAAATCAAAGAACACGCTTAAAAAGAAATTGATCTCACTTTACGAATACAACTTCACACAAAGAAATAGCGACATAATATAGCACAACTACAAATAATAAAATAAACCCATTTCTGGGCTTGTTTTCCTGATAGTTTTAATGTATTCATAAGCTAATATTTTTCTCTTTAAATCTGTACTTATATATTTATACGGACACGCGCACAACAAACACTTGCTAGTTAACAGAAACACATTTCAGAATATGTACTTTCTTTTGCAAATAAAAAAAATATTCCCACTTCGAAATTACTTACACATGTTTTGACATAAAGACATAAAAACATAGTCTATTGGTTAATCTACGAATTATAAGGAATCAAAATCGCGTGTAAAATGTCTGTTAATAAAACATATACATAAAAATACACTTTCAAAATACAACACACACACACACAAACACACGCACACACATACACACACACACACACACACACACACAAGCATATATATATATATATATGTATATATATATATATATGTATTGTACACGCTATTTTTATTTCTCATATATATATTGTACACACAATTTTTATCCCTTATATATATATATATATATATATATATATATATATATATATATATATATATATATATAAAGTTACCTACACCACAAACTTTTTGAAATTTTAACATCTTCTTTCAATTGTACTGTGGATATGTAAACAACTTAATGCTGGATCATATTTTGAACATTTTTGATAATCTCTTACACTTTTTTATATATTTACACCAAACTCTTTTTGAGTTTATTTTTGAATTAAAAATGCTTCTGATTTTTAAAAATAAAATTTATTTTATTTTTGAAACAGTATGCGCATTTGAAAAAATTCAAGCATTCCAGCGTGTGTTTGTACCCCCTATTCTCTTCAAACGGTTTTATCCCTTCTCTTTTTCATATATTTTTTGCTCGTTGATGATGACCCTTCTACTAAGGCGTCGAAACAGATTTCTGTCAGCAGATAATAATTACTAATTGTTTTTTCAAAATGTTAAATTCATATATATATATATATATATATATATATATATATATATATATATATATATATATATATATATATATGCGTGGGTATATGAACCAAAAAACAATTGATTCAATTAATATTTCGTCATTAAATGTTAAATATTTCATCAGAATGAAGTCCTTCTGATTAAATCCTTAATAAATAAACACGAAATATTAGTAAAATTACATGTTTGTGTTGGTTTATGTACTTTACGATATATATATATATATATATATATATATATATATATATATATATATATATATATATATATGTATATGTATATATATATATATATATGTATATATATATTTCAATCCCATAAAACCCAAAGAAAAATCCTGGCGTTTTGAACTATTCATTTTAAAATGGATGAAATAAGTATTCAGCGGATAAACGGCGCCAGATAATCAGGATTTGCATTTTTAAAATTTCATCTTGGACGATTTGGACGGTTTCATATTTAACCAGAAAGTGCTGCAAGATGATAACGGTCGTATTTCGTATTAACTCCAGTATTAATATATAGATATAAGAAAAATAGGACTGAATTTCATAAAAACATTATATATATATATATATATATATATATATATATATATATATATATATATGTGTGTGTGTGTGTGTGTGTGTGTGTGTGTGTGTGTGAAGAAAAGGAAGTGAATCCGACGGTATGTAGTATATTAAGAAAGATTGAAAAAACACAGGTTTAAATGAGTTAATTAATGAGTTATTGGCCGACGCTGTAGTGTTTCGATTTATTAATTAGATCATCTTCAGGGCATTTATTGGTGTATGGAAGGTAATAAGAAATTTTTATCACAGAATAACGAGAATGTGAGAATATAACGTGAAGCGAGTGATAGTCCTTGTTTATCAGTCTGTTTAAAATTTGAAGTTTGAAAAAAAAAGCCGAAATATAGACAGTTTGAAATATGACGTCAAAAATTCACTTTTACGGTGTGAGTATGGGACTGTGTAAGTGTGTGTATCGAAAAAAGCATTCTGCATTTTTTAGGTGTGTGGTTGCGCGTGTGTGTATAAATCTTTTGCGGTAAACGACAGCGAAACAAACCTCGTGGTTGTGTGTGTGCGTGTGTGCGTGTGTGTGTGTGTGTGTGTGTGTGTGTGTGAATCACACAGGGTTCGAATCACACACAAACCAGCTTCCTGTCTATAACTCTGCTGGTGAGGCATAATATGCCGAAATGTACATAGAGAGATCGTCGTTTTCTCGATTTGTTTACGCTTACATTTGAACAGATATATTCGCCTAATTCATTAATTATCAACTAATTAATTTTCAAATTAGGTATGACTTCAATTAAGCATATATTCTGCCAAAAATTGTCGGCTTTCGCCATCTCAAACAAAATGTTATATATATATATATATATATATATATACTAGCAAAAGTACCCGGTCCATTTCTGGACTAAAAAAAATGTTTGTTCATTTCAGGATTTGTTTTGTTTTGTTTGCATTTAAGATATTATTTTAACAAATGCATTCCTAAACTTTATTAAAGATTTATTGATAAACAAAGCTAAGAATTAGTGTATTATAATATTCGTTTATTTTAAGAATAGTCTCTTTTTGTTGTTACATTTTTGAAACAATTTTATTTTTTTAAGCGAGCTTCCTTGTCTGTTGATATCAAATGGTAGAAAAGAAATGTATTAGTTTAATTCCTTTTTTTTACCGTATTAAAATATAACAATGAAATGCTAACAATTAAATACTTACAATTGTTCGTATTACAATTTCCTTTTTGCTTTGCTTTTTTCTTTTTTTTCTAAAACTATTTTGTACATACGAAAGAATTAAATACCGATTAAAAATGGACATATTTTCTTCTAAAATCAAAGTATTAATAATAAAAACAAAATTCATTTATTATTAATTTTTATATTAAATGTTTTCGTTTTTTATTATTTATTTCGCTGTAAAAAGTAATTCAATCGATAAAACCACATAAAAATTCCATATTTAGAACGATTATTTTATTTCATTTCTAACCAAATAAATGTTTCTAACATTAGACCGGTGATACGCGAGGAATTCCAAGCTGAAACGATTAGGGCACAAATTTGTTAACTTCAAATTACCAGCAGCCAGAGATTTTTTTATATTAATGCTCAACGTCCAGTCGGTGGGACTTAGACTGCCCTGAATGCATCCAGTGAAATGGGAATCTTGTGTATGGCACTAAATTGCCTCTGATCCTGGAGTTCTGGAAAATCTGAAGTACTTGCCATTAATTCCAGGTCGACTCTGACCTGGTGTGATAGTATCTGTTAGATTTCCAACTATTGGTCAAATTGATATGTTTAAAAATCAAAGCCTCTAAAGAAACTAAGCGAAAATCTAAACATGAACATACACTGGATGCAATTTCCGAACATATATGCATAAAATAACACTAGACGGGTTGACATGCCATTAAAATCAACCCATCATATAAATTCTCAGTTCTGCTATTTTCAACGCTCGGCTCCGTATTCGATACTAAGCGTAAATACGACGTAAATCCGATGGCTCACTTTTCAAAATGAATGAATAAATAAAAACGAATTAAAGCTAAACTTTTTCCTTTAGCAACATTTGTAATTTGAATGTCACAACAGATTTGAAACTCCTTTCTTAATAAAAAGACGGAACATGATTGTATTTAAGAGATTATTTAAGCAACATAAGTTGATTTGAGAGTTATGTTACTTAATGTTTATTTGGGAAAGAACATGATTTGTTGAAATAAATTTTGTTGCCGTGTCAAACAAGAAAAAAAGAAAAAGAAAAAAGAAAACAATTTAAGTGGCCGATCAAATCCTGAAAAGAGATCATCTATTAATTTTCATTTATCATCACAAGTGTTGAATGCGAATTCTGAGTGTTCACTGCCTTTAATTATTTTTATAGTGAATCTTCATCATCATCATCATCATCATGACCTCACAGCAACACGGATATTCATGACAATCTCTCGCCAGTCGTCCCTATCATTCATTGCCCCCCGACATGTCCTATTCGTAGCATCCAGTATCCCCGCTGAGCTGATTAATGTAAGTCTTAGCTGGACTGTTTACACTTGTATTCCGATGTGCTGGCTACCATTCAGGAGTATGTCGCTTATGGGTTCGTCCCTGCTTCTCAAGCAGTGTCTAGCAGTGCCCAGCATGTCTTGTTCGTCTTACTCGGATGGTTTGTATGATAGTGGGAAAGTTGTCGTACAGCTGCTTTCTTATGGGGTGTTGTTTACAAGATTTCTTTAATATCGCACGTGGCATTTTTGTGCAGCTAACATCTAGCTTATTCTCTAGGCGTTTTGTTAGGATCCAAATTGTGCAGCCATACCGTAGCACTGATACAACTACTGCTTGGAAGAATTGTCGCTTTTAACTTGTGAGTGAGATCGGATTTCCATAAAACTGATAATCTGCTTATAGCAGACCATGCCTTCCCTATGCGTGGATTAACATCGGTTTCTGTGGATGAGATATTGCTACCTCGGTATGTGAATTATTCTGCTGGCGTTAGAGGCTTACCGTCGAGTGTAGATATGTCTCCTTCGGTTTTAAAACACATAAACTGGATTTTATCGGAGGTCTCACAGAGACCAATGTTCCGCGCAACTTTCTCCTGTCTATACAGCAGGAATTCAGCATGTACAGATGTATTTGCAAGAACAGCCAGATCATCTGCATGATTTTGATTTTCATCATCAAAAATAACCTATATTCAGGATTCAATTTGTATTTTTTTTATTGAATAAGGAATTCAGGCAAAGTACTTTTTACATTGATTTTAACACTAATTCATAGATTTTATAAGTTATCAAACTATGCTAAATGAATTTTCTTTGTCCATAGGACCGATAGTCGAGTAGCATATCTGAATATGTTATATACTCCCTTTTCTAAAAGAATAGCTCCAAATAGAAATATATCTGTGAGACTTTATTGGATAATAACTAAGGAGATTACCCCCCTCTCTCTCTCTCCCTCCACCTCTCTCTCTCTCTCTCTCTCTCTCTCTCTCCCCAAACACTATATATATGTATATATTTGTTAAACTCTACGGACAATTCTTGTCGGACACGTTTTTTTTTCGATCCTTTCTAACTATCTGGCCACCATTTTAATATCCGGGTTGAATTGGTGTAGCAATCCACCAAAGGTTTTTCACGAGCGCTTTCTGCACAACTTTGTGCCATCATCAGATGTGGAACTGGTGGGATGTTTCCGTTGTCTCGCTTTTAAAACAAGCAGTAGCAGTAGGAATTAGTAGGAGGGGCTCCCAGGTTTCGTTTAAACAAACAGTAGTAATAGGAATTTGTAGGAGGGGGGCTCACAAGTTTATAAGAATGTAAAGGGGAATGGTAGAAGGAGGTTTGGCGGGAAATTATAGTCATTTGAGGACATGTTGACTGGTTTCAAAGTTTATCTTATTTAAGGTGGATTTGTTTTGTTTAATATATAAGGCTTTGAGTATCTTAAGTTTTTGCTTGTTTTTTTCTTTGTGTAATTTCAGTTAAGATTTTCCGGTAGGTAGAGGTGGGGCTTGAATGTGATTTTAAGTGTTGCGTTATGGAGCTTGTATCAGTTAGGCGTAGTGTTAACGGCGTGATAACGTGCTCGTCGGGTGACCAATATACGTGCTTTTGACTTTGGAGATTCAGTCTCCTACTGGGCATTTAAATTCATACACGAGATTGGTCTCATTAAGACGAGTAATTTTGGGGGATGAGTTGTTGCATGTGACACGATTGGTGGTTTTAAACTTTTGGTAATAGATAATTAGCTTTACTTTGCTGTTGATATATATATATATATATATATATATATATATATATATATATATATATATATATATATGTGGGGGGAGTGTGTGTGTGTATGTGTGTGTGTGTGCGTGTGTGTGTGTGTGTGTAAATGCATTACCTTATAGGTGATTTTAGAGAATCCGAAACACGTGTCCAGGCTACTGAAATAAATAGAACAACATTTATATAAGTTTGCAAACCTTTTTTGTGAAAAAATTCTCTCGTACGATCTACAAAAATATGTATACGCACAGACACAAAGACATGAACTCATTTTTTTATTTAACCCATAGGTGGGACTCTAACAGGTACTCTCACTCAGAGTCAGTATGGTCCCGGGCATATCGGCAATGAAGCGCTACTCCACACTCCCAGAGCTCCAAGAATGAGAATTCCACCAATTGTTGCAGTTTAATGTCATACCCAGAACACTAGCCCTCAGCCACCGAATTCTAGTATATTGTTATATGCTAAAAAGGGTTGGGGGTATACCATACAGGCAATAGGTTTGAAAAATCATATAGGGGCTAGGGCTTGACGTAACTAGCTAAGTGATCATAGGGCGCCTCTCCGACCACCCGTCAATTATAAGCAAAGGCCAAAGTGGAGTTTTACATGTCATGTACTGCTCAGTAACCAGGATTCGTTCTTAAACCTCACAGGTTGCCAACCACGACCAACAGTGGCCCAATCGGTAGAAATTACCCATCTGTAGAGGTGCAGTGTATTCTTTTGTTCCACCGATAGGGGGACTACAAATAAATAGTGAGGACGTAATAAAAGTGCATAACAATGGAACAAATCCAAATTGTGACACGCTAAGATATTAATCAAATCAGGACATTAAAAATTCACAGTTGTAGTTGGGGGGGGGCAATTAATCATTGAATAAACTTAAAATGAACAGAATATCAGATTGGTGTGTGTAAAGCTAAAAAAATAACAATGCTGCTCACTTAAAACTCGTCAGATGAGGATTTTAAAAATGTTAGGAAAAATGTTTTCCTAAAATTTGTAATGTTTTTACTGTCAATCATTATAAAATACCTAATTAGTTTTCATGTTTTATATCTCTTCCATTATTTTAGATATTTTATTCGTATATTATCGTAACAAACACACACACACACACACACACACACACACACACACACTAAGCGCGCGTGAACACACACACGGCTGGTGACCAGTTAATTAATATTACTTGGGCTCATATTCTTAATATCATTTAACAAATGTATGCTTTAGAATAGAATGAAAAGTTTAGCATTCAACAATATTTTTCTATAACAATTTCATTAAAAACCA
>CM042140.1:118387698-118445198 GCA_023376005.1 Doryteuthis pealeii
TTATCCTTCAAGATGTTCAAAAACAATCTTAGATTCGTCACAAAACCGAAAATAGAAGCAAACTAATTTCTCAGATGCAACCGATCTGTGAGTTATTCTTGCTCCTTCTTCCACAAGCTCGTTGCCAAACGGTTATCGCCGGAAAATATGGACTCATTGAACTGAGTTCAAATCCTTTTCGAAGCTTTGCGCTTTACTTAACGCTTTTACAATTGAGGAAGTCATGGACCAACTATCTTATCCACACCATCTAAGAATATATAATTGGATAGAATCGGTTATTAGTCTTCGTACCGCAGCCAGTCCAGAAATAAACCTCTAAATTTAAACTAGAGGTTGGATAAATATATACCCATTAGAAAACAATGTGCCCCTAAAAACTCAGTACAGCTTAGATTTGTCACAATACTCTAAACATGGGACACGCGGTGAGAATCGAACTCACAATTCAGTAATAGTTGTCGGCTAGTATTTCCTGCTAATTATGCCACGACAAGTGGCCAGGTTAAATGTATGTAGTTTATGAGCTTGTTAGGTCGGCATGCTAAATTTAGTCGATGAATAACAATAGTATATATATATATATATATATATATATATATATATATATATATATATATATATATATATATATATATATATATATATATATATATATATATATATATATATTCGTATGTATATTTTATAATAAATTAAATTCAGTGACAACGCTCATATGTGTGTGTGTATGGGTCGATGGCTCATGGGTTTCTGACCGTGTGTCCTTGTGAAGCTGGGCGCTGTTTCCAGCGTCTGACACTTCTTTTTTATGACCTAGCGCAACTAATCAAATCAAGGATACGTCATCTATGACAAGGTTTTGTGTATGTATGTATGTATGTATGTATGTGTGTCTGTGTCTGTGTCTGTGTTTGTGTATGTGTTCTGGAGTCATCAATTATTTCCGATTAAAATGATATAAGTTGAAGAACGGATTGCTATTGAATTTTTTCGTTGTTCCCACAAGTATCAATGTCTATAACGAATACCGAGGCATAATTTTCCCCTTGGGAGATTAAAGAGTTGGTAACGCTTATTAAGCCGTAAAAAATGAATGAAATATAACGATATACGTTTTTAAGAAGTCTTACCGATAGACTCAAATATTATACACGTTCGCTTGTAACCATATTTACATATTTACGTAACTGCAATCGTTGTCTCAAGTATATTAAGAACTGAAAACAATAATTATATACAGAGATTATAATGCATGAACGGAATGACAAACGGATATAGTATCAAACGGATTTGAACAATTCTGATCAAAAAGTTTGATTAAAAATAACTGCTCAGCACCAATTCTATATCTATTCTAGTCATCCATTTTTGGAGCAACACGAAATTCTGCAAGCGTAACACAGTCCATATTCACTAGATCAAGATTCAACCTGTCGACAAAGGCTAGATTCCGCCGATTGCATATCCTATTGTAATGCAAGACCATTCACTAAAATTGATGTTTTTGGTATGAAACTATCTTACAATTCGATGGTGAAGCTTTAGTGAAAGTCTTTGGAGTGTAGAGTCATAATTTCCAAGTCTACTGATAAGCAGAATGTCAGTAATTGTTAGAGTAAAATCTATGAGTCAAACTTGTTTGCAAATTATTAGTATTAAATACGATTACTTGAAATCATATAACTATATGAAAATTATTTGTGCAAAGAAGAGTCATCAGAAAGAAAGTATTATTATTCGTTACTAGAAAGCATATAATAGCTTGACACACTTAATGTTATAAAATCGAATAGACATTCTTAGTAATCGATCGTCTTACTAATACTTCAAACCGTGTTATTGTGTACAAACAAAGGATTGTTGTTAAATATGAATAGTTACTTTAAACAATATAATTAGAGCGTTCGCTAGAAACCACAAGGTTCCTAGTTCAATACCGGTTCTCGCCAACTCAGCGTATGAGTAGCACAGGGATCTGTGCGGTATAGCAAGGAGCTGATGGTATGTGTGGCGCTCCAACTCAGACGCTAAAACAATCTCCTTCGTCTAGCGCTAATGAAAAGGGGATAGACTCCCTCGCTGACTGGCTGATACCGACTTTAGGCCGCCCCGTCGACTTTATTTTTTTACTTATTTGTATTCAAGACCTGAAGCTTTTCTACCTTTTAGTTTCCTTAGGACTTCGTTGAGTTCTTCTGTTGTAAAATCACCTAGTTTGATGTCTAGTTGTCTATCTACGATTTTTTTTGATTAATTTCTATGATTTTAGGGGGTTCCCTAGCAGTTTCTGGAAGTGGTCTATCCACTTCTTAAGTCTTTAGTTATTTTTAATCAATCTTCGTGGCTGGCTGCCTTTAACTTTGTTCTAAAGGCGATTTTCCTACCACTAATTTCATTTACTGTTTGCCATGTTAATTGCGACGGTCTTTTTTCCACTGATTGTCTGATTTAATTTATTCTTGGATGCATTCTATTTGTAATACCCTCCGAGGTATGGAAATGAGAACGTTCAATGACATACTGCTTAGGCTATTCAATACAGTACATAGACAAAATAGAATAGATAATGGACAAAAGACTACATACTCCCATTCCCCAAAAAGGGAGACCTCGTAATTGCTAAGAACTACAGATACATAATACCTTTCTTCTTAATCGCATCCGACCTGAAATAAAGAAAATCCTTAGAAAAAACAAAACGGATTTCGCAGATATCGATCCACAACCTCCCAGGTCCTGACTATTCGTCTGATCATAAAAGGGGTTCGGTCAAAAATCTAAAGGCAACGCTGCTATTCGCAGATTTCTCCAAGGCATTTGATTCCACACACAGAGGGAAAATGGAACAAATAAATGGTTACCGCTATAATGATGCACTACAAATCACCAAAGCAAAGGTACGGTCACCTGCTGGTGACACGGATTTCTTTGACATAGCCGCTGGATTCCTACAAGGAGATACATTAGCACCATATATATATTCATATTATGCCTAGACTACGTACTCCGAACATCCTTAGATACCATAAAAGAATAAGGCCTAACAGATGCAGATTACCCTGGTGGCCTAGCACTTCTTGCAAATACACTGACACAGGCCGAGTCACTAATACATAGCCTGGAGAAGGCAGTAAAGAACATCGGTCTCCACGTGAACTCCGATAAAACTGAGTTCATGTGTTTTAAAAAGAAAGGAGACATCTCCACACTCAACGGTAAGCCTTTAAAACCAGTAGAACAATTCACATGCCTAGGTAGTAATATCTCATCGACAGAAAGTGATGTTAATGCACGAATAGGGCAGGCATGGTCGGCTATAAATAGATTATCAGTCATATGGAAATTCGATCTCACTGACAAGTTAAAACGACAATTCTTCCAGGCTGTGATTGTATCAGTGCTGCTGTATGGATGCACCACCTGGACCCTAACGAGGCGCCTAAAGAATAAGCTAGATGGGAGCTGCACAGGAAGGCCGCGTGCCATCCTGAAGAAGTCATGGAAACAGTATCCCACGAGGGAGCAGCTGTACTGCCACCTTCGCCCAAATCTTATAAACCATTCGTGTGAGACGGACAAGACATGCTGGACATTGCTGGGGAAGCAAGGACGAAATAGTAAGCGACGTTCTCCTGTGGAAGCCAATACATGGGCATGCAAATATGGGCCGTCCAGCAAGGACTTATATTGACCAGCTCTGTGTGGATAGAGGCTGCTGCGCAGAGGACCTCCCTGGGACAAAGAGTGACAGAGAAGGTTGGCGCGAGATTATCATGGATATCCGTGCTTTTTGCACGACATGATTATTATTATTATTATTATTATTTTTTATTATTATTATTATTATTATTATTATTATTATTATTATTATTATTATTATGATGATGATGATGATGATGATGATGATGATGATGATAATTTGTATTCAGAATATTTACTTCCAGTTATTGTTGATTCTTGTCATTAGTTAGATAAATCATATGAAATATGATAACATTGATATTGAATACCCTGATAATAATTGATATGATGTAAAACCAACAAACCAAGCAATAAGGAAGCCATTGTTCCATAAATTAAGAATTCGTATCAAGGTCAAGTTTTTAGTACGGTGAGAACATAAAAAAAACTACGTTTAGTTTTTACATCATATAAAACGAGAAGTTACATAAATGATTTGACCAGTGGAAACCCCGCTAGAATGAATGTGTTGCATTTTCATTTGAGACAAAAACAGCATCGATTTCGCAATGATTAGATTCAAGTCCAAATTAATTCACAGGAATGGGATTTGTTGTAGTATAATGATTCATTTATTTAACCTTATCCTTTTGAGATTTCTTCTACTGATCGGTTCATCTGTAATTAGAGCAGTCACATTTTTTTGTTTTTTTTTAATGATATGTGATTCATGCGTCTTTAGGGTCCCTGTATATTTAGTGTCGTTCCTATCACTAGAGAGGGATTTTATGGACATTTGCAAGTACAGCAGTAACTTTAATATTCCAGATCTATGAATGATGCTATTGTTGGCGTAATTGGTGCTATGGTGGGTGTTTAGTCAATCTCCCTCACACCAAGTTTCAATATTAGCATTTCTATATCCGATGATTTACAAAATTTTAAGAAACGAAAGAAAGACAATATAAATTCTCTTACACATTTCGGAACATTTAATAATACATATATTCAACATGAAATAAGATGATATACCAAAGGATTTCAACTCGATTGCATTTGGGATATGTTTCTTAATCTGGTCCAATTCTTGCTGTTAATTGCGATAAATGGTATTAGGAGAGTACAAAAGTTTGAATGGGTGTTTTTCTGCTTCTTTTATTTTCACTATTTTTGTATATTATATGGTTGGATCAATCGATACATTAACGATATCTCCTTATGGGCTTTCCGATTTTAGTATTTCCGGGTGAAAAAATAAATAAATAATCCTAGCTTCCTTATTTTGGAGACAACCAATGAACTTATAAATAATATCTCTTTGATTTATTTCCATAAATAAGTAAACCAGAGAGAGAGAGAGAGAGAGAGAGAGAGAGAGAGAGAGAGAGAGAGAGAGAGAGAGAGAGAGAGAGAGAGAGAGAGAGGGAGGGGGAGAACAGATAGACAGAAGACAGACAGACTGAAATAGAGACATAGATTAACAAAATATATATATATATATATATATATATATATATATATATATATATATATAACAGTACAAAACAACTTATATAATTACATACAGCGTAACAAGTACAAGCACAACCATAACTAAATATAAATTCAATCAAAAATGATATTGATATATTACAAAACTATACTACTTTTAAAGTATGTAATCAAAAAAAATAAAACTCTCTAATCAAAAAATATTATTGAAGCATTCTTGTTATATATATATATATATATATATATATATATATATATATATATATATATATATATATATATATGGTGATGAGGTGTAGGTTGGTGTTGCATTTGTTTTTAGACTATTAAATTTTATTATAAAATATTTTCACGGACAATTTTTTTTAATAGTACTGTCCGAATACCAACTATATAAATACTGTATCAGCTAACACAAGCCAGCACATTAGTGCGGTAGCTTCCTTCATGCATCATATTCCCCAATATTTCTCCCTTGTCTGACATAATTATGTAAAAGATATCATTCATTCTTAAATGCGTTATGGGTTTTCGTTTGGCGTTAGCAAGAAAGAGTGGCACAAAAATCTTCTAAAGAATTGTAGAAAATTATTATTTTTAGAAGAAGATTGAGAATTCTTATTGAGGGTTTTCAGTCTAGTTGTCTAAACGAGAGTAGATCTCAGTTAATTGTAACCCGAGGCAGAATTTATTTTGTCCTCTATCTTTGAGACGTTAGATGTTTTCCTTGACAATGTCAGTATATGAGTGCATGTTTTCGCCAATTCGGAGCGCCCATATTAATGCCAACTCAGTTTCCAGTACGGAGCACATTGTTAACATTTTATCTTGTTTCGGAAGGTGTTCATGTCACATAGACTTCGGCAATTTGTATCCAAAGAGATTGGGATAATTCTCAGATCATCACGTAACACCGCTACTCACAATGACATTTATATTAGGCATCATATCTGCATATTTCATATCATTAAAAATAATTATTAACATTTAATTAAATAATTTACTAATTAGACTTGAATTTGTATGTTTAATCTGAAAGATACAGTAATCCTATTGTTATTGTTTATGCTAGACTAACATGTATTTTACCAACCCCTCTGCTCGAGTAGGATGTGACACAAGGTCAATTTTTAAGCAAATTTTAACATGTTCAAATAGCTTCCTTCTAAACCAGTTGCCATACTAAGGTTAGAAAGCCCAGTCTTTCCTACTATTTACTGATAGCAGGGCAAAGTATGGTTGGATGTATACCTTTTCATAAGTGTTAGTGCTATGCGAAATGCAACTAGCCTCATCCAGGATTTCAACTTCTGTTGACATGGCCATTTCCTACAACCATAATCATTACTATACCGGGCTCCTTATGTTAGATAGACTAATAAGCTCGACATAAGTAATTAAAAGTAGAAATATTCATACAGTTAATTATTAGGTCCCATTGAATTAAATTACAATAAAACACCCTTTCACAATAATTGTAACCAGCTGTGACCCATGTCTTGACCACTCAACGATGTAGACGAGAACATCTGATAATTTCTAACTTAATTTATTTTTCGTAAGCTCTTATAATTGTGTATACATAACGCTTGGTTCTCTATAGCTTTCGTAATCTTCATCACATACTTTGAAAATGCTATAATTTAAATAGCTTTCTAGGTTATTAAGTATATTTTTTGACGACCAAAATGCTGGAATTGGGCGGTACCCATATTTTCCGATATACGCACTTCATTCGGTGACGATTGTTATTTCTGGCGTCGCTTGAAAGAGATTATAATCTGTTGTGGCTAATGAGTGAAATAGCCGACGCCATTTTCAATTTGTCAGCATTCATAATGAGGGCTTTTCTACCTTTGGCATGAGAAGAATTAATTATATTAAAAATGGACAGTTTTGATGTTAGCCCTTTGATGAGTATCCTGATGGAAGCTGTTTTAGATGGTTTGTATTTGTAAATGACAATATTTTTAATAGATTTGTTGTTTAGTTAGCAATTTCAAGCATTGTGCGACAAAAGTTCAATTTCTCAAGCGAAGATTAACAGGTTTGAATTTGGAGTTTTTCTCCTTCTAGACCGTTTCCCTTACCAAACTTAAAGAACAAAACCCGCCCAAGTATTTACCCATAGCTGGATGGAGAATAGTTGGATGCATACTTTTCCCAAGAGTATTAGCGATATACGTAATCCAAACGGCATCACCCAGGCTTTAAACAAGTGTTACCTTGTCGGTTATCTAGGACGATTGTCATTACACCATGCGCATCGAAAAAAAAATGTAGGTATATATAGGCTTTTCGCTGATGGGGAAATTTTTTAAAGGTCACATTAAAATTTAATATCTGAGACCGCACTCAATAAAGGTACATTATTTTTTATAACAGAATTTACAGTTTAAACAATTTAATTAATTATGTCTCCTCAATTTTATCAAATGGAAATAAAGATATTTCCTAACATTTAATAACTGTTTTCATATTAGGTTTTATTGATATGATAATTCCGTCTCATTGATTCTTGTTTTTTTAAATATTTTTTTTCATATTTCTTTTTCCTAAGCAAAAATCAGTGAGACGGGAAAATGATATCAATAAGACTGGATACGAAATATTCAAGTAATTAAAAATCAGATTCAAAGAGGCAAAAATGCCGAAAAAAAATTATATCTGAACTAAGACATTCATTTTTCATATGTGTATGATACTTTGCCTACGTAAAAAATAAATATACGCAAATATTTATTGGTACGTTTGAGTAGTTCTCAATTTTGGTTGAATCGTATCAAAGAAACACTTAATATCATCTACCTATATATATATATATATATATATATATATATATATATATATATATATATATATATAAACAACCACCCAACCTACGTAACATCATCAGTGCATCCAGGAAAAATTACATAACACCATACGGAAAGGTAATAAACGATGCAACAAGCCTAGATGCCAAGTTTGCAGCTACATACATACAGAAACCGAAATAAAAATACCCTACACAAACATAACGATCCATCCGCCACACCTAACATGCGATAGCGCTAACATCATATACTATATATACTGCACACAATGTAGAAATAGTGGCTATGTGGGAGAAACATCAACACCTTTAGACTAAGACTAAATAACCACAAATCCACTATAAATCTCAAATCCCCGCATAGTACAATAGCACTTCATTTTAACACCTTATCACACAACCTTACACACCTCAAATATATCTTATTAGAACACGCATTTCCAACAAACAATCAGAAACTAAATGGATTCTAAAATTACAAACGCACGTGAAGGGATTAAACGCAGACATCGGAATTCTCCGTTATTATAAATATTTCACAGACGCTGCCACTGTCGATAACAACAGAGACAAAGAAGCCGTTAAACAGTAATACCATTTGACAAAGGGTATCTAAAGAACCTGAAAATTTATGACAAAAAATGATAAAACAATAAGTGAATCCAATACTCCATAATATTGAGTTCATTCATTTATACATTTTTAATGCTTCATAATAACGCCCAATTTAAAAAAAAATAATTTTTTAAACATATATACCGAGAGAAGCATACGGAGATCACCTAAAATACAACATATATATATATATATTATATATATATATATATATATAATATATATGTGTGTGTGTGTGTGTGTGTGTGTGTGTGTGTGTGTTAGTTGGGGTAGACGACTTGAGGAAGCGTTGAAATCCTTCATAGGGAAAAATATTTAAACTATGTTAACATAAAACATTCAAAGCAAAATAAAGTTCATCTAAAAAGAATATTTCGCAATTATTTAGTTAAAACAGAATTCTTTGTAATGATTAACCTTCTCATTAACCGACTTCCGTTCAGACCCGGAACTGGGATGTAGCGCCTTCGCCCTCCGGTTGTTCAAATATCTGAGGTCTGTTTTTTTGTTTACATTTGTAAATCATGTCTCTCCTGAGTGATGCAGTCCTTCATTAGTGCAGGATATTCAAAGACGAATGGATTTCACAATTTCCTGTTTATACAGCAGGGACGAAATTTATTCATAGCAGCAAATTGTGAAACAAAGTCGGAACAATGTGTGCCTATGTGTTTATATGTGTGTGCTTCTATGTATATGAGTGTGTCTTTGTGTGTAGGTATTTGTGTGTGTATTTGATGTGTCGATGTGGTTGACGAAGCCCGTGTCTGTGTATATGAACTAATGATTAATTCATGAAAAAGTAGGCGTGAATACCAACGTAAGCTGCTAGGTAGATATAGATAGACAGGGAATAAAATATGGAAATGAATCCGACAGTATATAGAATTTAGATGAATAGAGTGTTCCCAAAAAGATGAATTATACTGATAATTATATTATATGATAATTAAATACTGTTCTGTTACGGAAAACATTCTACAGGTATGCAGGAAAACAAAGATGAATTTATTTTGATGCTGATATCGACGCTAAAACGCTTCGGTTTATGTTAAACCTTCCTCAGGACAATATAATAGAAAGGAATCACGTCATGAAGTTTCAAAATGAACGCTGATCATTTAACGGTTATGGGCCTTTTTCTCCATACACATTTCAAACTCGTATTTTAAATACTTTCATCACCGTTTGAACAAAAAAAGAATATTTTTCTTTTTCTCTTATATTGACCTGGGGTAGGTTCAACATAAACCGAAACGTTTGAGCGTCGACACCAGCATCAAAATAAATTCATCTTTGTTTTCCTGTATACCTGTAGAATGTTTTCCATAACAGAACAGTATTTCCCCCATAAGCTCCAACATTGGCTATACAATATCGCGAGCAATAATCAAGAGGCTACATGGTGCAACCATGTTTAATATGTTTTCCAACTACGTTTGAAGTGAATTTTGGTAGTATGAAAGTAGAAGTTGAACCTTCCGACGATAGACCATATTTCTGTCGTGTTTTTGATAGCAACTGTTTGACAGTGTGGCAATATGTCGCATGATATGAAGGTAGAACAGAGTCATATAATTCATCAACGTATTAGTCTTTAGTTTTAAAAATAAACAATCGTTTATAAAGAGTTTGATAAATCAAAAGTGTTCAAATGTTGGCGGGTAAGTCAGTATATGACTTGCCCGCCAACATTTGAACACTTTTAATTCATCAAACTCTTTATAAACGATTGTTTATGTTTATCTGCTAATAAACAAACCATAACTTCTCTATTCCTCTTCTTCATCTTCATCTTCTTCTTCATCATCTTCTTCTTCTTATTATTATTATTATTATTATTTATTATTTGGGTTTTCACATCAGTGTTAGCTGATGGTCTTTCACTGGAGCCTGAGTGACAGCAAGTCTCCTCAGGTCTCCAGGACTCTTCTGAGTACTCTGGCAGATTGCAGCAGTGCAGTGTTCTGAATGGTTTCAATCCTTCCTCTGATATCCAAACTTTCCAAGCCCTTTTCTAATCCTTTTGGGACTGTTCCAAGTGCACCAACTACAATTGGTATAACTTTCACTTTAATATTCCATAACTTTTTCAGTTCTCTGGCAAGGTCCAGATATTTGTCAATTTTTTCATTTTCCTTTAACTTCACCCTGTGATTTGCTGGCACTGCAAAATCTACCAGTTGACAAGTTCTTTCTTTTTTGTTAATCAACACTAGGTCTGGCCTTCTTGCTGGGATAAGGTGATCCGTTTTAATTTCAAAGTCCCAGAGAATTTTGTGCGTTCGTTCTCAAGAACAGATTCTGGTTTATGCATATACCATTTTGTTGTGTGGTCAAAATTTAATTTCTTGCATAATTCCCAGTTGATCCTTCCCAACCCAGTCGTGTCTAGTTTTGTATTTATTATTATTATTATTATTATTATTATTATTATTATTATTATTATTATTATTATTATTATTATATAAGATTTCATGTCGGTGTGATTGAAGAGGAGAGAATCTACTGGTTTATAAAAAAGGGTAAGACCAGGAAAAAAGTTTTTTTTTTCTCCATTCTAGTTTATTTTCTTGGTTATTATGCAAAGGCTGTCTGACGAAATTAGGCTCATTGATTAAGTTACTAGCCGAAATAAATTTATAATAGTCAAATGATATTTTGTTAAGGTTTTCTTTCTTATTAAAAAGTGTATATCTCTCCCCCTCTCTCTCTCTCTCTCTCTCTCTCCCTCAATATATATATATATATATATATATATATATATATATATATATATATATATATATATATATATATATATATATATGGGTACGTGCGTGTCTGTGTATATGTGTCTATAGATATATCTATATTTACGCTTCATATGTGCATCAGTAATTATATAGTTTATATTTATTCGGACAAAATATGAATGTTGGTACATTTTGGGGTAAATAAATAATGTCTATATGCGAATAAAGCATGGGACCACTTACGTCAAGGAGTTCATTGCTTTGCTACCATATACATCTGAGTAGCATCAGGTGTGGTCGTTTTAGGCAAGTCGAGTCGAGTGTCACGCACTGAAATTAGGTACAAAAATTGCTGAGTGGTATATATTAGAAACAAAATATTTAAGCCAATTTAGTTTCTCCCTTCAACAATATAACAGAAATATCAATGCATGTTTTATATAAGTCAGGGGATTAAGTAAAATTTCTTATGAGTAAAATAATACACACATATCATACATTCAGAATTATGGATAGACCACACACAGACGATTGCAAGAAATCGTGTGCCATTCACACACCCTAAGATTCATATATATATATATATATATATATATATATATATATATATATATATATAGTTAAAACCTGACCAGCAGCAGGCATTATTTTATTTAGTAGGGACATATAAAAAAAATGTCCCTACTATATATATATATATATATATATATATATATATATATATGTGTGTGTGTGTGTGTGTGTGTGTGTGTGTGTGTAAACACAATAATATATATGTGTGTGTTTGTGTGTCCGTGTATAAACACGCAAAAACACAGAAGCAAGTACGAACTCATAAGTGATGTTCTCCTGTGGACATCTACACATGGACAAACCAGTGCAGGCCAACCAACAACCACCTACACCAATCAACTGCAGATTCTGGATGCCGTGCGAAGAACCTTGCTATTGGCGACTACCGATAGGAACGGATGGTGACACAGATTCATGGCAATCCGTGCTGTTGGATACATATGTCTCTCAAGGGTATTAGCTATGAGTGAAATACAAACAACCTCATCCAGGATGTGAACACGGGTCACTGAGACAACCCCTAGTTTATGCACTTTGTCGTAGACTAAAGATTTAGACAGGATGATTAGAAACATTAACTGATATTATCAATGTCAAATCCATATAATACAAAAGAGATTTACTAGCTGTATTATTTTAAATATATTATCAAGCAATGGGGAATTTCAAGGAAATGGTTCTATTGTGGTTATGTAATATATACACGAGTTTCGAACGAAAAAATATTCCTATACTATTATTCAACATCTCCAGCTTGAAGACCGACATATATATTCATTTGGTAATAATGATTTAAATATATATATATATGTATTTTAGTAATAAAAATTTCATATCAGTTTAAATATTTTCGTATTGATTAGTAGTAGATAATACATACTAAGAAAATATACTAGATGAACAAAGTAATAAGCAATTACTTGGGTGAATTTGTTATGTCCTGTAAGATGTCCCTTCTGAAGTTGTGTCATACTTTATTTATTGGAAAAACAGATGATTTCATTCTCATTATTTAGGTACTATATGGCAGATAAGTATACTTGGTACCATATGGTAGGAATATTTTTGTGTTATACTTATTAATTGAAGCTTCCATTGCTTACTAAGGATTATTATTAGTTACTTAACATCATATAATTGCTTTAAAATTGTTGGTCTAGGTAGGAATAATTGAAACTATATTACTCTGAGAAAATCAAATATTAGGGAATAGGAATACTTACTTTATACCATACGATTTTTTTAAAACAAATTATGAGCAATAACTAATAGAAATCATCATCATCATCATCATCATCATCATCATCATCATCATGTCAAGCAGGCAGCACGGATATCGATGACAATCTCTTGCCAACGCCCCCGATCACTCATTGTCTCTTGGAGTTCTTCTGCGTGTAACCTGCATCCTCACACAGTTGATCAATGTAGGTCCTAGCTGAGCGACCCACCCTAGCATGTCCATGTACTGGCTTATGCAGGAGAACGTCGCTTATGAGCTCATCCTTGCTTCTCCAGCAGTGTGCTGCTTACCTAGTCCGTCTCATTCGGATGGTTTGCGTGATGGGGGGCAGTTTGCCATACAACTGCTTCCTTGTGGGGTGCTGTTTCCATGACTTGTTCAAGACTGCACGCAGCATTCTTGTGCAGCTCCCATCAAGCTTATTCTCGAGGCGCTTCGTTAGGGTCCAAGAGGTGCAGCCATACACGAGTACTGCCTAATAGAAATATTTATATAAATATTTGCAAACAAAGGATTAATAGACAGAAGTTTTGCTTTCTTTTAAAGTATGACAATTTAAATTTTTGATAACAATTAATTTTTAGAAACTCCCTCTCGGTGTGATTTTTCCCTGTGAGCAACAATTTTCCTTTTTCATTACAGGCCTCTCTTGAGCCCTTTACGTAGGCATAAAGAAAGTGAGCAGAATATATCCCACCGAAACTATAACTGATCAAACTACATGTATGGTCTAGTGCTTCTTGCAAATACACCTGCTTAAGCAGTTAGCAAGAGACATTGATCTCTACTTGAACTCAGATA
This sequence comes from Doryteuthis pealeii, assembly GCA_023376005.1. NCBI lineage: Eukaryota > Metazoa > Mollusca > Cephalopoda > Myopsida > Loliginidae > Doryteuthis > Doryteuthis pealeii. The sequence goes on from CM042140.1 coordinate 118,401,656, forward strand.
AAAGTTCATGAGTTTTAAGATAATAACATTTCTCATTGAATAACAAACCAGTTCAATTATCTCGACAGCTATATCTCATCTACTGAAAGTGATTTCCAGATATGCATAGGGAAATAATAGGCTGCTATTGAAAGGTAAAAGGGAAATCTGATATCTCTGAGAAAATAAAACGGGAATTATTCCTAGTTCTACCCGTGTCAGTACTTTGTATGTTTGCACCACTTGGACTTCAACGAAACGCTCGGAGAAAAGGTTATACAATGATGTTGTGTGCTGTCTTATACAAATCCTTGAAGAAGTAAACTACAAATCAATAGCTGTATTTTCTCTTAACTCCCATCTCAAACCATCCAAGTAATATGAACAAGACATTCTGGACACTGCTGGAGAATTAAAGGACAAATTCATGTGCCGTACTCCTTGGGAGTCCTGCTCATGGACTCACCAGTGATGGATAACCTGCAATAAACATAGATACAGCACATTTATGCGGACACTGTATGTAGTCTCGGGATTTGCCAAGAGAGATGACTGATCGGGACGGATGGCGAGAGAGAGTCAAATGAATCAGTGGTATCATTACACGCTGATAATGATAATGCTGGTGTGTGTAATTGTCTGTGTGTGTGTGCACGTGTGTGTGTGTGTGTGTGTGTCTATCTGTCTGTCTGTCTGTCTTATTGCTGATCTTTCAGAAAAGGTTGCCTTTTTTCCTAACCACAAACAATATAATGTTCTATTCTTTGGTTTTTATCATACTTTTCTCCTTTTACAAGAAATAGTCAGCCTGTTAATACAGAAAATGGCTAATCTCAGGAGATATCTGACGGAATAATGGTAACGTCAGTGGGTTAGTGATAAGAATGCCAAAATCTAGACTAAATATACAGAGTTCAGCAGTAGCTGGGGGTGATTACCGTTTCATTTCCCCCCTTAGGGCTAGAATTCGCTGTGTCACTATGTAATGATTATAGTGAATGAAAGTGTTGACATACTTGTTTAAAAACATCCTACTCCTGATATCAAGAGTTATATAAACAGCTAATATATACATTATTTTGTAAAGAGAGTGAAATGTAGCAGAACAAACCTACTGATAAGAATGTATATTTTGAAAGCGATAGTGAAACAAAGGATTTTTAAAAATATTGTGCGCACCATCCATTGTATTTGTTAAACAAAGAGGAAATCAATGACACTAAGGTAAACAATATACATTGGAATAAAAATGGAAAGAAAAACCCCAGCGTGGGAGAAAAAGGAAGAAAATGGGGATGGCAACTTAAGTCTTAAACAGGCCAGCCTTTCTGTTGTATGAGACACAATGGGCAACAGACGGCCGGAACAAAATTTGGTCAGGAACTTTTATAGGTCAGTGCCGAAGAAACAGGAAAGAAATAATGATTATATGTCGGTGGGCTTTCCCTTTTCTTTCTTTGTTCCTTTCTTTGTTCCTTTCTTTTCTTTTGGCTTTTTTTTATTACTTTCCTTTTTTTTTTCTTATTTGTTTTCTTTCTTTTTCTTTTCTTTTTCTTTTCTTTTTCTTTCTTTCTAAAAACAATGGATGAAGAAGAAAAGGTTACAAGCAAACAGGTTAGAAATGATTCGGACGAAAAAAATTCGGTCGATTTTCAGGTCTGATTTCAGAAATAAACAAAAGGGGTGTCAGTTGGTGGATTGCGTGACCCTCTCAACCTACCTATTGGATCTTTAAAGAAAGAAAGAAAGAAAGAAAGAAAGAAAGAAAGAAGGAAAAAAGAAAGAAGGAAAGAAAAAGGAAAGAAAGAAAAAAAAGGAAAGAAATCGAGCAGGAGAGAAAGATCACTTATCGAAAACAATTATTGGACTGGTGACTCGTAAAATGTTGGCGTACACGCTGTCGTCACAGAGTCCAGACTTGCATTGGACAGTTAACTGCATTTGAAAAAGAAACATGACGGTGTCTGCAGTTCTAAAATAACACTTGCTACTAATTCATATGCAAAGTAAAAAAACAGCTGATGTCCCAGATGAAATACGAAAATAAAGAAACGGTTTAATTGAGACTAAGTCGGACATTCATTCACATCCCATTGATTAAGTGTATGTTCTGATGAGATAATAAACATTATCTTCCGAATTCTTCTCACCTTTGAAACTAGATTATGCAAGACTCCTGAAAAATTGTCAACCGTAGCTGAGCAGAAAATGTTGATTAATTCCTCATCCCAACGTTATCAACGAGAAGGGAGACGCAAACAACCACGTCTATCATTTGACTCTCACTATTCTATTGTTATCGGTTCATCTAAAAGTGTAGCTGGTTCAGTATAAGACTTTGCGACTATAAACAAATCCTATTTGTAGTCAGTAAAGGATTATGTTGGTTATCGATGGATAATTTTTTTTTCTAAAAAAGATATTCACGATATTTCTGACAGGCCTCTCAAAATCATCCTGAAGATACTTCTTGGTGAAACCTGAGTAGGTACCTTCTGACACTGAGTCGCTTTCCTAAACCGGATTTAAACGTTCGTTTTGAATACTTTTATATATGTATTTTCTCGACTCTTTCGTTTTTATTTTTTATTTATAAATTGTTTTTTCTTCTTTGTGTGCCATTGACTCTTTTCTGCAAACATCTACCCCCCACATATATATATATATATATATATATATATATATATATATATATATATATATATATAATGTCCTTTTATACCGTTACGGTCAATCCTCAAAGGATAGAGCAGTATTAGTGATAATGATCTTTATTATAACTCTATACAATTATTATTTTCATTTAATAGCATATAAAAGCTGTTTAATGTTTGATATAATTATTCAAAGTCACATTTTATGTTCCATACATTAGAACATAATCACAAATTAATAAATACATCCTGAACATTTTTTAATATAGAAAGTTAATTTTCTTTTAAACCAAATATACAAGGATCTTATAATTTCAAGTGCATAATTCCAGCACTTACATATATGGTAGGTGTGGCGCTCCACCTCAGATGTCAAAAAAATCTCCTTGGTCTATCACTAGTTAAAAGGGGATAGCCTGCGCTGTCTGGTTGATACCGACTTTAGTTCACCCCGGCGAATTTATTATTAAAAAAAAAATATTAGTATGAATTTGAAAAGACTATTAGTATGTACAAAATAATATCCAAATATAGAATGGTAAAATATCTAAAAATGCCTAAAGTAGACGTTAAGAAGTTGTTTTTATTTCAGTTTTAAGTGTGAGGTTTCGCTCTCTATCTGTGTATATTCAAACGCAAGAAAACATCTCGATAAGTAACGAGTTCGATACTCGCTGTATGCCCCATACTTGAGACGTTGCAGTTCATTTTAACGTGGCAATCGTATTGGGTAAACTACATACATCACCATTTCGCATAGTTAGTGCAACGGTGTATATATTTATGGTATGAAAATGCTCGCATAATAAAATTTACAAAGATTTATATATATATATATATATATATATATATATATATATATATATATATATATATATATATATATATATTGTGCAAAGGATAGCAACAAGTATCACAAGTCCGTTAGTACTGATAAGCGAGCTCCATCCTCGCTGGTTGCACCATACTTGTGACTTGTGATAACTTTTTTGTATAATGATCATTAAATCAAGATTTCTTTTTCAGTTACAATAAATATTGTATATCTTCTATTGCTTTAGAATTATTGCGTTCACAGCATGTTACTTCTGTCCGATTTTTGCCTAAATGTACTTTACTTTTTGGGCATCCCTCGTAGCATTGCGATCTTTAACGTCAGCAATTTGAAGTCTGAGAATACGTGATTTTAAGACTGAAATTCCCCAACAAGTTGAACTAAAATTGCGTCATTAAAATAATTAAAATACAGTATTATCATCGTCTTTAAGTATTATCATCATTTTGATCTTTTTGATATGTGCAAAAATAGGTCCTAATGTAACCGACTTTGAGATGTTCTTACTGCACTTTCTTCTATGGGTTGGGTTTGGTGTTTTTAGTGCAATTTACTGCTTTGTTTCTAAATTATTTAGTATCAAACTTTTTGTGGAAATTAATTTCGGCAGATGGATTCATGCATTTCATTAGCATGAAATCAGGGTGTATTTGAGTGCAAAGCAAATAATTACCAACTTGTTTTAGTTTATTTGTTAAACAGCTTATCAACTTAGTGTGGGTTGTTATGCCGAAGATTGTAATAGTAAGGTTAGTTTCAATGTTCCATTGTATATTTTAACAAATGCACTTTTTATTTGTCCATAACACAGGGGAACAATTTTAGACATAATTTCTGTTGAGTTTAACTTTCATTTGATTTAGACTAATATTGGCGTGCTGGTTGTAAAAATGCCATCAGTTTTCTTCTATCACGTCAAATTTTATCTACAGGGTACTCCCAAAATAAGCAAAATTGCATCATTTGTCGGTAAGTAATAGGATTGGTCAAGTGATTGCGTTGATTGTTTTAGAGAGAATTAAGAAGAATTATTCTGATCTGGTGAATAGGTTGATTCTCAGTCAAAGAACAAACATCAATGCATTTGTGAAGCTAGTCTATTTTGCATATTTTGAATTAACAACGTGTCGATTAAGACACGTCTTCGGTCCCTTACAAAATGTGAAAACAGTTGTTGAGAATTTACGGATGTGAATCAAGGGAACATGTGATAAGTTGGCATTTGGTATACCTATGATTTGGTGAGAGCCAAAATATCATTGCCCACACTGTTACTTTTGTTTAATGAAAACTTCGCCATATAACAAGAAAAACAAATGTAAAATTGAGTATCCTAGTCTATCATCAGCTATACGCCCAGTGCCTCATTCAGATGAAATCCCAGTGTGGGGAAGTAGAGTTTGAAAGAAGCATTGGGGAGAAAGGAATTGGCCTCCAAGATCTGACCTCAAACCTGTTGATCCCAACTTTCTACATGAGCCATTTGTTGACATAAAGAAAATTATGTTCGCACCTTGCACAGGAAAGTAGGTCTCTTGAAGCAATACATTAAAGCCTTGCCAATTGAAAGCAAGTGTTTCAAGTACCACATTTTGGCATTTCCTGGCCTGTCAAGTGAAAAAAATCAAGGTCAGTGTGTTTGATGGTCTACAGATTCGGGAAATTATCAAAGATTAACATTTCATCAGAATAATGTCAGAATTTGAAAAGAATGCTTGTTTCTTGACAAATTCTTCACCTTGTCAAAAAATGTCTTGGAAATGCATGAGCAATGAATTACTCTGATCATGTGCATCAAGTTCTATTTTCTACGTAGCCATCTTGCTAACTTCCTGAAAAACCTTGATATGGTCAGCTATGAGCAAGATGAATGATTCCACCCCAATTTAGAATTCATGGTGGAATGGTATCAAAGTATATGGGATGTAAATATGATGGCTGACTATGGAGCATAAAAGAGAATTGTCCACATATTGAACACTCTAGAAAAAAAAAACTATATGTAAATTTTTACCTTAACTACTTGCACTACTAACAATATCTTTTGTATGAACAAGATGAATTTGTACAAACATTACAGTCAAGCAATTTTTTATCATTTTCCATTGTAAATTTTTAAAACGTTCAATAAAATAAGCTCAACGTTTTTTGAGACCAAGCAAGGGTATCTTGTTACTTAAAAAGTTGATGTAATAGAGAAAAAAGTGATGATTTTTTTTAAATTTAGAGTCCAAAAGTGTATTAAAAAAAGTATCAGATCTAGTTCAACAAAATTTGTGATGCCCAGTGTAATGTTTTATCATTTCACATTATATAGATTCTTTTAAAATCATCAATAAAATAAGAAATAATTTGTTAGATGGTGGATTTTAACGGTTTTTGAGAAAATCGAGGGTATCCCTTAGCTCAAAAAGTTCACGTGATATAGAAAAACTGGGGTCATTTTTGGATTCAGTGGTCATAAAATAGTCAAAAACAAGTGTCAGATTTAATTCAACAAAAATCGTGTTCCCCAGTGTAATCATTTGCTTACACACATAGTATCAAATACTAATGTCTAAAACAAATAATCGGTAGAGAATCCGTTTCGGTTGCACAAGGTAAGGGGTTTGATACCGGCCCTTGCCAACTCAGCCCATAAGTAGGACATCTTGAATCTGTGCAGTAAGGTAGCGAGCTGGTGCTAGAAGTTATGCTCCAACACCGACTCAAAAACAACCTCCTTATTAAAGCGCTAGTGAAAAGGGGATACACTCCATCGATATCCGGCTGATACTGATAATATGCCACTACGTCTAGTTTACTACATTTACGATATGGTTTCAAGTAAGTTTTTCTATTTGATAATCATCATTTGCCTGCGAAAAATTAAAGTCAGAATTATTTCTAAACAATTCTAAGTTTAATTAAGTATTTTAGCACAACTGATTTGTATACAGTTTATTGGTTTGAAGTATTTCCCTTTAAAATTATTCTATTCAGTGATAATCTTTTATTTGCACTGTTTTATAAAATATTTCATTGAAATTATAACTAATGTTTCAATGTTTCTTTGGATTTTCCTTTTTTTAAATTTAACTTTTATCCGTCTATATTCATTTGTTTGCACAGTTATATCAAGTATTCCCATCTGATACAAATAACCTAAATGTGCAAGATGTAACACAAGGTCAACCTTTAAGAGGAGTAAAGCTGGTTTAAATTCAGATTTTATTTTCCTAGACTGGTTGCCTTCCCGAAGCTAAATAGCCTTACTATTTACCCATAGCTTTTGAGAGAACTGTTGAAAATTTGCATTAATCAAGAGCATTTATACAAATTTAAAAAAAAATGATGGTTTAAATTACCTTCTCTTAGACTGGTTGTGTTACCAAAGCTAAAGGAACAATCACGCCTAACTATTTACTCAATGCTTAAAGGAAGAAAGTTGAATCCAGACATTTATCAAAGGCATTTGCACAGAGTGAAGTACTAACCGCTTTGTCTATGAATTAAAATCGGATTGCCGACTCTATTCCCTACAATGATAACTGTTAGACTAAGCATACCTCATTTTACACGGTGGTATGGGTTCAGTATTCATATCTAACAGCAATAATATGCAAGCAATTATATAATTTCAATTAACCAATGGTAGTAATGCTTAGTAAACAATTGTAGCTTTAATTAACTATTTTTAATACAAATAATTTGGGCACTGTTGTATGGTATCCAGTATTTCTATCAATTGAAAATAATTTTGAATAATCTATTTGAACTATAGATCGGACATTAACACGTATTAATTATTTGGGTCTGAATAGACATGGAATTAATGGCAATGAAAGCGTATTCCAGCCAGCCCAATTGGAATTTCACCACTGTATGTACTCTAGTGTCATAAACAGGACACAGAAAATACCTACCAAGAACACAACTTTTCCGGTGGGGTCAAACCGCTCTGCAGATGATGCAGTCGGTATTTTCTAAGTCACACTGACAGGGGTGAACTATCTATGAGAATCTGGTTAAAAAGATAGCGAACTAACATAACGTGCTTGTAATAGAATTATAACCCGGATTATGATGATGATGATGATGATGATGATGATGATACGAATAAGTTTGAACCTGACAGGGTGAGAATGGTGATCCACCGGGAAATAAGCCAACAATTTGGATTTAATCAGAGAGACAAGTATTTTATGGGGGAGAGGATTCTTACACTTCTGCAGAGGGTACAATCTGCTTATTCTAAGCTCCGTCTCCGGGACTAAAAGTCAATTCAGAATCAGAATAAAACAGTGAACTACGAATAAAGTTTTAAAAATATGAAGGTCCATATTGAGGAATGATGATGATGATGATGATGATGATGATGAATTTAAAAATGACGGGTTGGGGATGATGATTTACTGGAAACTAGACAAACAACTTAGATTTAGCTAGAAACAAACACAGCATTTTTTCAATATCTGTTTGGTCATTTTCTTTTTTCTTTCATTTTTTCTTACTTTTTATGAAGTTGCAAATTTATTTCTATTGGACAATTAAAAGGTTATACGTCAAGTAATTAGGAATATTAAGATAACATTTCTGAAATATTTTGGAATCTTTTTGCATTGTAGATTAAGTTGATAAAAGGAAGAACAGTATGAGTTTTGAAAAGAATTCCGTCTCAGCTGGGATTCTTTGAGGGTTTAATACACCTGAAGGGCATCTTGGATGTAAATTAAAACTATTCGGTCACCGGTACAATTGTCTAGCGCGTAACGATTAACGTAAGCAGGCTAAGCAATGTGAAATCCAATCTAGTCTATTTATCTCAATTACTTACAAATGCGGATCAACGCGTCTCAAATCATTGATGTTACCTTTCTTTTCTTTCACTCCAAAAGATAAAAAGCTCTCATGAATATTGATCCATGTCTTTCTCACCGACATTATTTCCGTCCAATTAGACAAGGCTTGACTTTGCAGACGCCCTGCAAAATTGCGAATAATTTAGCCGACAAATAAGATTTAACATTTATCTAATTCGTAAACATGTGACGTGAACACGTATGCATATGCAAATCTTACCATATAAGGTCAGCCTTACGGTTTCAACTGTGGATGTGTGACGACATACATGCGTTTAGAAAATATTTAAAACATATGTAAATATACATTATATTAGCCTTCCACAGTCTACAACAGTGTGAGTAGAGTCGTCTATAATACACGCCTCCCTGGGCGCCTCGCTTAGTGTAATGGTTAGAACACTAGGCTCACTGATAATTGTTACTGAGTTCGATTCTTACTGCGTTCTTTCTGGAGTTGTACCAAACTAAACCATGATCGAACATCGATTAAAATACACCTATTATTGATTAAACACTCTTGTCTCTGAGATTTCTTGGTCAAAATATGCAATTATGTTAATATTTATAAAATCTCTACAACATAAATTATTTACTCAAAAATTGTTATAGAAACAGCGTATAACGATGACGTTAAAGCTTTGCATATATGTATATATTGGTTTATTTCTAACGGCATATCAACTCTTTATGGGTTATTTAATTTGATTCATTTGTAAATATCTGATTGTATATATTTAAGCAATGCCTCCGCCACTAGGGAATGTGTAAAACGATGTCAATTTTTTAAGCGGAGTTCATCTGTTTGAATTCAGAATTTTCCTTCTCCCAGACTGGTTGCTTTACCAAGGCCAAAGAACTCAGTCTGCCCAACTAGTTCCCCATAAATGGGAAAAGAGCAGGTGAATTCATGCTTTTCTCATGTACACTATTTATTGCGAAGTAAAACGAAAACAGTTTCATTCAGAATGTTTACTCTGGTCACCGAATCCATTACATAAGACAATAAATGTTTTATTGTAATCATACCTATTCAATGTTCAGTTGGATTCTTCTTTCAAATCACATTTTTTTTAAATCTATAATCGCTTATTTACACACAGTTATATGATATCAATTATTACTATCAATTCCAAGCTAATAACGTGTACACAGTTATAGGTTTTCAAGTATTTATTCATATTTAATAAGAATCATTTGTTTCTAAACAACAATAATGTTACAAGTAACTATTCTTTATACGAGTAATTTGCATAGTGCTAAATAAACTCAGGTCTTACTATTTAATAGTAATAATTATATCTAATAATATTAATTAGTTTGGACATAGGTCTATGATTTCAAGTATTCTTATTAAAAATAATTATTTTTCAGACACATCTACTTGATTAATGGAGGGGACTCTAACAGGTACTACCACTCCGAGTCAGAGTGTACCATGGAGTAATGACAATGAATATGTACTACGCACATCCCAAGGCTCCAGAAATAGAGTCTCATCACTGGTCGCAACTTAGTGTCATACCTAAAGAAACTTTTTGTGAGGGCTTCTTACTTCTTATACAATGAATGTAGTCGGTGTAGTCTAAACTCCACTAACAGGGCTATATATATTTCATATCTGTATTGATTAAAATTCTCGTAGTCAAGCTAAGAACAAGCATTATTGTTTACTCAATAAAAATTCAACATTCTCACTAGTAATTGATTGCAAGATTATCCTGTTAACTTCAACAACAAGAATGCGACTCATCGGGTAAAGAAAAGAAGAAAGAACAAAATGAACTGTTTAAAATATTGAGTACGTCGGAAAAAGTAAAAAAGAAACCGAATTAGTCACAAAAAATACTGAAAAGTGTTCAATAGTACGTTTAGAGAACTCATTCAGTAACAGAAGTTAACTTCCCATGTTTTATCGAAAAAGATCTTCGGAATAATTCTGTGAAGTGATTGGTGCAAACAGATTCATATCTACAAAAACAATAAAGAAATTTACATAGATGGAGGGGAAAATACGCAGGTTAACGATTAAGAATCCATTTATTATTGTGTCGACATGCGTTCAATAACCCAGATATCTAATTTAGCAATTTTTGAGAATTGGGATAAGATTCAATAGCAAACTTTTCCTCTATACGGAGAAGACAAAAACCATTACCGGCATTGTAATTACGAGCTATTTTAACAATCTTTCACCTCAAGATAGGCTGTATGCCATATTTGTATTCAATGTACCTGACATATTTAGAAAGCGTGGTACTATGCATGCATTTCGCATGAAAAAATTCTGAATTGTAAATTCTTTTTTGTAATTACCTTGAGTAATATCAGGATGACAACTTTTCTGAACACTAGATAATTACAGATATTATCAAATCTATGGATTAGAATGAACTAATACCTGTAGAAAAGTTACGGTTAAACGGCTACGATTTTAAGTTCAGTATTATAGAAGGAGTTTAAAAAACTTCTCACGTTGATAAAAGAAACACAAGAATATGAATGGATAGAACGTCTCGAAACACTGACCCTAACAATATCAAAATAATGTTTCCCGAAGACGCCACTTTCAAATAGAAGAGACAGATATGGGTCGATATATAAACACCTAAATGAATAAATACCTAATTAAACACACACACACACACACACACACACACACACACACACACATATATATATATATATATATATATATATGTGTGTGTGTGTGTGTGTGTGTGTGTGTATGTGTGTGCGTGTATGGGGAGCATGAGATAGATAGAAAGAGGGAGGGTGAGAGAAAAAAGAGAAAGAAAAAGAAAGAGAGCTTTTGGTAATGATACATATTCCAGATTTCTCATGCTGTTCTGATCCTGTATATGAGGGCTGTGAACCAGCTTACTCGGTTCTGATTGGCTGTATTATATAGAATAAGAACATCCGCAGTCTTATCCTGGTTTGCCTACGCTGTCGCTAGCTCTAAGTTTTCTAACATGAGTAGTTGGAGACATCGATTCATTAAGTTTTCTATGTGGCAGTGTGTTATATGTTCTTGTTTAAATACTTTTTATTCCTCTACACGTATAAATCTTCTTTTGTATGTGTTTCGATGTTGCTGTTAATGCTTTACTATCTTTGTGTGCCTTTGCATTTAAGAAAGCGAAAGTGAAAGATACTCAGGAACTGACAGTGTATCTGCATGTATGAGGAAGCATCTATTGACAGAAATATCAGAATAAATTAACTAATTCTGGTATAGACGATAAAACGAGGGCAGAATATTTTACTTTTATCAGTATTACGTAATTCAAAGTATATATAAGAACTTCATGCATTTATATGTTGTTGTTTATATTTAATGACCGTTTTTTGTTTTTCTATTTAAATTGTATTATTTCTTATGAAGCTTCAGATTCATCTACCTAGTAAAGATGCCATATGAGGTCTGCTTACATCTTGTTTTAATGGAGATTCGGTGAATATCTATCTGTAATCGAAACTACGTCACTTCTTATGTCAAAATACCATCAGGAACTGCGGAAATTCATCACAGTATTTAATTTATAGTCATTGACAAATGCAATAATACTTAGAATACATATCATTTATTACCGATGTATCCATGAAAGTCTGAGATAGATTTGCCTCAAAAGATTCAATATTATTTCATGTCTAAAATCCTGCTATGTATCTTATATGTCACTAAGAAATAAAGGTTTCATAATATATGCTATGGTTAATTTGTATCCATGTTTTAACAAAACCGGGTTTAATAAAAAAAAATACTTGATATTATTGATCTCTAATATTATTGTTTTATTCGCCAACATATTAAAATCAATCATATCAGTGACTTTTTTTTAGAGAAATCAATTAAAATAAGTGTAATCGTTTTATATATGTTCTTATTTAATTTCCCTATTTTAATTTAATATATTTCATTACATCAAAACTTAAATACTTAAATACACCCGGAGAGCGCATATTCTAGCTAGTTTGAATGAAAAATCTCATATGTAGTCAAAATGTCATATGAATTCTGTGTACATTTGAATAAAAAAAATCACATGGGATCTTAGGAAAATCTAATCAAAATTGATTGAAAATGATTGATTTAAGGATTGATTGATTTAATCGGCATGTGATTTCTAGAGTTGTTTTATGACTATAGGCTATGGAATCACATTCATTGCTCATTCATATTTACTTATATTGTGCAATTGTTTCTTAAGAACTGTTTTTTTTTCTTTTTGCAAACGATACTATCCCATACTAATAATTTTTAAATAGTTTTGATGGACTATAGATTGGATCTTAACAGATATTACCACTCCGGATCTAATTGAACCAGGGAGTAATGGTGGCGTTCTGCACTCTCCGCATATTTTCAGAACAGTAGCCTTACCATATCAAGGTAAACCATATTCGAAGCCAGCATTCTGGCCTATACATTACCACACACACACACACACACACACACACACACATATATATATATATATATATATATATATATATATATATATATATATATATATATATATATATATGGGGGTGTACCCAGTTCTCCAAACCTGATCAAGCTAATGAATACAATGACACACATAGAAACATACCGGTAATTACATATTCTTTAAAACCATACAAGTGGGGATGTGCCTATCAACTGCTAAATTAAAAAAGCAAACATTGAAAGTATTTTTTAAGAGGACAAACATATTTAAATAAACCAGATCTGTAATTCGATTTGAAAAAATAAATCTATATCTAAAAAACTAAGGCTTTCACACACACACACACACACACACACACACACACACACACACACACTTATATATATATATATATATATATATGTGTGTGTGTGTGTGTGTGTGTGTGTGTGTGTGTGTGTGTAACGTAATTTTAAAAGAATGACAGAAAAACCTGAGATACCTGAATATACGCAATACATTTAATTGGTCATCAACGAAAAATTTTGGATCATAATTCCGATATAAATCATCACAAAAAACAAAACTGCTTTGTGACTTAGATATCGAGAAACTCTTCTAATCCATGAATACTCTCTAGTCAAACTAAGTCCATGTTTTTATCATAAAATATCCTATTCCTACTAAATCAATTTTACCAGAATGCGGAATGCTATATACATATACGACAAAAAATATAATCAGTTGAAAGAGATGTCTTCATAGGCACATGTTTAGATTTTAATATTTAGTGTTTAGTCACTTTATAAAATTAGGGTTACCTCCCTTTATTGGGATTTGTTTTTTTGTTTGTTTTCTTTTTCTTTTTTTAATGAAATCATATGCATTCAGATGTTAGATCTCCGTGAAAACATGTAAACCTGATTTTCCAAATCATTCTCTTCCCCTCTACTCCTATCTCACGCAACGCACACTTACTTACTCATTCACTTACTTACTCATTCACTTACTACTATATATATATATATATATATATATATATATATATATATATATATATATATAGTGAATAAGTAAGTGACTCATTCACTTACTTACTTACTCACTATATATATATATATATATATATATATATATATATATATATATATATATAAATCAGTAGCTTTATAACAACAGTACGTAACTGGGTGACCACTTAAGTATAACAGGACACGGAAGAAACGCGGGACATGTAAATGACAAAACTGCATAAAATAATCCAACAAGCGTTGACATGCTGTATAAGCAGCTAAGCAACCAACCAAACTTAAAATATTAAAATTTAAAAAAAAGCTAAAATATTTAGTCCTTGTTACTCATACTTACTGTACGACCTAATATTTTTTACCTTTCAGTGTCATTTATTCGTCAGTTAATATTACTCAGATAGAAATAATATTATTCAGGAAAGATTCAGATATAATTCAATCTAATGAATACATTTTTATTCATGGGTTCATTTATATCAGTCCTGGAAGCTACATTGTTTGACATCTATCTGGTTCTGTAAAATCTGCCCTCTTGTCTCTACTTACGAATAAGTAAAATGACTACACGTAATTTGATTAAAATCTGCTATCCAACAAAGTTTGCAGGCTAGCAGATTTCAGGAAAACAAGACTAAATACGATATGTAGTTATAGAGGTGTCTTATATTCGTTACACTTGAGACCACAACAGATACACATTAATACGGTTGGTAGTGGAATTCTTAACATTTATTTTTTAAATAGTCAGCAGCATCGGTTATTCATTTTCATCGGTAGGAAGAAAAGGTTTGCATGTCTTGAGATTTTGTCAAACTATGTTCAGTAACGCCTTCAACTCGTCAAAATTAGTATGAATATTACTGGGACGAAAGTTCAACATCTACTATAATATAATTAACATGCTCTTTACCATCATTATTAAATCGGAGCAACCCTTTTACCAGTGCAAAATGAGGACTTTTTGCATCGAAAATGCTTATCTAATGGTGGCGAATATGTTGACATTCTTATACCTTTGTTAATTTGATAAATGCTTCAATTGTATTAGTTTAATGTTTGACATAGAATTCGATCCTGTGTTTCATTTTCCTGATAAACCCAACACATTATTAATGCAGTAATGTTTGATGAATGTTCAATACGGGAGGACCATTTCACAAGCTAACACAAACCTGGGAAAATCCACAATGAGCCGAGTAATCTTGAATTATTACAAATGTGCTGCATTGTAAAGCGTCAAGAACATGTATCAGTGTTTGCCGAACTAACTTTAGTTTGAAGAATTTTAGCACTGTTTTTCGGGTGGATAACAACATCTTCCGTAGATTACCAAGGCAGCAAGTACCCTTAGAAAAATATAGAATTTAGCAGAGGATGTTCATCTTGTGTTATTTAAAAAAGTAATATAAACTAATAACAGATGAGACGAAAACATGTTTATCTATTTGCTGAACACTGTGGCTTCATAACATATTCCTTACACAAACTTGATAGAATGATTTAAATCATTAGTATTTTTGCTCAAACTATGTGAGAAACATATGTAATAATTCAATATTGAGAAAAGAATGATGGAATTCATTGACACAAAAAAAGAAAGAATTGGTATTTGGTTGCCCCTCATAAAGCTTTTATGAATTCCTTAATTCTTTCAGTCATAGATATCAACAATTTAAAGCAATAATCTTTATCAAAGTGGTTTATGAATGGAATTAGTAAGCAAATTCAATTGCCTATAATTTTTCAAATCATCATATGGCCCATTCCAATAAGGTGACTGTGATTTGCCCACTTGAAAACCTAGCTCCAATTATCAACAATCAGATTCTTAATAGTGTCTATATCGCCTACCTATTTTCTCGTTGCTTCATAACATTGTTTTTTATCTGTATTGATTGAATTTCTTGCTTATTTTTATTAAGTTCATTGAATTCTCAAATACAGAATTTCGATTCAAATTCTTCATTAGTTTTGTTCAACATTTTCTATTATCAAGAAATGTCTTTTACTTTTAAATGAGGATGTTCCTTTGTGTTTTTTTTAAATCATCTCATTTATTTTATATTTGCATCAGATATTAGACACAGCCGAGTCGGAATAAAACCAACGTCTCCCGCCATTCGACACTGTGTATTGCCTTCTTGAATGATTTTCACGAGTTTATCATTGTTTCAACAGTTCATATTTGGAGCCATATTTCCTTTTAATTAGATATGTCCAATCACTTATTGAGATCTGTAGGAACTCTCTTTTAACTGTAGATTGATTTGCATGTCAAAGCTTACTGTTCGTAATTGTTTCAGGAATGCTAATTACAAGATCATTCTATAAACATTTCCTCAGAATGGATTTTGGTTTGTTTTGTTTACGGCATATCAACCTCAGATGGTCATTAATGCGATAAAGTTTTGAAATATCAATTCTTAATGACAATACCATTTTGTTTAAAACATTTTCTATTAACCATAGATGGGACCCCAGAATGGAGTTAATCCATAATATTTTCCTCTGCAGGGCATGGAAAAATATATCATTAATTCAAATAATTTAATCCAATAATTAGTTTCAGTAATATTTTACAAAGCCAGAATATTCAGAATAGTTAGATAAAAAAAAAACTGTTTCTCGTTTATCTGTTCTTAATTTATTTACTGCTAATCAAAAATATAAGTGAACATCCTTTAATTTTGTTAATTCCAAATTCTTTATCAGAAATAGTACAATTAAGGAATTGACATGATATTCTATTCAGGTAAATTTGGGAGCACTGAGTAACCAGCAAAGATCAATAAACTAAAAAAAAAACAACATATCTTGAATTCGTAACTTATAACCATACCAAGTGATATAAACGGTTGTCTGATTTTCGATGTTCAATAGGTAAGGCGCCATCTATGTCAAGGATACTTCCAATGAATCATTTAAGTCCAGAGGGCACATCAGCTGAAACATTGTGTATATAACAATCAAGATGATGAAAGCAGCCCTAAAAAATTAAACAATACAAATTAATAATCCTCGTCTCAAAAATTGACAAGAAACACATGAAGAAGTCCGGAGGGCACATCAGCTGAAACATTGTGTATATAATAAAGATGAGAACAACAGTCCTAAAAATCTAAACAATACAAATTATCAATCCTCATCTCAAAAAATGAATTATTAAAGATCACTATCAACTTCATTAGTCAATAGACTAACATCGTATTTTTCACACTAAATAATAGAAAATAACCGGAATTTTTTTATATTTACCATCCTGATTCTTAATTAATCTTATTTAAGTATTCTTTACTGATGAAATCATTTAATAACCACATTCATGTGCAGTTTCCATCCCATGTAGCAACTTTTTAAAATGGACATATTTCTATTATTAGGGATTCTTTTAAGTACATAAATACGAGTTCATTTAAGTACTTGTCCAAGGTGTTGCCTTGGACGGCGACGCAAGAGTCAATCCGTACTTAGTTCAAATCCACCACAATCGAAAAACCACTGATGATTAACATTTTCTTGGTCTAATGCCGGATGTTTTGTTGTTAAGATACGCTTGAGAGTAAAGCTGTTAGCACGATTCCCTTTTCCCTTTTCCTTATTATAATTCTACCCAGGGTCCTTTCAATAACTGCTTAGTAACAACTCATACACATATACTTATTTACTTATGCCATTTCAAAGAAATCTTATATATTATATATATTATATATATATATATATATAATATATATATATATACGTGTGTCTGTGTTTCTGTGTCTGCGTCTGTAAATAACACAAAAATGTTTGTTTATTTAATTGTAGACGTCATTACACTAAGAATCACACTTTTTATCTCAGTGCCGTCTGGCACACTTTCGGTGTAACTAATGCGAGTTCCGGGTTGAACTCGTCCTAGTCAAAGTACTGATGATTTAGAATGAGAATATGAAATCTTTCACCAAAGCTAAAGTGATATAGCAGCATATATATGCTAATTGAAAATACAAAACAACGCACAAGTACATTTGAATAACAAAACGTTTCAAGTTCTATTGACGTATGCGCTCACAGATATGCCAAGTCAGCGAAAGTGGTTTGTTTTCTAAAACAATTACTTGAAAAATATGTTTTGAAAAAATTCAACTTGACTGCTTGCAAACATCTAAAATGTATCTATGACATATATTTCATAACAATATAATATACACCATCTCAGATTGTATTTCTTCACAATTAAACTAGATTACATTTTCATGATGTAACGATTATATACGCGTTGTTTATGGAGTTGTTGATTGATTGATTGATTGATTGATTCGAATGACATGTCAGTCCATGTCAAGTTATTCTATTAATTGGAGAATCACGTTCAATTTACATTTATATTTATATGTTTTGCGTAATTTTTAAGAGTTTGTTGTTTTGCACACGGTCCTATCTCAAAATCAATGTGATATATATAGCCATCATAGTAATAAATGAATATATATATATATATATATATATATATATATATATATATATATTCTAAATAAATATATATTTGATAGTCATAAACTAATATCATCATAAGGTCTCGCTGATAGCAAATATACCCATGACACTGTTACCTATCGGTTATTGCCGCAGGCAGGACTTCCACACGGCATCCAGAATTCACAGACACACAGATACACAACACACACACACACACACACACACACACATATATATATATATATATATATATATATAGAGAGAGAGAGAGAGAGAGAGAGAGAGAGAGAGAGAAGGGAGAGACAGAAGAGACAGATAGACAGACAGTCAGAGAGTAATATACGTTAAATTAATAGATATATATATATATACGATTATTAAAGTTAGACACACACACACACACACACACACACACACACACACACACACAAACATATATATATATATATATATATATATATATATATATATATATATATATATAGAGAGAGAGAGAGAGATAGATAGATTGATAGATAGATTTAGATATATAGATGTATAGCTTCATATGGCTATATTATAGTTATTGACCATTATGTTTTACTTTCATTTATATAGAAAGAAATATATAAAAGTAAGACAGAAAAGAAGATACGAGATCTGTTCCAAAGTATCGAGACTGAAATTGTATACATCGACAAAACTGGACAATGAATGATACGTTATTTTTCTTCAAAAAAAGTTCATTTGCTTATTAAGATATCTATTTCTGCTAGTGTTTATATTAGAAGGAGGACCACTAAAAGTACACTTTTGTTATAGTTTCAAGTTGTGCAGTCGAATGTCGTTTAATTTTTTTTAATATCCTCCACAATTACTCTTGACACAAATGTACAAACGCCCACATTTGTATTTTAAATTTTAACTTTTAAAATTATAAAAATAATAAAGATTCAGTTTAATGATGTACAAGCCTCTCACTATCAAATTACCATAGTGCTCGTTCGTGTGACCAACAAAAAATAGTTAGTCCGAGAAGTCTCGCCATTGCTACAAGAAACAGTCTTACGTGAGCAGGTGAGGTTTTTAAAACATTCAGGAAAGTTATTAACCAGCAGTGGACAAGGAACGAGTTAATTTTTGAGCTAGCGACTCCCGCCAATTTTGGACAGGGTCACGTTTTAGCATTTACTTCATCAACACAAAAATACCAATCCTCGTCTATGAAGACAGCTTTAGATCGAGGCTGAAACACCGTAATAAAGTGTGTTGGATTTTGTGATATAAGGCATAAGGTAAATGGTCACTTCTACTTATAGACTCGCCTATAAACACGTAACCTGAGAAGGATTCTTATTGTCCAATCACTGGCACTGCTGCTGCTGCTTCTGCTGTATTAATAGAGACCCCATTCTGAGCTTATTTCATTGACATTTGGATTCTCTTGGACGACGGACTTACAAGGAATACTTTAACACCGGATTCTTAGTGGCTTGCTTACTTATTCACTACATCTGGAACTAAGGATGGCTCCAGATACTTAACAAAGTGAATTGTCGTTCCTGCGACAACGTGTCTAACGTATTCTCCCTTTTTTTTTCTTATGTTAACAAGTCGTCATCTCTTATTCTTATTTTTGTTCCCATGATCTTTCTTCGAGACTCCGCAACGCCACATTCAGCCAGGATACTTTTTGATCTTATGTCGTATTGTATTTTTTCCTGCTGGTAACACACTGTTCAAGTGTGAATTATTCACACAGACATCCCAGAACAATCAAATGGAACTTGAAAACATTGGCAAGGTAAGAACAATACATCTCTCTGGGGTGGGGATTTGAATACGCTAACTACTTTCGGTAGATGGCTAAGACCTCTCCAAAAAGAGGTATGACATCCTCCAGGAAACATCGGCAAGGTACAAATTTGTCAGTGCTCACATAAAAGCAGAAACTGAGTTCATACCGACCAAACTAAGAGCCAAACACAGTTCCCTGGATAAAGAAGCAGTTAGAGAAAAGAGAAGGATAATTAAAAGCACACCAACGTAATAAACAGATTTAAAAAAAAACACCTATATACAAAACCTTAAGAAAACCTTAAGAACTAACTGCAACACACTATAAAGAATAAATAGAATACATGCAAGAGCAACAAAATAAAAGCAGATATTCAACAGAAGACAGTCGCGATTAGCATGGCAAATAGTAAAATTAGTGGTAGGAAAATACTACTTGATCAAAGTTAAATTCAACAATAGACTTTAGAAGTGGAAAGACCACTTCCATAAACTGTTGGGGGCCCTCTAAAATCATAGAAAATAACACACAAAAAATCGTAGATAACCAACTAGACATCATTCAAGGGGACTTTACGATCGTAAAACTCATCTAAGTCCTAAGATAACTAAAAAGTAGAAAAACAGCAGACCTCAAATATATACCCCAATGTATGTATAATAAGGAAATTCAACGACATACTGCTTAGGCTATGCAATGCAGTTGATAAACAAAATACGATAGAAAAATGAACAAAAGGCTGCATTATCCCGACCTCGGAATCTCTAAAAACTACAGAGGCATGACTCTTCTTGCTATAGCTGCCAAAATATGTCATGCCGCTCTTCTCAATCGTATCCGACCAAAAATCAGCCTCGAAGACAAACCAAGGTCAAATAGACCTTCTCTTGTGGAAGATCAGAAAGTGTGTGAAAGTTCAGTGGGTGGGGGGAAACAACATATAGCAGAGCGATTCTAGAAGTTAAACGAACTTTGAAAGCATGATGTAAGTTTATTAGCTTAAAACAATAGCCTCTATGTTAAAACTGAAATTGATTCTGCCAAATGTCACTATATACTTAGATAAACAAAAGACGTTTTTATCCAATTAAACTGTCGTCTTGATTTGTTGGATTACTTTCCAGCTTATAACATTGACGATGATAAAATAACGTTTTTATGAGATTATGTAATTACAACAGATAAGGAAAACTGAACCACCAATGGAAATGTAAGAAAAAGCATTATCAGGTCTTTACGCATAGCTGTTGACAAAGCAAGCATTATGTTCGTTATATATAAGGTTAATTCTATTTTCTTTAATTGCAAATTGTGGTAAATCAATTACTAGATTATACCAGTATAGCCTATCTAGCCGTAGTACACGTGCTTCGAAGCCACCTTTTTTTAAGACGGAGTAACAATTTGCAAACATAATATATATATATATATATATATATAATATATATATATATATATATATATATATGAGGATCGTTTTTATGATAAAAAGGGTTGGGGATTGCCATAAGATCAATAGGATCGGGACAGTCATATAGGTGCTAGGACTTGACATGACCCGTCGATTGATCAGAGGAGTCATGTCAACCCTTGTTGGGTTTACTTCGGCATTAAATAACCCAACAAAGGTTGACATGTCATAAAATCCAACCTACGAACCAATATAGTGAGAGCTTATTTTTACCAAAATCTTGTCGTGTTTTCTGTGAACATAGCTACATTTCTTCTCTAAGTACTGCATAAATGTTGTGTTCTAAACATAAGTAAACTGTTATACAGTTTACTTTTAGTCAATACAAACCGGATACAAAGTTAAACAAATACTATAATTTAGGAAATATAAATGAATATATACATTTATACTTATATTTTAAGTATATAAGAAATGAAATGCAGATGGTAATCTTAAGATGATATTTTATTGTACGAGCCGACGTTATAACGTTTCAGTTGTTTTTTCAGTCGCTCCTATAATAAAATATCGCCCATCTACACATAGCTTTTCCTTTTTTATATACTTACATAGTATGGAATTTATTTCCCTTTTTCTTGTTATATATATATATATATATATATATATATATATATATATATAATATATAATATATATATATACAATTTGCAGTCATAAAATGTTATATGTATTTGTTTAATAGGAAAATAGAATGCCAGCTTTTTTCCTTCCTTTCGCAGCAACTTTCTTTCTGTTTTACTTCCGTTCTTTTTTAGTTTATCTATTTCTGTATCGCCCTTCTTTCTTCCTCTCTTTCCCTTTTTACGAACTGGAATTGTTTCATCAGCATCTCCAATTGTCATCAGGCACAAACAGCACAACATGTGGTTGATTGTTTTGTTTTACGGCATATCAACCCTTTACAGTTTATTTAATGCTGAATCAAGTCTTTTTGATATTCGGTTACTTACACAACCTGCTTTTACCTAAATGCTCCCCCATCTAAGAACTAAACAGGCTTATCATTGTTTAACTTCAGTGATAGAGTGGAGACCGGTGCTTTCAACTTGACTTGAACGTACATCAGCACAACAAGCGTTTCCTTTAACATATGTGACAGTATCGACTTGGGACTCACCAAGCATCACTTTTTTATAAGATGATCGGCCACCGGTTTTTGTCGGAAGTTTAATAGCCACAAGTCAGCTTTATAAACAGACATAAAGTGGGTGATTTATTACATACGAGTTTCATATTATTTTACGTATATCAACGCACGGCTTACATCAACTAGAAGACGACTCTTTCCTAAAAGGAATAATATGTATGTACAATCAGTTTTCATCAATAAAGATACTTGCAATCTTTATTTAGATTTCATAAGTAGATTTTCTGCCTATAAAGGTAAGGTAATTCGTTTTCAATACATAAATATTTATCTTAACACAATAAAATCCAAAGTTCTTAATATGTTGGACTTACAAGAAAGACTTGTCCCGTAACATGATTTATTCGTTGGAGCGCTACTCATATAGCATGTCCGGAGTAAGAAAAGCATGGCTGAGCCCTTCCCTCTCAAGGTCAAATTTAAACAGAGAGATTACCTTCTCCTATACCGGTTGCCATACTAAAATGAAAGAGCTCTACTATTTATTCATGGCTGAAGTGAAATAGTTAGATTCATACCTTTCCCAAGGGTGCTAGCACTATATGAAATGTAAACAGCTCTGTTAAGAATTAGAACTCTAGTGGCCGAGCCCCTTTCTAAGACTCTAGCAGTTACGTAAAAGGTGTTTTAGTTCGCGTTTACACTTGCAACAAAAATAATTTGAATGACACACAAAACCTGCACACTTATCGCATTATACCCGAAGAATTAACAAAATAGATTAATATATTTTCCGTGCAGAAACAAATACTCTTTATACACGAGATGCCCTCAAGATGATTAATATTCCATATCTCATTAGCATTACATTCGCTTCATAATTTTATCGACTAATATTTAGCCGATTGACAAAAATTCCGCCTCCGTCCATGGAAATTCTCTGTTAATTTCACATTGTAAGAATTTAATTTTTATAGGGCGTATAACAATTGAAGTGAATTTTATTATAGATTATGTGATATACATAAAACGTTCGCTGGTAAAATATCAGCCAAAGTATTTAGAATGTAGACAACTGTTTAATTAACATTAAATCTCTACGAGTCGAAGTAATTATTAGAGCAAAAAGAGAATACTTAATTAATTGCTTCTACAGTTATAAATGTTCCACAGTCTCTATAGAAGCATACATGATAGCTATGATCTCAAATTCGCCTATTTTCACTGAATAATATGATTTTGCAACATTCACATACCAAGCAATACTTGAAAGAAGTCTTTCCATAGCGATTAATTTTAGAATTTGATATTGAGGGTTCAGGCGTTTTATATTTAAATTATGGTTATCTCCCTTTAATGTTGATTCATTTTTTTTTGTTTTTTATTTTTGTTTTTGTTTTTTCATAAAATTACATGCATACTGAGGTATGTAAATTTAACTTTTTTAATTTCTTCTAATAACTCTCTGTTTTCTTTCTCTCTCTCCCTCTCTCTCTCCCCTCTCTCTCTCCCCCTCTCTCTCTCCCCCTCTCTCTCTCTCTCTTCATATATATATATATATATATATATATATAATACATCGAGGTTATTTCGGCAGGGCGGTCAAAGGTGTTTTCTTGGTATAACATTTACCATCATTTGTTGGTGAGGATCTTGTACAGGAGATTTGTGGAATGTGGAGTACACTTTCATTGCCATGACTCCAAGCTCTACTCTGAACCGAAGTGGAAATACATGTTTTTAGTCACATCAATGAGTGAAATGAGATCTGTTTGAAAATTACTATTATTTGGTAGAAATGCTTGAAACTGTGTGCAAATATGATTATAATTATTAAAAAGAAACAGTTACTTGAAACCATTTGATTGTGTAGAATTACTGTTCGATAGGAATATTTTAAACATTATAACTGTGTCGATATTCTTTGTATTACATATAAATACGTATTATCATATAACTATGAGCAAATAAATGGTTATTATAGACAAATAAAAGTATGATTTAAAAAAAGTGATTGCTATGGAATGTTGAAAACATTGATAGTTATGAACATGATCAAATATTTACCAATTAATCATGTTCAGCATTAAATAACACACGAGAAGTTAGAAGATAGATTTTAGCTAAAAATTCATCAGCAGAAAAATGGTAGAGAGGACTGTTGTCCATTTTCCATCTCTGCTCTAACTGGCTCCTCAGGATTCGCGAACCATGGAAATTAGGCATAGAATATTTGTCGAAGAAGTGATAAAGTTACTTGTGCAAGAATATTTTAAACATTATAACTGTGTAGATATTCTTTGTATTACATATAAATACTTATTATCATATAACTATGAGCAAATAAATGGTTATTATAGACAAATAAAAGTATGATTTAAAAAAAGTGATTGCTATGGAATGTTGAAAACATTGATAGTTATGAACATGATCCAATATTTACCAATTAATCATGTCTCAGCATTAAATAACACACGAGAAGTTAGAAGATAGATTTTAGCTAAAAATTCATCAGCAGAAAAATGGTAGAGAGGACTGTTGTCCATTTTCCATCTCTGCTCTAACTGGCTCCTCAGGATTCGCGAACCATGGAAATTAGGCATAGAATATTTGTCGAAGAAGTGATAAAGTTACTTGTGCAAGAATGTGCCTTTGATGTTCATCCCAATAAAAACAGATTCAGGTAGAAAAGACAAAGAAACAGCGACAGAAAACGATAGTCCGGAGAAAAGACAAGATGGCGATGAGAAGAGACGACGAACCAATGAAAAGAAAGAATATAAAATGCCAATATCTAATAAAAAATTTTCTGACTGCTGTGAGCTTAGAGAAAAGGTTTGCGAGTATCTAACTCTTAACAATTACCCTATTTGACTTGCGTTCGCCAAGTATTCTCAAACTTTTTACGTGATGCCTCTATTGTAACCAAATATAAATTTCATTCACCAGCAAATAAATTGATTGAATATCAAATTATAAGAAATAACTAGTTTACCAATGTGTAATATGATTCCATGAGCAAAGAACTGTGAACTCTTTAATTCTTGAAATACTTTTTAATTGGGAGGATGAGTTTCATTAATTTGATCTTTTTAATATTTTCGATTCCAAGATTTTAATTTTCACAAAATATGATAACACCCACACCAACAAATACCGTGCTATACTGAAACTAATTTAACAAATGAATTTCCGAATCTTATCATTTTGATCTTTATTTTTTTGTTAAATCTGTTAACATGGATGAGAATTCAATTTTCAAGAATTTTATTTTAATTTTACTTTTGCATTTTTTCAAATCTATATCTTTATACTTTTTAAATAATAATTTTTTATTTCTTCTTCTCATAACCTATTATAAAAAGCGATATTTTAGAATTAGTTGGTTTCATGAAATAATTCATTTAAAATATAATTATATATATTATTTATATTTTTGAAGGCAATTACAATGCGTATATCGTATAAAATTCGATAATTATAGAAAATAATCATAACAATCAAACCCGGTGAATAAATTCCATTTGATAATTATATACATATAAGTTGGAGGTGCAGTGTCTAATGCTTAGAGTCGTAGGAAATGGACTCGTCGATCCGAGTTCAAATCCTGGATGAAGCTACAGTTGACATAGCACTAATACACTTGGGAAATGTATGAATACAACCACTCTCCCCCAACTTTGGGTAAAATAGTAGGGCAGACTGGGCTCTTTAACCTTGGTTAGGTAACCAGTCAAGGAGAAGGGAAATTCTGAATTCAAACCTGTCTAATCCGCTTTGGGTGGTCACTACTAGAATAGGCTCAGTATATTTCACTAATTCAATTTAATAATTTAAAATTTAATTTAATTTTTCTGGAAATACTTTATTTCGTGAAAATGTATTCTTAACGATATTAAAAAGTTCCGAATCTTTTTAATCAGTGCCAGATCATTCATTAATTTACATGTCCCGGATGATTTGAACGGCACGTATGTGAATGACACATCAATAGTCACCATCACACCCAACCGCATGATCCAGTGATTGATGTTTATCTGTATTATAGTGATTTATATAAGTAAACTAATAAATCCACCCCATGCTTTTATTTACCTGTCAATATATTATCCCCCCTCTTAAGTAACTCTATGGACTCCTTTTAGTAACCCTGGCCTAGACAGCCATCTTTCTCTGTTCTTCAGCTATGCACACGTATCAATCTAAATTCTCAAACAGAAATCTCAAATTTTTTATTCCGTATTTGTTGTCTCAAGAGTACCGAAGCTTTGGGTGAACGAATACGAATACACTAATTATTTGTCAAAATCAATATACGAGAACAAACTATTTTCAACAATATCATATTTAGTGGATATTCATTTACATATTCATAAACACGATAAAGGTGCATTCCCACAAATATATAAACACACATGACGCAAATGATGATCTATAGGGCATAGACTTATTTTTCATAAAAGCCAGTTATGAATATACACCAAATCACTCGTATTATGAATGGGAATCCCTGCACTGAAACCTCAAAGTTTACGGTGAATGATCTGTATGAGTTAGAATGTGCAGCAGTCAAACCTGCTTGTTAAACACGTCGGTAAATACAACACACACACGCGCACACACTTTGACACACAAAATGACGCACGCATATACGACATAAACGTTCTTTTCATTTCACAATTATATCACACACACACTCACACTCACACACAAAGAAACATACAGAGAAACACACACATACACACAAACACACACACACATATATATATATATATGTGTGTGTGTGTGTGTGTGTGTGTGTGTGTGTGTGTGTGTTTGTGTGTGTGTGCTTGATTGTGTGGGTGTAGTTTAATTTGTGTATGGAACAGAATACAATATCGCCCATGAATAAATAGTTGTCTACTAAAGGTTTTAATAAAAGTATTTTTTTAATTAAATATATCTGGATTTTATTAATTTTAATGAAATATTATGTTTAGCTCAGTCAATAGTATTGGGACAAGGTAGAGCATTTGACTAGGAACCACAAGATTTCGGGTTCGATACCGGCATTTGCCAACTCAGTGTATGAGTAACACAGGTATATGTGCGTTAATGTAAGGAGCTAATGGTAGGTGTGGCGCTCCATTTCAGACCGACCTTAGGCCAACCTGACACACACACACACAGATATATATATATATATACTAGCAAATATATTCACCCTCCGGGTGCAAGTATTTTAGTTAAATTTTATAATAAAATATCATATTAAATTATGAAACTGAATAAGAATGTAGATAAAAAGATTTTGAACAGAGGGGGTAAGATTCAAAAATAGAACAACTTTGAAACTAACTCTTCCATCATTTTCCGTTACTCCCGTCTTTCATTGGTAAATTTTCCTAATTAAACTGTTTAGTTAAAATAGGAAGTAAAGAATAATATTAGTTATTTCTCCTTGTTGAGGAATTTCTTTTAAGATTTATTGAAGAGATGTTTGCTCATATTCATTAAGATAAAACCAAACAATTAGAAATCAATAATACTAAGCATATATTTATTAAAATCCAATTTTTAATATCAATATGCAAATTAGCCTTTCCGTTCACACTGTAAACCACTATTTTTTATGTATACATAAATACAATTGCATGTTATAAGTGTGTTGGCATGGTCAACATCATTAATAATGTAAAACAATTTTATTAATAATTGAGATGAGATTTAAATAAAGATACAGCCATGGAGAATGTGACGTAAATAACAAAGGGAATTGTAACTTGAGTAGAGATTTAGTTTCGGTTACAGACAAACAAACATACAATCTCCATTATAATAAGATATTGATAGATAGATAGATATAGATATAGATATGAGGAATTAAAAAACTAATGCCATTTTATTAAGGACATGTATAATTACCAACACAGGAACATGTATCATACATCTAAATGAAGCTGGTCCTCTGTGGATCACATTCCTATCCCTGCACATAGTCACCGTTTCTCTTAATGGCAATTTTGCAACTTCGAATGAGACCATGTAACCCTGCCCCGTAAAATGTTGGTGACTATTCTTTGAGCCACTTCTTCCCTAGAGATTTCACTTTCTCGTTACTGGAATTATGATTCCCTCTTTTCGGCCTTAGGAAATAGGGCTTGAGAGGTTAATGCGGAAATTTTTCCAGGTCGTATTTATATCAGTGCTACTGTGCCACTTGTGGTACCAGCCCAACCTGTTGAATATATATATATATATATATATATATATATATATATATATATATATATATATATATATATATATATATATATATATATATATATATATATATATATATATATATTTATGCCTCTATATGTGTGCATATATATGTATAGAGGCGCCTGGCATTATGGTTAGAGTCGTCGGAATGGACTTGTCGACTCGAGTTCAAATCCTAGACAAGGCTGTTTGCATTTCACATAACGCTAATGCCCTTGGTAAAAGTATGAATCCATATATTCTCCCTCCAAATAAATAGGGTCAAATAATGGTAGATCAGACTGGGCCCTTTAACCAGTCTAGGAGTGGGAAAACTGAATTCAAAATTCTGGTGAGTCTAGTTCTCAATGTATATATCATATTTGTATATGTTATATATATATATATATATATATATATATATATATATATATATATATATATATGGACTCTCGTCGATTAGATTTCCATATGATGGATAATCTGTCAATGTAAGTCCATAGCTTTTGTATCCGAGTGTTGACATCAATTTCCACAGATGCGATATCACTACCGATGTACGTTTAATGGTTAACTTGTATCAGAATTTATATTCAACCTCTTGTAAGGAAACAAGTTCAATGAAGTTCAATAAAGCATTGCAAATATTTTACCTGTGTGACTCATTCAGTAATATATCTATGTATGTATGTATGTATGTATGTATCTAATTATATATATATATATATATATATATATATATATATATATATAGTCTTGTCCCTTGCATCCAACTCGCGTCAACTGGTAGCGAGAGAATCATCACCCTCCGGATGGAAATGCCTGCCGGACCGGCAAATATCATCAGTGCATACGCCCCAATCATCTATGCTACTCCTGAGGAAAAAGACGAATTCTTTGAGAACCTCTGATATCGGTGATAACTGGGATCCCGTCTACCGAGGACCTTTACCTGTTCGGGGACTTTAACGCAAGAGTAGGAGCTGACTATGAGGCTTGACCCACTTACCTTGGCGTTAATAGGCGGGGCAAGATATATGAGAACGGTCAGAGATGTGTTGCTACCAAGGCCTATGCGTGACCAACGCCTACTTTAGGTGCAAGGACATTCACCAGGTGTCCTGCAGACACCCGAGCTCCCACCTCTGGCACCAGCTGGACCTTGACATCATCTGGCGTTCAAATTTTGCAAACATCCTTCTCACCCACACGTATCATAGTGCAGACTGCGACTCGGATCACTCGCTGGTTGCCATCAGTCCGAAAGACACCCAGAAAGATCCACCGCACAAGAAGGAGGGGTTGACCACGCATAAACACGTGCTGTGTAGGCAACACATAAAAGACAAAGTATGTCCTAGAAGTATCCAAGAAGTCCTCACAAACAATATGCCGTCTAAAGATGAAGCCTCCATTAACACAAAGTGGTCTTACCTTAGAGATGCCATCTACAACTCTGCTATCACCGCCTATGGGAAAAAGAAACAGCAAAATGAGGACTGGTTGGAGGCCCACTGGGAAAAAAGAAGCCTGTGGCTTAAGCTAAGAGGACAGCCCTCCTGGCACACAAGGTAGCGCCTAACCAAAACACACTTGACGCCTGGGGGAGCGCGAGAAACAAAGCCAAGTGGGCAGTCCAACACTGCGCCAACACTAACTGGCTAAACCTGTGCTGCGGCATAGAGACAGCGGCCAACACGGGAGATGTAAGGGACATGTCCGAGTGCATCAAAAGAGGCCCACCCATAACAAAGACTGCTCCACTGAAAGATAAAACTGGAGGAATCATCACTGACCAAGGGAAGCAGCTGCAACGTTGGGTTGAGCATTACCTGGAACTGTATGCAACACAAAACAGAAAACGCCCAAAGTGCCATCTCTGATCTGCCGGCAATGGAAGGGCTGGACACACTACCAACGGTAGAAGAGCTCAGCAAAGCCATCGACCGCCTTGCTGATAGGAAAGCAACCGGGAGTGACGGAATACCAGCAGAGGTCCTGAAAATCGGGAAGGCAGCGCTGCTCCAACCACTACTCGAACTACTCTGCAGCCGCTGGGAACAAGGTCACATCTCTCAGGACATGTGGGGTGCTACCATCGTCACCTTATTAAAGAATAAAGGAGATCGGGGTGACTGCAACAATTGCCGGGACATTTCCATCCTCAGCATAGTTGGAAAAGTATTTGCTCGTGTTACACTGGCGCGTCTGCAGACCATTGCATCTCGCATCTATTCGGAGTCACAGTGTGGCTTCCGAGCAAACCGGTTTACCGTGGATATGATCGTCTCACTGCGCCAGCTGCAGGAAAAGTGCTAGCTGAGGCATTTGCCACTCTACACCGCATTCATAGACCTAACGAAAGCATTCGACCTGGTCAGCCGAAGATAGGCTGTCCACCCGTACTTCTTGGAATCATTAGCTCCTTCCACGAAAACTTGCACAGCACAGTTTGTTTTACTGATGCAACATCCGAGGCATTTCCAGTCAGCAGTGGAGTGAAGCAGGTCTGTGTTCTTGCACCTACGCTGTTCGGGATATCTTTCTCAATGCTTCTCCAGTATGCCTTTATTACTGCAGCGAGGGAGTCTACATACACACCAGAGCTGATGGCAAGTTGTTGAACATCGCTCGCCTTAGAGATAAGTCACGAACGTCTCCATTCGGGAAATACTATTTGCCGATGACGCAACCCTAATGCCATACACTGAGCACGGCCTTCAACACCTTGTCAGTTGACAAAAGCTTGCAAGGAGATCGGGCTTGCCATAAATCTATATAAGACAAAATTCATGGCACAAAGTGTAGACACCCTCCCGAACATTGTCATCAACGGGAAGCAGTGGAGAGCTTCAATTATCTTGGGTCCACCATTACCAATTCAGTTTCCATGGAGAGTGTCAACAGCAGAATCTCGAGAGCGGCGGCAGTTATGGTCAAACTGAGCCAGAGAGTCTGGGGCAATGCCAGCCTTACTAAGAGACCCAAAGCGTGCGTTCTCGGTACTCTCCTCTACAGTAGCGAAGCATGGATCACATACTCCTGCCACGTGAGGAAACTGGAAATCTTCCACCTCAGATGCCTACGCCACATTCTACGCATACGCTGGCAGGACAAAGTGCCCAACACAGACGTGCTGGAACGAGCAAACATGAGCCATTAACTGCGAGAGACGCCCTCTTTGGCTTGGGTACGTCAGGAGGATGGACAAAAGCCGCATCCCCAAATACATACGGTACGGTGAATTGATAGAGGGCACCCAACCGGTAGTGAGACCACGCCTGCGCTTTAAAGATGTCTGCAAGAGGGTCATGAAGACATGCCACATCAGCACCAACACATGAGAGGCTTGTGTAGAAGACCGTGCTACCTTGCGCCTCCTCGTCAAACAGGGAACGAGAAGGAGTGAAAAAGAAAGGAAAGAAGCCGCTGCAGAAAAGAGAGCCAAAAGGAAGTTGAGACAACAGCAACTCCAGCAAGCATCACTGTTTGTTTACAGTCACTGCACCAGAGATCGCCTTTCAAAAATTGTTCTGTTCAGTCATTCATGCAGTTTCAGATAAAATAAAAAGTGGACACTACGCCATCGTCTTTAGTAGACGGCAGGATGCCAGCAACAATCACGAATAAATTACATCATAAGAAATATGTTCGAAGGACCAGAGCCTTTTACAAGTCATTTAAAAAATAGGATCACATATCTGATATTAACAAACTGCATTATGATTTTTAAACTGTTTACTTTGTTTTTTTCGATTGAATCTCATCTTAATTACTGTATGAATCTATAATAAAAAATCTGTAAATGAAACAATTAAAGGGTTATTTTCTTTATTCAGCTCGCTAATAATTTGATCCACTTATAAATTGAGTGAATTAAGTAAATGAGCATAATTACTGATCCCTTTTGCAGAACCTTACAATTTTACAAAGTAGGTAATATATAGAGATTGTCATTATTCCCTGATGATTTCGTTGAATAAACTAACAAGTAGTTTCTGGATAACATGGAAAAGTGTCACTTCGTTAGTATTTTAAAACGCAGTGCGATATATATATATATATATATATATATATATATATATATATATATATATTTGACAGGCAATATATATATATATATATATATATATATATATATATATATATATATATATATATATATGGGGTGGATGTGTGTGTGTGTGAGTAAATGTTTAACCGACTTCTCTACTGCACACACAATGAAACACAAGGTCAATTTTTCAAAGCGGATTACAACTGGTTTGAATTCAAAAGATTCTTTTTCCTAGACCGGTTGCCACAACAAGGTTAAATCCCCTAGTAAGCACTACTACTATAACTTATAGGAGGATGGATAATAATTAAAATCATACCTTTCCCAAGGGTATTACCGCTATGTGAAATGCGAAAAGTCTCGTCGAGCATTTAAACTCGGGTCGTCGGGTCTATTTCCTACGACGATTACCGTTACGCTACAAGAGCCTCCCTCCAGTACGTGTATGCGTTTATGAGTGTACATGTGTATGTGTGAGAGTATGAGGTAAAAAAAATCAAGGCTAAAAACTGTATATATCATCATTTATGCAAATAAACTAACATGCGATCACTGATGTAACACAGAATCGTGTGATGTATGAGGAGTTTATGACCCTCTTTTGAGTGTTTATGTGTTTCGTGGAGTGTGTGGGTTTATGATGCGCGTATGATTCGAGATTTAATGTATGCGTTTAAGTGTGTCCCTCGATCTGTACGTCTATGCATGTCTGCATGTGTGACCGTATGTCTGTATGTGTTTTGTGTGTGGAGGGTAATATCCCGAAAAAGAATTTTACTAAAATAATTAGCGAGTCGCTTTTCATAGCTTTAAACCCGCAGGACAAAATAAACCCAATTTCAAACCATGAGATTCCTTCTTTTTCTTGAAAGCTTATCATTCTTTTCTCATTTCATTTCTTTTTTTTTTTTATTTAAGAAACATTTTTTCTTTTAAATTTTAGGATTTTTATTCTTAAGACTTAAAAATAAACAATTCAAATGCCATATTTGTTTCTGCACTACAGCTTTTTTTTTTCCATTTTCTTCTACTTTGTTTCTTCCCACTCACAAACTATCTTAATAGAAATGTTAGTTTATTATTCAACTCTTAATTATGAATACCAAACAACCCACACGTTATGTATCCAACTTCCATTCAAAGAATATTACGAAACAAATATGAATTGCACTTATTTCCTAGGCCTCTAAACTATATTATTAACTTTGTACACCTACATTTTCCCATTTGTTACCAGTTAATATTTTTATATAATATTTCTTTAAATATGCGCGTGGGATGGCATCAAATATGAGAACCGTTTTAATTATATGGTAGGCGGATACGTATTAGGGGTAATTTACTAAACTTAGTTTAGTATGACAAAAGACAAAAATTTGATGCGCACAGTGATAAACTTTCGAGTAATGGTCTGCTAGACTAGTTAATAAACCACTACACGTGGCACCAAAAGTCAGTAACAAAGCGTAACTTAGTTTAGCGCAGTTCCTAATGTATGGGGCTCACAGTGAGAATCCAAATCACTTACAATGGTGAACAAGCCTAGTTTCCTAATCAATACACTGTTCAAGGCGATAAGAAAATTACTGGGCTTATTATAAACCAATAGTATAGGGCACCCTGAGAGCATCAAATTCACAAATAATAGTCTACGAATTTACTATATATTAAAGTATGTGAGGCACCCACTAAGGATAGCTTAGATTTGACACAGAGCCGAAAATGTTGAGCATTTAGTGAGGATGGGACACACTGCACAGTATTATTATACTAAAACGAGTTTCTATATCAGTCAGAATGGGTTATTGTGAATCTTAAAGGGACACAATAGGGGGGGGGTAACTAAAAATTCGGTAAGCGCAAAATGTAAGTAGAGAGTCAGGAATTGAAGAAGAATGATCATTTTATGATAATTAAATAAATTTAACAGTTCATTAATTCTAGAATGCCAAAACGAAAATTGTGTTTTAAAAAATAAAGAAAGGAACAGTAAATGAAACGTTAATTGTCGAAAGCTTATACCAATGCTTATTTTAGTGAGTTTTTTTATTGGTTGAATTACTTTTGAAACTACGCTTAGATGTAGTGTAAAGCTGCATCGTGGTATATATGTAAAGTCCTAAACTCCTGAGATGAATTTTCAGTATAAGAAATAAAAAGCATGTTCAGAGCTAGATCAAGTGAATATGGAAAGTACTGAATTTGCACAATGCTGTGTTTCGCCAAAAACATTTCTTTGAAATGTATTGAGACTGACTTCATTTTTTTCTCAAATTAACACTAACTCGTTTATGTTTCGTCTAGACTTGAGTTACAGCCGAACAATTTATATAATACAATTTATGTTTATCAATTTATGATATAAATTGCTCGGTTATTTACACGTCTTCATTTAAATTTTAGATTTTAATCAAACTTAACATGTTCTTAACACAATGAAAAAGATCACTTATTCTGCAAGATTAAAAGCTTCTGGTTTGCGCGTATAGACGTACTCGTTTGACTTTTAAAACGTTTGATGCTTTAAACCCAGCTCAGTCCCACACAATCTGATGTATTGATTTTTGTGGAATTTATGAATGACTGCGATCAAAATTATGTAGAAAACTCTTCCATGAGAAAACACTAGTGTCCCATGTTGTATTATTGCCTGTATCTAAAAATCTATACAGAAGTCTTTGCTATACGCAGCCCTTTGACGTCAGGAAAACGTGTTCAGCAATGTTCATATTAAATGAAAATGTCATATTGGTGTGACTCTTCAAATTTTTACTTGTTGGAATATGTTAGCAAATTGTCTTATGTCTGAATTCAAATTATCTTTTTTCTAGACATCCCAAAAAATTCAGGATATATAATTGAAATTACTGCACCTTGACGGTAAGCCTCTTAAGCCAGTAAAACAGTTCACGTACC
The DNA here is from genome assembly GCA_023376005.1 of Doryteuthis pealeii. NCBI lineage: Eukaryota > Metazoa > Mollusca > Cephalopoda > Myopsida > Loliginidae > Doryteuthis > Doryteuthis pealeii. The sequence goes on from CM042140.1 coordinate 118,437,408, forward strand.
TGGGTAGTAATATCTCATCCACAGAGAGCGATATCAATACACGAATAGCAAAGGCATGGCTAGCCACAAACAAATTGTCGGTCATATGGAAATCAGAACTCACTGACAAGCTAAAGCGACAATTCTTCCAGGTTGTGGCTATATCAGTACTGCTGTATGGCTGCACAACCTGGACCCTAAGGAAGCGCCTCGAGAACAAGTTGGATGGGACCTCCACAAGTATGCTGCGTGCAGTCTTGAACAAGTCGTGGAAACAGCACCCAACAAGGAAACAGCTGTATGGCCACCTGCCGCCCCCCTCTCACAAACCATCCGAGTAAGACGGACTAGGCATGCGGGGCAATGCTGGAGGAGCAAAGACGAGCTCATGAGCGACGTTCTTCTGTGGAAGCCAATACATGGGCATGCTAGTGTGGGCCGCCCAGCAAGGACCTATATTGACCAACTATGTGAGGATGCTGGATGCCACGCAGAAGAGCTCCCAGAGGCAGTGAGTGATAGGGAAGGTTGGCGAGAGATTGTTATGGATATCTGTGCTGCTTGCGTGACATGATGATGATGATGATGACTGCACCTTTAACATAAGATTCAATGTTTCATTCAGTTTTAGCCTGGAGAGTAAATAAGCAGGAATGTGAAGTTTATATCCAACTATGTTACCAAAACTAAAGATGTACAACCAGAAACAGTTGCACACCAGATTACTCCCTCGCTTCCACTGAGTAGAAATGTGCTGATCTTTTCTTCGTGAAATTGCAAATAATTCAAGCACAACTACCGCTTTCTTAGACGACCGAAATACACTTCAGACTTTGAAAAGTGAATTTATTCATAAGAAGAAATTGTAAAATTGGACAATAAATTAACCTCCATCTTTCTATTTCTTGAAGATATGTAAAATAATGTGGGAAGTCACTCAATGAAGTTAGAACATGTGAACAACCGATTCATGGTTGATGTGATTTTGCCAGGTGTCACTGTGAAAGAGAATTCAGAACGAAAACTAAAACGAAAATTAAATGAAAATATCGATATTTTCTTTCTTTACAAAATGATTACATTAAAAGACTGTCACCATGGCGACAGGAAGTCAAATGAGAAAAAAGAATATTTTTCAGGGCCAAGTTTTTTCAGGGGATAGTAGTCAGTCAAATTAACAACTATGAAAATTAAATAAGTCTTAGAAAATATGAAGCAAGGATAAAACAAAAAGTATAAAATATAAAAAAATATATATAAAAAATATATAAAAAATATATACATAAAAAAATTATACATACATATATATAAGAAGAGAAATTATAGCCACACAGATAAAAACATAAGCACGTCATTTCTGAAAATAAATTCTGATGGTGAAGCTCTAGCTTTGAAATCGATTAGACATAAAAAAAACATCTTTTTGTCTTTATTTTTTTATACGCAATGTATTGCCTTCGAATTTTAATATTATATATATATATATATATATATATATATATATATATATATACCTTTGAAAGAAAGGAAAAACTCAATAAACCGTCATTCTGTAATAAATTTATTTCAACCAAGACTTAAAAGGCTTTTAGAAATGAGCAAATGAGGATGGGCGGAAGACTCTAGTTTCAGTCAAAAACATGAAAATAGATAGACGTATTTGAGAGTTTGTGACTTAGCTCTTACTTGGCCCGTTTGTAGTTTCGCTAACGAAGGTGAGACCCCCACAGTAGATACCGGCCTTTGATGGAAGACACCAAGTAATAACCTTGAATATATATATATATATATATATATATATATATATATATGTGTGTGTGTGTGTGTGTGTGTGTGTGTGCGTGTGTGTGTGTGTGTGTGTGTATATATGTGTGTGTGTGTGTATGTATTCAAACCAGGAACAGAACAACAATTGAATATTAAAATTCTGTTTTTTGTTCTGTTTTTCTTGTTTTTGTTCTTTTTTCCAATGCTTCAAAAGACCAAAAAACAACCTCCACAAGAACAAAGTTTATACACACACAAAAACACACACACACACAACACACACACACACACACACACAATATATATATATATATATATATATATATATATATATATATATATATATGTATACTTTGTTGGGGTACCAAGTTTCTTGCTACAAGGGTGATTCTAGGCTGATCCTATTCTCTAACAGTAGTAGAGTTCAGGTTCCGGATGTGAGCTCAATGCGGACAGGAATGTATAAATGTAAGCTGAATATGGTTATTTGCTAGTCTGAATGAAATAAAAACGTGGTCTAATGAAACTCGGTGGGCCTCAGATACCCAGGAGTGGAAATGATCTATAATCACGATATCCCTGATATTTAATACTTTTTTATTCACACACACACACACACACACACACACACACACACACACACACACATATATATATATATATATATATATATATATATATATATATATATATCGTTTTTCTCGTCTTTGGACATTTAAGTTAAAATAACAAAGTGAAAAATAGACTATGATGTGGATTTTATGAGAGAGCTAAAAAGTATGTCGAACATGTAGGTGGCGGTGATACCAATTCTCTTTGGAGCCCTACAGCGATCAAAAAAATTCTCGAAAAGCGACAGCGGGCCGTTGTGATCAGAGAAAGAATTGAGACCATCTCTCATCCACTGTTAAAACCAGCTAGAATACTAGAAGAGTACTGAAGACCCGAGGAGATTTTTAAACTCCCCAGACTTCAAAAAAAAAAAAAACAATTTAAAGTAGCGTAACCTCACAAGGAATGAAATAATGAAGCATGTCGAAATACGTTTTTGAATCCAAGTAAAATGTCAGCACGTGGATGAGCATGGATTTACTTAAAGATATTCTTCATTTGCACATGCCCCCCCCCCCACACCAATAGAATATTAAGCGATAGGTTGTACTGGGTTAGGCAGTACCAGTAGCAGGGAACGATCTGTTCTGTTATTAAACGCCTAAGAACAAGTGGCTTCGTACAATGCTAAATATCTCTAATTGCACATCAAGGTACTCACAAATGAAGGGGACGTAAGATTCATGCCTTAGGAAAAACTAAATTGGTGGAATACATATCTCCGCGTTGCAGACCGTTAGGCTATTTGTGTAGCCACTTTATTCAAGGAATTCATTGAATCCGTGCGAAGTGAAGAAGTTAGTCTAACGAATCTTGTCTGTTGGTTTGGTTTGGTTTGTTTTGTTTTACGGCATATCAACCTCAGTGGGTCATTTAATGCCGATAAAGTTTTGAAATAAATCAATTCTTAATGGATAATGCAATTTTTTTATAAATACATTTTTCTATTTAACCCATAGATGGGACCCTAACAGGTACTACCACTCCGGGTCAGAGTGGACCAGGGAGCAATGGTGATGAAGGGGTGCTCCACATTCCCCAAACCTCCAAAACTGGAACCTCACCATCAGATAGAGACTAACGTCATTCCCAGGACATGTAGACCCACAGCCACCGCCTTCTAGCACCCATATGATAATAAGTTGAGGCTTGCCATGAAGGCAATAGGGTTGGGAAAATCATATAGGTGCTAGGACTTGACGTGACCAGCTGATTGATCGGAGGGGGGCTTTCCGACCGCCCGTCTAGCCCAAGCCAAGAGGTGGCCCCATTGGGGGAGTCTTACCCCTCTGCAGAGGTGCAGTCGGTGCATTCTAATGCCTCAGCCAACAGGGCGGTTGTCTGTTGGAGATATCGTTTCCAAGACGGGTAGATAGTGTTGTTAAGACTTACTGGGAATAGTCAAGAGGGTTGGAGAATGTAACCTTTTTATTTGCAGAAAACTCCAGAAACGGTTTCAAAGCTGAATGCACACTCTCATACATTAAAGTGACATGAAGAAGAGAGAGAGAGAGAGAGAGAGAGAGAGAGAGAGAGAGAGAGAGAGAGAGAGAGAGAGAGAGAGGTAAATGTGAGTCAGTGGCGTGTAGATGTTTTATGACGACTAACACTTTAATTTTACCCCTTCCCCGAAAAAAGAAAAATATATAGATAAAAATATGAATATAGATAAAAAATTCAAAACTGATAGATATTTATGAAATAAGCTTTTGACTCAAATTACACATACATTTCCATATTTATTACATGGAAATTCATGAAATAAATATAGTAATTAGCTAATTGTTTTGTACGAATATATTTTTCTTTGGATTGGATCCTCCCTAAACTGGATACCTGCGGCTACCCACCCCACTACATGCAACAGAACCGAGTGATTGTAATGGTAACATTATGTTTATATGATTATTTAGCTCACCTATTTTCTAACCATATTACATTTTAAACTGGACAGTTTGCTAATCTTCCGCAACATTTAGGGCAGATTTTTGTCTCCATTTTAGTTATTTATTTTAAAAAGAAATTTTTATCCGGCTAAATAAATAAAATCCCCAAATCTGCGTAGACTCTCTCTAGATAGATAAACCTAAATGTTTTCTTTAATTACCTATGATTTGATAAGGAACGGCAATCACCTTTTTAAATAGAGATCGAGTGATAGGGTGCACAGAATTTATATTCTGTTTAGTTCGTAGACAGCCATTGCGAGTGATTGAAATGTGACCACGTGACCCCGATAGGGAAAATGAACAAAAGACATGTTAATCACAAATACCAAAATGTTATATTTTTTCAAAGACCTACCCTCAAAAAGAAATCATGGTGTATCTTTGGCAGGCAAACTTAGGTCATATCTACTGGACTTTTTTCTACTTGAAAGCTGGTTGTCAACTGTCCAAAATGTTTAGCTTTCAAATTCCCCGTGATTGTCGCTAGCCAATCAACGAGCGTTCGTTCTGTTTCCATTTTCTCAGGTTTTTGATTCGGCAGTGAAGACCTGTGAAATCTAAATTACGCATATGAAAATGTTTGATACACCCACTATCCAGAGTGTCGAAAGTGGCGTGGCCATTACGTCCCTTGATACATTTAGGAATAAGCGTGATTAAAGATATTATCATTCTTAAAAAAATAGTTTGTTCTTTAAGTTAAATTATTTTAACGTTATTTCGCTAACAAACATAGTGCTTCAATGTGCCCTTTTTATTGTACTATTATAATGTATACATTCCTTTGTATACGCATTTTGAAAATAAATCCCTTTGAGTACATTGGTATATGTGCCTGAAATGATTTGCATAAAGAAATCGTTTATATCTGTTTACCCAACCCTTTGGCACTGACAATATGCGAAACATGGTTATTTTTCTAATGGACTAGTGCTGTTTGCATTCAGAGTTTTCCTTTTCATTGACCGGCTGCTGGGTGAAGTTTAAGTAACCATTCTGTCCTACTATTTAGCGATAGCTGGAGACAGTACATATGGCATCATGATTTTCCAAGAAGCATTAAGGCTATGGGAAACGCAAAGAGATTCGTCCAAGATTTGAACTCGACTTGTCGTGTCCATCTTCTTAGAAGATAACCCTTACACCACGGGCTTCCGCAAGCTGTTTTCTATGTTTGAAGAGTAAATTTATTTTAATTATGTCTGTTTCTGTTTTTTTGTTTTTTTAAATTTTTTTTAGATAGTTTGCTATTAAATTAGTACTTAAACCTAAATATTTTCTGTGCGTAAGCATGCTACTATAAACACATAAACTGACTCAGTATAATGATGTATTCTACATGTAATAATGGTTTCCCTAGGCACACGAGAACATTTTGCCTAGGGCTAATCAGCCCGTTAAGTGCTTAGATGAGTGTTTACATCGCGTGTATATTTGTCTCTATGTCTACAAATGTGGTTAAGAAATTATTCCTATCGTTAGGATTGGCGCGTTTTCCGTAAATTTTCTCAGAGTATGTGTGTACGTCTATGCGTGTCTTGAGTCGCTACGTAACTCTATTTAAGTCCTTTCTGTTTTTGAATACTCCTCTGCGTTCTTAAAATAAAAAATAGTGTTTTATTTAGGTTGCTGCTTGAAAACTAGTAAAAGAAAGATCTTTTAAAAAAAGAATATTAAAGAAAACCCGTAAAAATTAAATGATTTATTGAATGAAATTGCCTTCATGTGGCACGTACGCGCGGCAAACCAAAGAGTCGGTTTATTGACGGAATTCCAACTGGGAATGAAAAAAGAAAACCATTTACGTCAGATGGCGAAACGAGATGTGTACGTAATGTTCATATAGATGGAGGCGGGAAAAACAATAAAAAACAAACACTTTGTCCTGTTATTATGCAATGACAAAAGAATCTATAAGTATTATTCTGAAATTCCATTAAATGCGTGGTTTCTTATATATATATATATATATATATATATATATATATATATATATATATATATATATATATATATATATATATATAAATAAATAATATATATATATATATATATATATATATATATATATATATATATATCAAGTGTCAAAAATATTAAACCCACGTTGTTACAATTCGTATTCAAATTGTTAAATTTTAAAACGATATTTTATAAGTACTAAACTATCTACCATGCTAATTACTGAAATTTAAATTAGGACGTTGAAAGTAATTCCATTATTAAATCGGATGCCGGTATATACACCTTATATTGGAAGTGCGTAATGTAGTCTCAGAAAATGGACTCGTCGAACTGAGTTCAAATCATGAACAAGACGGTTTGCATTTCACATATCGCTAATACACATGTGAAAGGTATGCATCCACCCACTCTCGTCCAGCCATGGATGGATCGTAGTCCAGACTGGATTCTTTGACCTTGGCTAAGCAACCAGTCTAGGGGAAGAAAATCTCTGAATTCAAACCTGTCAAACTCTGCTTAAGAAATTGACCTCTGGTCGTATCCTGCTTGTGCGGAGGGGTTGGTAAATATATATACAACTTACATTACATTTCTTAGTCTTTGTTCGCTGACATTTTAGATTTATCTATCAATGTAATCCTCATGTTCTTCGACTCAATAACGATTATCCTAAAACACTAAATCTTAGAAAATATTCTGAATGAAGAAACGCTCTGTCAGCTGCACCTCTGCATTGGAGTAAACCCCACGGGGGGCTACATGTTGACTGTGAGGGAAACCCGCAATGCTTAAGAACGGATTGCTGATAGCTGAACAGCCCCTGACACGCAACACTCCACTTAAGCTCTTTCTTAGACTGGACGCGCGGTCGATATATATATATATATATATATATATATATATATATATATATATATTATACCAAACCCTCCGCATGAGCAGAATGTGACACAAGATCAATTTTTAAGCGGAGTTTAACAGCTTTAAATTCAGAGTTTTCCCTCCCCTAGACTGGTTGCTTCGCCAAACCTAATAAGCCTAGTCTAGAATTAATTACCCATATCTGGAGGGAGAATATTTGGATTCAAACATCTCCAGGTGTATTAGCGCTATGTATACAGTCCTGTCCAGGTTTTGAACTCGTCTAATCGTGTTCATTTTCTAAGACGATAACCATTACATAACGTGCCTCTTTTAGCATATATGTGATAGAAGGCTGTTACCGATGGCCTTAGTGTCTCGGGTATGACGTTAAACTGCATCTTGTGGTGAGATCCAATTCTGGAGCCCTGGGCAGCGTTGAGTGCACCTTCATTGTCATTAACCTCAGGTCCACTCAATCCCAGAGTGTTAGTACTTCTTAAGATCCCATCTATTAAATAGATCAAAACATGAGTTTTAAAAATGTTTTTAAATATGACTATTTTAAAAATGAATATCCAAGAAGAACAAATAAAAGAAAAAAGCCTCTTCAGCATAAAATCACTCAACAAACAGCAAAACAGCCAAACGAAGAAAG
>CM042140.1:118450198-118482698 GCA_023376005.1 Doryteuthis pealeii
TATTGAGCCTTAATTCATGTTTGTTTCACATTATCGATCCGAGTTGCTGTCTAATGGCCATGGAATTACAGTGTGAGATTTGCGATAAAACGCGTTGGAAATTAAGAAGAATAAAATATTGGTCAAAAAGTCAATGAAAAATGATTATGACTTATTGTCAAGTCATGCTAAAATCATTATTTTGCCTCAACACCATCGAATTTAAGCTATGAGGAATTTACTCATGATATTGATGGGTGAACACTTAGTAACGACAGATACTACAAGTAAACGTTGTTTGGGCGTTGAAATAAAAACGAAATTAGTAAATAGTTATTTATAAAGTGTTGTTTAGTTATGGCGCAAGGCCGTAAGTACGGGACACCCAGTAAGACTCGAACTCATTACTAATGACCTGTCTTTCTAGCTCGTTAACCATTGTACTATTCGAAATGCCTATGAACTTAGTAAAGAAAAATATAAGACGATTCTTCATTTTTGAAAAAATAAAAGTTATAAATTATCAAATAGTAGGATGTAGTTGAGATAGTTTGTGAATTTATCCACAAAGCCAAGGTTGCCAACCTATGAATAATAGTTTGAGTATATGTACACACGCAGAGAGAGTTTTCTGTCCGTGTGCCTGACCGTCTATCCGAAAAGGAAGATGCTATCCTCTCAACAAGTTAACACGCAAGCTGACGAATATTTTCATTACGTGCCCATATTGGGGACATAAACAAAGATTCTAATTTCATAGCTAATACCGGTCGTTTAAATTCATTTTCATATAGCTATTAATATCCATGGAATTTGAATAAGCCTAGACTTTTTAAATTGCAGACCACACAAAATGTTTTCTCGAGAAAAATGCAAAGCATCTTTGAGGAGAACACATGCTCTCGTTTATGCACATGAAAAGATAAAAATAAGTGTTACTTAAAATCGCAGAGATTATTAGTTTGTTTGCAAATAAGCTGACAATATTGAAAGTTTCACGTACGTTAGGTTTCGAATATGCAGGCGTATACACATGAATACAATATTATATATATATATATATATATATATATATATATATATATATATATATATATGTGTGTGTGTGTGTTAGTTATTATTGAGTTTTTTACTCAAGTGTTAGCTGATGGTCTTACACTGGAGTCTGAGGGACAAAAAGTCTCCTCGGGTCTACATGACTCTTTTGGGTATTCTAGCTGATTTCAACAATTCTGTTGTCAGGATGGTCTCTATTCTTCATCTATTTTCCAACTACACCAGTCTTTTTTTTTTCAAGCTTTTTTGGGGACCGTTCAAAGTGCACTAACAACAATTGGTATCTCTTTCACCCTCATATTCCACAGCTTTTTCAATCAAGGTATTTTCCATCTTTTTTCCCCTTCATCTTCAACCTGTGATCTTCTGGAACAGGGAAATCTACCAGATGACAAGTTCTCTTCTTTTTATTTTGTTAAACAATACTAGATCTGGTCTTCTGGCTGGGATAAAGGGGTCAGTCGTTATCCCAAAGTCCCAGAGACTTTTTATGCCTGCTGGCAGAGCAGTCCATGGTATTTAACACTCCACTTTGGACCTTACTTAGGCTAGACAGGCCGTCGATGTAGCCCCCCCCCCGATCAATCGCTTAATCACTCAACCAGTGCCCTAGCACTTATATGATTTTCACAACCCTGTAGCTCTTATGGCAAAAACTCAAACCAATTTCATCAAATATGCGTTAAAAAGCGATGGCTGAGGGTCTTACTGTCCTAAACTAATCTAGTGGTGAAGTTCCAAGTTTGGAACACAGGGGTTTTTGGAGTACCTGTTCATCGCCATTACTTCCAGGTCCACTCTGACCCGGAGTGGTAATACATGTTAGTATCCTATCTATAGGTTCAATAGATTTAAAAATCGTTTTAAAATCTTGTTGATACCCAACAAGAATAATTAAAACAAATATATTCGGCATAAAATAACCCAAGGTTTTACATGCCGTAAAATCCAATAAAACAACCAACCAACCCACATATTACAGCACCAGAAACATTAAAATATGTTAAGTAGATAACGCAAAAATCTTATATAGCATAAACTGTAAAACAAGTCTCCAAATACTAAAAGCCATACTGACAAAAAAACATATAGACACCCCACACTAAACAAATCTCTTTCAATTGAGGATCTATAATATAAAGGAAAATGTGCTCCCTAAATACACACACTCTATACACACATACACACACATGTTTTATCAATAATATTGAGCACTCTTTACTAATAAATATAGCAAACTATACCATCACTATTAATTTAAACATCCACCTAAGAACAAAAAGAACGAATAAAACAATGTCTTGTGCCTAATATAAACCAAGGGTTGACATGCCGTAAAATCCAACCAACCAACCAACATATCCCTCAACTACTTCATATTTCTGTGCCTGTGATAATCTGACATAAGGTTCATTAATTCAATCTATCTTAGCGAAGAACTGATTGTTTTTTTTATGTTGAGCCATGAATATTTACTTTCTGTCGTTAGACCTCGTATATTAAGCTGGGCTTATTTAGCCAAAACATTTTATTTCTCAGAATTTTCTTGTTTACGTTGAGACAAAATCTGGATACTAAAGTAGTCCTAAGTTGAAATAAGTATTGGTTATCTTCGAAGGAAATGAACACAGCAACCCAAGTTCAAATCATTGACGAGGCTGTTTGCATTTCACATAGAGCTAATACACCTGAGAAAAGGGATTTGTTCAGAAATTTTCCATCAAGCTATGGGGAAATAGTAAATCACACTGAACTCTTTAACCTTGGTTGAGTACCCACTCTAGGAGAAGGAATACTCTTAATTTAGATCTGTTAAATTCTGCTTATGAAATTGAGCTTGTGTCATATTCTACTAGTGCGAAGGGTTGGTGAATAAATTTAAAGTTGAAATAAGTAAGAATAACAAATAATCAAAAATAAAATGAATGTTAAAAAAATGAGCACCACAATGTTGTTTATGAAGTATATCCATAGCTGATTTACGTCCGAGGTTTTATAATATATCAGCTTTCCTCATCAGATTAACCTCCATAGAATGCGGAATATATATATATATATATATATATATATATATATATATATATATATATATATATATTCATTCAAAAAAAATTTAGTTTTTACATATATCTATATATATATATATATATATATATATATATATATATATATATATATATATATGGACATGCTACTATTAAACACACTCGCCTACCCGGATTTTAACAGCATGTTCATCATTCATTCATTGGCAATTCAGTCTCGAAAGACTATGATAAAAGTTTTTGTGTGCCCCTGAGGTTGCAGCGCCTCCTGTGACTATGTAGTCCTATGTTTGAGAAACATTCTCGACCACAGATTTTGCATTTGTAGGTTGTCCTGTAGATGATGATGTCCCGATGCTTTGTTGCCGTTGCTTTCTTATGGACCTCTTAGCTTCATGATGTTGTATCAGGGTGAATTCTGACGTGTACAGGCCTCTATGGAGATTCTGCCGCCACCGAGGGCGGTCTTGAGCCAAATTAACTCAGCTGGAAGGGACAATGCCAAAGCACCTGAGATCATTTTTGCAGACATCCTTGAATCGCAGTAGGGGGCGACCAATCTGTCTTTTACCAGATGTTAGCTCTCCATACAGGATGTCTTTCGGGATTCGTCCATCATCCATACGACGTACATGACCCAACCATCGGAGAAGACGTTGTCTTAGTAGAGAGTACAGGCTGGGGAGTTGAGCTCTCTCTAGGACTGCTGTGTTAGTGATTCTGTCCCTCCAGGTGATGCCCAGTACATGTCTAAGGCAGCGAAGGTAGAAGGTATTTAGCCGCCGATCTTGGTGGGAGTATAATGTCCATGTTTCACTTCCATACATGAGGGTGCTGATGACACATGCCCTATACACTTGTACCTTTGTACGGATAGTGAACTTGCTGTTGTCCCACAATCTTGTTGTGAGCTTCCCAAAAGTTGAGGCAGCTTTTGCGATCCGGCAACTGAGTTCAGCATCAAGTGATAGGTTGTCAGTGATGGTGGATCCAAGGTAGGTGAAGGTGTTTACGGCTTCCAGGGTGTAGCTGTTGATGGTGATGGAGGGAGGATTTCCAGTTCCCTGACCCATCGTCTTAGTTTTCTTTATACTAATCAGGCTGAAGTCCTGGCAGGCTTGTGTGAACTGGTCCATGAGTGTTTGCAGCTGCTCCTGAGAGTGTGCTACCACTGATGCATCATCAGCAAATAGCATATCCCGAATGACAAATTGCTTGACCTTTGTTTTTGCTTTTAGATGGCTGAGATTCAACAGATTTCATCTGTCCTTGTGTGAAGGTAGACTCCTTCTGTTGATTTACCAAAAGCCTGGCGCAGAAGGAGGGAAAAGAAGATCCCAAACAGAGTGGGAGCCAACACGCATCCCTGCTTGACACCACGACGAATGCTGAAAGGGTCTGAGGTGGACCCATCAAACTGGATGGTGCCTTTCATGTCAGTGTGAAAAGACTGAAGAATGCGGAGAAGTTTTGGGGGCCAGCCTATTCTTTCTATTAACTGGAAGAGACCACTCCTGCTTACAAGGTCGAAAGCTTTTGTGAGGTCAATAAATGCTATGAAGAGTGGTCTTCTCTGTTCTCTACATTTCTCCTGAAGTTGCCTCAGAGAGAAGATCATGTCAGTAGTGGACCTTCCTACTCTGAAACCGGCCTGTGATTCAGGGTAAGTCTTTTCTGCGAGGATCTGAAGTCTATTTAGTGCAACTCTAGCAAAGAGTTTACCTGTAATGCTGAGTAAAGAAATACCACGGTAATTATTGCAATCGCTCCTGTCTCCCTTGTTCTTATACAGTGTTACGATGGTGGCATCCCTCATGTCTTGTGGGATAACCCCTTCACTCCAGCATAATCAGAGGAGCTTGTGGAGTTTTTCTAGGAGAACAGGCTTCTCACACTTTAGGATTTCATCTGTAATTCCGTCACTTCCAGGAGATTTGCCACAGTTTAGTCTGTCAAGGGCAATGCAAAGTTCTTCAGTTGTAGGTTCCTTATCTAGCTCTTCTGCTACTGGTTGTTGCTCTACATGACGTAGAGCTGCATCAGAAACGGTGTTGTCGCTGGCGTAGAGTTCTGAGTAATGTTCTACCCAGCGATCAAGTTGTTTAGATCGATCTTTTATGATTTCTCCTGAGGCTGATTTCAGAGGAGCGATTTTGCGATGTGATGGTCCAAGCGCCTTTTTTATGCCGTCGTACATGCCTTTGATATTACCAGACTCAGCAGCTGATTGAATGCTGCTGCAAAGCTGTAGCCAGTAACTGTTAGCACAGCGACGTGCAGTTCGTTGTAGCTTCTTCCTTGAAACTCTAAGGGCATGTAAATTCTTGTCATTCGGCACAGATTTGTAATTAATGGAAGCTATATTTTTTCTTCCAAGATTGGTGTCAATACAGAGTCATTGGCTTCGAACCAATCATTTGACCTACGTACTCTTTTGCCAAAAACTGCCAGGGCTGTGTTATGGATGGTGGTCCGAAGGCCATCCCAATATTGCTGGGCAGAGCAACACTGTGGTAGGTGGTGGAGAGACTCCTCTAGGGCACAGAGGAAGGCAGCAGCTTTGGTTGGGTCAGCTGCTTTGGCACTATCGACACGTGGGCGTCCATTTAATTTGACTCTGTGGAAATTTTTCATTTGCAGTTTCACTCTACAGCAGACGAGGGAGTGGTCCGAGTCACAGTCTGCGCAGTTAAAGGTACGGGTTTGGAGGACACTTTTGAGGTTGGAGCGCCGTGTTATGATCAGGTCCAACTGGTGCCAGTGGCCAGATCGTGGGTGTCTCCAGGAAACTTTGTGACGCGGTTTGGATTGAAAATATGAGTTGGTGATGCATAGATTGTGGTATGTGCAGAACTCAAGGAGACGTTGTCCATTCTCATTACTTCTACCAATGCCATGATAACCCAAGCAAGATGGCCAGGAGTCATGGTCAGCACCAACTCTTGCATTAAAGTCACCAAGAAGATAAAGTTGATCTTATTTGGGGATGTTTTTATAATCAACTCAAGCTCATCATAAAATTTGTCCTTTGTTTCTTGAGGGGCGCTAAGTGTTGGGGCGTATACACTAACCAGGTGAACAGGTCCTATCGAAGAGTTCAGGCGGAGGTCAAAATTCTCTCTGAACCACCTGTAGGTGTACTATTGCTCCCAGTAAAGTCTTCCTGACTGCAAAGCCAACTCCATGCTCTCTGGTTTCACCAGGAGGTTTCCCTTGCCAGAAAAAGTGTAGTCTCTTCTTTCAATGAGCCTGACGAGAGAAGTCGGGTTTCTTGAAGAGTAAAGATGTCAACTTGTCTCTTCAAGAGTTCTTTATTAATGACTGCAGTTTTGTGTGCATCTCTTATATCCATTTTATCGTTGTCAGTTTGTCCGGGTGTCATTGTCCTAACATTCCAGCATCCGAGGCGTAATGCAAGAGTCTTAGTTTTGTTCGTTTTGTTTGGTGCATATGTTTGCAACCCGCTTGTTAGGATAAATCCCTTAGCTACATGCACCCAATGAAGCAGGCAGGTTGTGGCGGGACAGCACCTAATTGGCTGAGGGCTGCCCAGCTTGAGGCGGGCGGTAGCTGTCCAGTGAGATGAAGACATCTCTCCCACCGACGGAGATCGGCCCTGGCGCCCAACTCTACGCCAAACGAGAAAGGGCTTATAACCGGTAACTGCTGACCTCCCGTGCTGTGCCCACAGCACAGTGTAGAAGGAGTTTCCCCTCCAGGGCACAAAAAAAAAGAAAAAAAAAGAAAAAGAGCCTGGGCAAGATGTATGGAGGCCCTGGGTTGCCCAAGTGACAGGGCCCCCTCTCTGCCTTGCTGGCGTGATCCGAAGGAATGGTGAACCACTAAATTCGGCGTCAGTTTGGCTGCAGGAGTTGCCAGTTAGTATTTTACACACTGAACTGCCTAACGGAGTCCAAGCCGTGATTTCTGTCAGGGTTTTCTCGCTTAGCCTTTTCCTATCCAGAGGATAACCACAAGGCAGTGGGGGTTATTTAGACTATTACGCGACTGGATACCAGCCCAGGTATTTCTGTGCTCTCGCGTTAATGTGCTAGATGGCCGTTGAGCGGGAAGCTTCCTCCGCCCTTTCACAGGTTTTGTTTTTCGTCCTGCTGGGTGTCTAGCCACCCTCCTCACCAGGCAAGCCTGGTGGGGGTACCGGTTTAGTCGCCGATGATCCGACTATGGAGCAGGTTGTACGGGGTTACATAATACCCATAGCGCTTTGTGCGACCTGACATGAAATGTATATATATGTACAAGTGCATACATATGTTAATTTCTGAACGTTGACAGTCGAAATATGTATCGTACTTTATTATACGAAATGGAAGTAGATCATCATCATTATTATTATTATCACCGACATTATTATTATCACCATTATTATCATTACCATTATTATCACTATTACTATTATTATCACTATTATCATTTATCATTATTAACATTATTTTATCACTATAACTACTATTATTATTATTACTATTATTATTATCATTAACAATTATTATTATCATTATTATTTTTATTATTACTATTATTATTACTACTAATTCGTTTCATTAATATTATTTTAGGTTACTTGAATGATAGAAAATAGTTTAATGAATAAATGATAGTAATATACGTTAAAATCCGAGACGCGACAAATAGAAATGAATTTAAACGTCACTCGTAGAAATGGATTAACGTAACTTAAAAATAAAATTAAATAAATAAATAAATAAATAAAAACATACATATATATGTGTGTGTATATACGAACTGAACAAATAAATGAGTTGGTAATAAAGACATCTAGACAAGGTTAAGATACGAAGTATTTACGCAATTTATGAATGAACTTATTTCAGAGTAAATCAGTTTAAGCAAAAAAAAAAAAAAAAAAGCGTAGATAAATAGTAAACAAGAATTGGACATATCTAAGCGTATGCGATTTAAATATGAAATTTGCTAGATTTATGCAATAGATAATAATAACAATAATAAAACAATTCAACAATAGCAACAATAATAATGAAGAAATAGATTTTTTTAAAGGAGAAGAAAAAGAAATCATCACTTCATCAGCATGTTAAACCCACAAAAACACTTGAACTTTTCTAATTCTTCTATAATGCTCCCTTTCTAATAATCTATCAACAATTTCTTCAAATAAGAAATTTTCTCCTGAAGATGACCTAAGTCGAAACTAGTTGAGAATAAACAACATACAAGAAATATTCCTGATTGTCTTAATACTTTTTTCACTACATATATATATATATATATATATATATATATATATATATATATATATATATATATATATATATATCACATTTTCCTGTTTTAATGTAAATCGTTGTTCAGTATATTTTAGTATATTCTATTATTCTAGCAATAAATTAATTTTCATTCAGATGATCTTAAACTTCTAGCAGAACTTTAAAATCTTATATTCCAAACAGCTTTTTAACTTTTCATTCTCATTTGAAATAAGTATTGCTGTATTAACTTAGATACTGGTATGATTATATTATTTTTAGTAATTAGAAATAAGAGAAACAAGGACTATGAACATAGTATGACAAAAATACATACAAGGGAAATTCAAAAATTATCCACACTTTTTTATGGAAATTTGCTAGGCAGAACCATGAGTAATCTGCAGAGAACAAGTTGGCTCGTCACCCGTTCGCTTTTACCATTACTCAAGCTTGCTGAATCTTCTCATCAGTGGTGGAGATTGGTGGGGGTCCTGCTTCTTTTCGCGTGACCGGTCACTTTTAAACTTTTAAATCCTCTAAAAAAAACTATTCTACACGTAGTGCACTGTCCCCGTATTATACTAAAAGTCTCTTATCTATATCAGCCGCTGATACACGTTCCCACCAGAGAAATCGGGTTACAGCTTTTGTGCAAACTGCTAGTGGAGCAGCTATGTTTACAGAGTAAGGACAGCAAGCAAAATGGCGCTATCAGACTCAAACTATGACATTGGGAACACAAGAGTACCAAATATAAGCATGCATGCACAGAACTAAGTGTAATGATAATAAGGATATGAGTCGATGAATATGCAGACAATCTTTAACTCTCCCTCGTAGCTATACAGGAGTATTCATTAGTATATAATCGTCAAGTACAGTGGGGAATATATATATATATATATATATATATATATATATATATGTGTGTGTGTGTGTGTGTGTGTGTGTGTGTATCCAAGGTGTTATATATTTTTTGTACTTTTTGACACACATTTTATTGTGAAAATTTAACGTTCCATTCATTGTTCCTTTTTATCTTGGTAAATACAACTTCAAACTCGGCACTTTTATGACACACCTTGTATTCTGAAATAAATTAACGTTCCATTCATTATTTATTTCTATCTTGGTAAATACAGCTTCAATCTCGATACTTTTATGACACACACACACACACACAGATATATATATATATATATATATATGTGTGTGTGTGTGTGTGTGTGTGTGTGTGTGTGTGTGTGATCAAAATGAATGAATGCCTGAAAGGTATATTCAATTATTAATGTTAAAAGGTCGCTGACGCAATTTCTTAAATGAGCTTTTACTTTTCTCTATATGGAAGAACAAAACGTTATGATGTATATGAATTAACAAAAATAAGTCACTTCGTATGAAAATACGTATAAATAACCCTAGTTTGTTTGCATATATTAGTCTGTTACGTGAATGTGAAGCTACCATTCTACGGCCTCAGAAAGAAATCAGTTTGTTTTTGTTTTCTTTAGGGATAGCTACTATTTTCCCTTCACAAGTCACTACTTTAGAAATGTACAGTACAAACTTTCGATAAGATCCCGTTCACACTTTATTAATGTTATGTGGTTAGTAAGTAATCTCAGCAAAACCAACTAATGCATGTTTAAACTTGAGTCGATTTGTCTTAAATCTATTAAGGGAACTGTAAATTAAAATCTTAACTCCAAACGATCTGAAGATAACTTACATCCATCGGATTTGGTAATTCAGAAGAAGATTGCTACTAATTAAATGATAATAGTCCATTTCATGGAAATCGAAGAAATAAACTACAGCATATTTGTTAACTTATGAGGCTACATTGTCTTATCTTATGCAATACAAGAAGCACATTTTTAAACAATCAATCTAATTATAAATACACAGAATGTCTTTGAATGTCATTATTTATTCTTAGTTTTAGTTTAAAGCAAGAGTGAACATAAGATTTCAGTTCTGACGATAACTTTGCCCTCTTACGATTCATTACAACGTCATTCTAATGCGATCGTTTGTTTTTGTTTTCTTTAGGGATAGCTACTATTTTCCCTTCACAAGTCACTACTTTAGAAATGTACAGTACAAACTTCCGTTTCTTCGCATTCCCAACTATATTTATGACAGCTTAAATGGATAACAGAAAATTCTGTATCTTAACGTTGAAACACAGAGTTTACATAAATTTGTAAAACAAACAGGAATAATTCCGGCAAGTACAAGTGAAATTCGGTTAAAAAATTAGTACTGAAGGTTATGTCGTATTTGGTGTGTTTTTGCCTTTTGTATGTAAAACGTTAAAATCACGATTCAGCATGTTTCTTTCAGTAGCCGGCACGTCGGACCACAACGGAGATGATACCAGTCGTTCTTTAAACAATGCAGACAAACACAAAAGGCGTTTATTCACAAATGCGCAACGGTTATAAAGTTAAATAACGAAAAAAGACGTTCGACATAAAATCGAGAGAATGAGAACGAACTGAAAACATGGGGAGGAGAGGCGCACACAGGAAAACCGGAAACCAGCCAAAAAGTTATTTTAAAAATGCACAAGATGATATTTATATTTACTAAGCTAAGCATAGTACGACACCTTATTTGGGGAATATATTGAGTGTAAAAAAAAAAAGTTCCCTTTTTAACCTTTCACAACGAGGAAGTGTTATCCGCCTTTAAAATCAGCATTTGAAAATATGCCAATCGCTAACACTTTTGAAAATATATTACTGTCTTTAAATAAGTACGTTCTTGAAAATGTTCTAAAATAAAACGCTAATTTTCTTCTATTACAAAAGAGACAAGGTTTTTATTATTCGTCATGAAATAGCTATGTAAGAAGCTAACCATAGTTGTGGAACTACACCAGAAGTATGATACACTCAGTGAGAATCTAACTCACTAATAATGGTCTGTTACTCTAGTTTGCTAACGATTTCACCACTTGAGATGCTGATTTCCAGTGGAATATTAAGCAATCAAAACATATAGTATTACTTATACACTTACCATTATTTAGTGTAACGGGATTAACGACGCAAGGATGTTTGTCATGAATCTCTCTCTCTCTCTCTCTCTCTCTCTCTATATATATATATATATATATATTATATATATATATATATATATATATGCATTTTTATTTTCGGCTGGAGAATTTTAATACTGATATCTTTGGTTTAGAAGAAAATTAACTTTTTAGAAAAGAAAATTTTAAGCGTGTAATTATTTATTGTCGATAATGTATGCAACTATTTCACTTACGAGACCCGCTTTGCATAGTATAATTATTAGTTAGGAATTATTAGGGAGTTCGAATCTCACTAGGTTTTATTTTCCCAGTACCCCACTCGTACCGGGTCAGGAACGAAGGCCCTATTTACGTGGACCACCCACAAGCCGAGACTCATGGGTGGCAGGTGGAAAAATTGCGTCGATCCCGTCGGCATTCCTCCTCAAGGGGGGCGCCTCAGGCGCTGGGCAATAAACCCAGCCCTGCCCCTTTAAGTCATAATTCTGGTCTTCTGTTAAAATAAACTAACCATCGTAAATGGCAACTATCTCTGCTATGAGATTAAAGTATAATATTTATTTATACTAGCAAATATATGCACCCTCCGGGTGCAAGTATTTAAGTTTTAATATAATAAAATATCATGTTAAATTAGAAAGGCTAATGTAACTAAATAAGAATACAGATAAAAAGATTTGAAACAGAGGGAGTATAATAAAAGATTTGAAACAGAGGGAGTATAATTAAAAAAAAATGGAACAACTTACTCTTCCATCACTCTCGTCTTTCATTGTTATTTTTTCTGATTTAAGTATTTAGTTATAAGAGGAAGTAAAGAATAAAATGACAGTTATTTTATCTTGTTAATGGATTTCATTGAAGATTCATTGAAGAGATTTTTGTTTATATTCATTAAAATAAAACCAAACAGTTAGAAATCAATAATACTAAGCACATATTTATTAAATTCGATTTTTAATATTAATATGCAAATTAGCCTTCCCATTCACACTGTAAACCGCTATTTTGTTGTATATATAAATATAATTGCATGTTGTCAGTATGTAGACATAGTTAACAGTATTAATAATGTAAGACAATTTTATTAATAATTGAGGTTTAGATAAAAATAAAATCGTAGAGAATGTGATGTCAATAACTAAGGAATTGTGACTTGAGTAGGAATATAGTTTCGGTTACAGACAGAAAAACACACAATCTCCATTATAATAAGATGTATTTAAAAAAACCCTCAATGCGAACAGGATACGACACAAGCGCAATTTTTAAGCGGACATTAATAGTTTTAATTTCAGTATGTTCCTTCTCAGAGAATGGTTGTTATACGAAGGTTAAATATCCCAGTCTATTTGCCAATAGTTGCGTGGGGGAAAATTGGATTGATACCTTTTCTAATGGTATTAGCGCTTGGGGAAATGCAAACTGACCCTCCAGGATTTGAACTCGGGTCGCTCTGTTCATTTTCTACAACGATTATTATTACTCCACAAGCGATTCTTTATAGGTTAGAAATTTAAATATTTTAGTATGTCAGTTATATATAGCCCACGTTTAAAGACTTCAGGCTTCCGGTAACCCCAGGGGAAGTAATCGAAAGGGGATATCTGGTGAATAAACCGGACGTGAGATAGTATTATAATTACTATGTTTATTACACAAGTTTCAATACCTAACGCATAATGTTCACTATTGCACACAATGATGGCAACACAAAAAGGCATGACTGCTGTTGCTCAAAGATATACCACCTACCCGATATTTTTAACACGCGCCTGTTTAGGGTAAATTTTAAATTCGAAATATCATTCTGCTGAACGTGTATGTCAATCCTTGCATTACTTTATGCCCAATACATTTTTGTTTTATTCATTCTTGTTGGTAATTTTATTTATTTAACTCATAGATGGGATCTTAATAGGTCGTACCACTCCGGGTCAGAGTGGATCTGGAAGTAATGGCAATCAAAGGATACTCCAGATTCCCAGAGCTCCACAATTTAATACTCACCCCTAACGTCATACCCAAGCCACCGCCTTCTAACACATTTATAATTAAAAAAAGGGTGGAGTGTCTGCCATAAGAGCAATGCGGGCAGGGCAATAATAATATTGATTTGATCATCCGATTGATCGGTGGAGCCATTCCGACTGCCCGTCTAACCCAAGTAAAGGCCAAAGGGAAGTTTTGCACGTCATGATCAACTTGGCCACTAGCATTCTGTCCTTAATCATCACAGGTTGCCACCCACGGTGAACAGATGGCCTCATTGGTGGGTGGGTGTCAGCCGACCGGGTTGATGAATAGTTATACCCTGACTTCCGCCACTAATTGTTTCACAACTTGTTGTCTTTGGCTATTTTAATCATTTCGTCACTACAATCTAAAAGTAAAACAATTTATTTTCGAAAATGTTTAAAAATCTTCAACTTAACTTTAAAAAATGGTAGGTAGTCCAGATAAAACTAACGCGAAGCCGAATGTTTTTAGACCTTATTGTTGCGATACATATATCATTAGTGAACGATAATGTCTTTGGGTCAGGCTTTAACCCGTTTACAAAACTCTTATCACAATTTGAACCTAGCCTAAAGGTAACGTAAACATAACTTACTTTACAATATTTCTAGTACACAAATGTGCACACACCTGTCAGTTTTCCAAATAAAAATACACTGCACCCATAAATTGAGAAAAAATATTTTATTAATTACACAGTGTAACAAAAATGTTGTTCCTGGATTCTATGTGTTATTTCTTAATTGTTTATGTTATAAAAGTATAGAAAGTGGCCATTATTCTCTTGAACTTTGTTTTTATGCCCTGGATAAAGAAATTTAGGAATTAACCTATTTTCTACCTAAAAACGGGCAAATTTGTACATTTTTCTCTATTTTCTTTCTATTTCTTGTCGGCCTAAAATAACATATGAGCAAAAAATGTTCAAAATTGTGAGTTCGAGAAATATTTGAACCAGCAACTCAGCACTGAATGAAGCTGTAATTTAAAATTGAATTAGCCATGTCACAAAATCAATGTTTACAGAAAACATAAATATGTCCCATTTACTTGAGGCATAAGCAATTGGGATATACGAGGGTTAGTCAAAAAGTAATGCCATTTTGTTTGGCTAGGTATAATTACCAACACAGAAATATGTATCATACATCGAAATGAAGCTGCTTCTCTGTGGATCACATTTCTACTTCTCCTCATAATCATCGTTTCTCCCCATAGCAAAGTTCCACCTTCGCATGAGAACATGTATCCCTGCCCCGTAAAATTATGTTAACTGCTCTTTGAGCCACTTCTTTACTACAGATTCCACTTCCTCGTCACTGGAATAATGTTTGCCTCTCAAACCGTCTTTCATGGGCCAAGGAGATGATAGTCTTAAGGTGTTGATTCTGCTGAGTATGGAGGATGCGGTAAAGTTGTCCACCAGAATGGTACGATTTTCTCCCTTGTCCTGATACTTGTGTGGTCGAGCACTCTCAAGCAGAAGGAGGACATTGTCGATTGGCAAGTTGAGTCTCACCGTGTCCATTAGAGAAAGGGCACTTTTAATGCAATTGGGATATAAAACTTTCTTTCCTGAAACTAGAAAAGTGAAATATTTATTACATAGTAATATTGAATTGAAATTTTATCTTATTTTGAGAATTTAACTTGACCGAAAATCCTATTATAACATTGTTATATACCCCTTATAAACATCGGGTATATAATAGAGAGAGAGAGAGAGACAGACAGACCGACAGACATACATAGACAGATTAGAGAGGAGATGATCTTACTTGATTCATTACTCTGTTGCCATTTTATCTGGTTGACTTATATCTACTGTTAAGAGTTGGTTTCTTCTTCTGTTGTTCAATCTTCTGGTCTGGGCTTAACATTACTTGATTCTTCATTTAATTAACACAACAAGACATGGGTTTGCTAGATCAAGCTTTATTTTCTTCTAACCCATCTGATTGATTCCCCGCGGGGATGAGATTACCCTGGAGGGTCGGTGATCACGTCTGCACTCCTTCAAAACTGGGTCGAATCTAACTCTAGACTATTCTCACGTGTCTGCCATGCTGCGTTTTCGAGGGATCAAAAGATTATAACCGTTACCGGTAATTTTCCATAGACTCCCTTGATTCCCAATCAACAGACCCTAATTCAAATATTCCTTGCTACAGCTCTGTTCACATTTCATGACCTCTCATTAATTGTAACAACATTACTTTAACGATAATCTCTTATTACACCTAATCAGACCAGATTATGTGCCAAGTTTCTTGGACAGTGCACTATTTTTCAACCATTTTCGCAGAATTTTTCAAATAATCTGGTTAAGTTAAAAACTAAACTGAACATAACCTTATTTTCCAAATGATTTAAAATTATAGCTTTAATAAAGTGTTGGATATTTTACACACGGAAATATGAATTTCCGGTTAAATTAAACAAAGCGAACAAAAGAAAGATGGGAAACAATGTTCGGAGCTAGTTATCAGATCAAGGGTAGAGATGCGTAGGCGTATCGTCAATACAAAAGCCAGAGGTCAGTAGTGAACAGACCCCAGTTAGGAGAGAGACGGCGGACCGACGCGGTCACGCACCGCCACGGCTAAGGGCGGTGAGACGCCACCAGCCACCCCTTTACCTGAACACCGCTAGATCCCAGCAGCAGTGGAAGTCATTGTCAACCTCGGTCATTTCATTGTCAAGCTCGCCACCCACCACGAGAGAATGTAAAGAAATAAACTAAAGTTTGTTACAATGCCATGTGTTGAGTCACTACGCCGAACCCGCAGTATACCAGCAACGTATACGATAGGTACGGCGATTTAGCAGCATGAGTTTGAAGATGCCAGTATATAACATATACGATTCAGAGTAGCGAAGAAAGGCTACGCAACAAATGTACTCGCTACGGTGTGCAGTTTTTGATTAGTTATGTTTACATACATATATATAAACAGGAAGCGCTCGCCCAGTAACAAGTTATCACCATAGGAAATGAACCCGATGAGCCGAGTTCAAATCTGTAACTAGGATGTTAGCGTTCTCTTTCGCGCTAATACCCCTGAGAAAGACATGAAACCATATCTAACCACATCCTACTAGGTCTGTATAAATAGTAGCCCAGACTGTGCTCTTTAGACAACTGGTCTTGAAAAAGGAAAACTCTGAATCCAAAGCAGTTGTATTCCGCTTAAAAATCGACATTGTGTCGCACTCTGCTCTTGGTAGATGGGTTGGAAAAATACTTATATTTGTTAATAAAAATCCGACATTATTTCTTATTGCATGAGGACATAATCAAAAGCGAATTTGCGAGAGATGGTCTTGATTATTGATATTGTGAAAATTGTTCATTTTATTCAATTTTTCATTATGTACGAATAGTTTGCCTTTTCCTCTTTCTTCATTTATTTTAATCTATATTTAGTAAATTTGACCTATCCTTCTCAACATTTAGCTTTTTTATACCGTTTATTCTTAATAACAGTCTGGTATTTTACGGGTATTACATTCTCAGGAATAGGTCAAAATATTCATAGGTGTACGAATATTTTCGTCGTTAACTGTATATTGCTTAGATGTTTAGATATCATTTTTGCAATACATTGATACGTAAATATAACTTATTGAGGTTTTGATCTGTAAATATAATTGTAATAATAGGTAAAATATTTTTAGCAATGATTAGATATGTAAATATTCATTAAGACCTGGTAGTTATTGCACACCAGCTTTTACTTTCACTGAAGTCTAAGTGACAACAAGTCTCCAGGACCCTTCTGTGTATTCTAGCCAATCTTAACAATGCTGTTGTCTGGATGGTCTCGATTCTTCGTCGGATTTCCAATTTCTCCAGTCTTTTTCAAGCCTTTGGCGACCGAATAATAATAATAATAATAATAATAATAATAATAATAATAATAATAATAATAATAATTACTATTATTATTATTATTATTATTATTATAATTTTAATGATAAAGAGTCGCGTATATATAATTTAGTAATATATTGATGTGTAAAATATTAATAAATGCGTGTGTATTGCTTTACTGGGCCTGTTTTGAACAAGCACTGACGGCATAACAATTATTTCTAAATGTGTGTTTTGGTTGCGCCCAGAAAATATAAAAAAATAGACCGGAAGAATAATTCGAATAGAGCAATAGGGGGTCCGGTGGATCAAGCTTGATGTTGGTGCTGGATCAAAAAACCGGATTGGGGGCGGCCGAAGAATATTTGGTCAGACAGATGGACGAACAGAAAAAACAGTCGGTATGGCCGTTAACCGATAAAAAAATAAGTTAGGACGCAGTTGAATTCAGGTGTTAACAAAGTAGCAGGGTAGGAGAAAAAATTTTACCAGAAGAAGAAAAAAAAAAAAGAAAAAATATTATAAAAAATGGTGAAATATCTTATGGAACTTGGGTCAAAGAGTTAAAAACATACGAATGTGTTTTGTTTATCCGGATGTCTGTAAATGAGTTTTATAAGAAGAGCCGGGGAAAATATTGGCCGAAGGAAGGGGAAAAGAGGGATTGGAACAGACAAGAAAGACGTAATAGCAAAGGAAATAAATCATAGCTAATCAAAATAAGGAAACGTGTACATACGGACAGAGAAAGAAAAGCAGAGAGAAGTGTAAGGTAATGGCGGTTCATTTATTTTATTTGAACTCAGTATATGTCTTTTTTTATCTTTCTTTTTGCGTCGCATATTCTTTCTAATTATTAATATAGAAGCCGTGAGTATTAATTATCTTGATTGCTTAACCCCAAATTTGAACTATATCAGAAAAGAAAACTTCATTCCACTCTCCACAAAAAGATATCGGGATGCTGCTGATATGTTAGTTTTTTTTCTCGGGTAAGGAGTTTCAAGCTCTCTACTCTTTTGAATATTGGCGCAAATTAACAGTTCGCGACAGCATTGAAGCGATTTTTCAACACAATGCTTTGATGCCATTGCAAGATAAACATAGTTGTAGAAACCATGATACTCACCATCGTGAAGAATAAGTTCCAATCTGGGGTGCCATATGTATGGAATAGTTTTCGACAAATGGACATTAACTTAGGAGTGTTTTTTGTCATGGGTTTGGGAAAGCATTGGGGTAATATACCCACATCAATGCAGGCTGTTTTGCTGAAATATATCACCTGTATTTTTTTGCAAATGTACAGTGCCTGTTTTGTGGTCCTTGCCCCAATGCTTTCACAAACCCATGACAAAAACCACTCCTGAGTTAATGTCCATTTGTCGAAAACTATTCCATACATATGGCACCCCAGATTGGAACTTATTCTTCACGATGGTGAGTATCATTGTTTCTACAATAGTTTTGACGAGTAAAATGTATTTCATCTGCAAAAGAAAGATTCCAATGAGCTCTATTCAAGGATATAATGAATTTGAACTCGTAAAAATTTATTGTAAAAAACTCAAAAGTGGCATCTGCAGTCTCGCGTACATTACTTCCAGTTCCACTCTGATTCGGAGTAGTGTTACTCGTTATAACCCCTTAAATGTTATAATAGTTATGTTTTAAATCATTACTATGCGATAAGTTTGTGAGCGAAAACATGTCTTAAGAAAAATTTACACAATTTAAATACGAACTTGAAAGGCCGTTAAAATCACTCACTCGCTACGGTGTGCAATCTTAACTTGGCTTGCCAAACTACACTGGTATAAATTCACAAGAAGATACGATTTTTACATAAATTATTCAAAAACAACACAAAAATACACGTATCCTTTCCTTATAGATATACAGTGGTATCATTACCTAAGAGTGTCCCAACTTACGAGTTTTCCGAGTTACGAGTTGTTACTCTTTCAAATTTTACTTTGTGTTAAGAGATAGAATTTGTGGTACGAACTAGCTTCCGATACACTTATATTAATAAGTTCAAGGAAGCGCGTGGTGTAATGGTTAACGTCATAGGAAATGGACTCGTCGCCCCGAGTTCAAATCCTGAACATGGTAATTGAATTTCACTTAGCTCTAATACCCTTGGGAAAGGTATGAATTCTACTCTCCCTCCAGACGGGGATCTTTAACCTTGGTTAGGCAACTGGTCTAGGAGATGGTAAACTCTGAATTCAAACCTGTTAAACACCGCTTAAGAAATTGACCTTGTGTCACATCCTGCTCGTGCAGAAGAGTTGGTAAATATATATTAATAAGTTCATGAAAACATTTAAGTTTCCAAATTTATTACGTCAAAGAAAAATATTAGCAAAAAAGCTGAACATTAAAGAATGATGCAACACATAATTCATTACATTCTATTTTATTACGTTGTCATACAATACATTGCTGTTTTTCAAATGTAAAATCACATAACAAAAAAATGAGGGTGTTTTGGGGGTTTTGGAACGGATTCATAGAATTTCAGTTCATTTCAAGGGGGGGGGGAAACATTTATATACGGGGAAATTGAGTTACGGCAGGAACGAACTTTAGTCGGAAGTCAAGTTACTACTGTATTTCAAAACACTAGCATTACAGAAATTACTAGTGAAATCAGGCTTATAAAACGGAAGGTTTCATGTTAAATGCAATCATTCAAAGATTTAGAAAACTACTATTAAACGTGAATAAACTAACACAAACTAAATAAAAGCAAAATAAAATAAAATAAAAATAATAAAAACAACCTCGCAAGTCAGATGAAGAATCGAGACCGTCAAAATCACAGCTTTTCTGAAACCACCGACAATACTTAAAACTCCAAATCTAAGGAAACGTATTGTCATTAAAATTTTGTGTAAACCACAAGTTAAGATACTACTGATAGGCCAAAGTCCCAAAGCGATTTTCGTTCAGTTCTGTCTGATGTAAAAGATGGCTCAGTATTTTTATGTAATGATTAAGATGAAATCACAAAAATGTAAGTAGTTTTTTAACGTATTTTACTCATTTAAAACTTAATTAATTAATTATGAAACCAAAAAACCTATGTGCGAAAAGTAACTATACTCTTTTTGTGATTTTATCTTAATCATTACGTAAAAATTATTGAGCCATCTTTTACATCCGACAGATTTTAAAAAGTAAAGCACTTTTCGCCTCTGGGACTGTAGCCTATGACGGGAAAGACTCATAAAAAGTTAAAATCCATGTATCTATAAAATGATTAGCCCTGCCTGCTGCTTCATATTCACTAAAGTTAATCAAATGGTCGTTTTATGTTTAAAAAAAGCATACAAATGGATAATTTTGTAGTTTCTGTTCCTTTAAATACGTGTAATTATTTTTATTGTTTCATCTGGTCTTAATTGTATTTCATGATTCTTTATCAGAAATTTGTTGACATGTCTACATTCTGGCATTAATTCGCGTCTTGTTAAAGATAAATTAAATTTTCTTTAGATTAAATTATTTTTGATTTTCTTTACATTGAAATGGAAGATTTTTGATGTTCATCAAAATTTTCTTATTGTTCTTAAGATTTCCCGTATCACCGATTAACTTTTCTTCCCGTTTTTATTCTACATTTCGATAGTTGAGGTATTTTCAAAATCTTTTTTTTTTATTTATATGGTTGTTATCTTTTTTTGCAGAAAGTTAGAGACACATTTAAAGAATAATAAGAAGCATTTAAAAATAACAAACACATATATCTATATGCCATTAACCTTTATTCTTAGTACACTAAAGAAGTAGTGAGCCTTAAATGTCTTTTTTTATAAAAAACGCTAAAAAATATTGCCCCAAAGAGAAAAAGATTTAAGGAGGCAAGAAATGAATAATCGTTAAGGAAATAACTCACCTAATACGAATTTAAAAAAATGTGTACATGTGTAAAGAGACGAAAAGCACTGTAAAACCATAAAATCCAGGCATGACTTTCTCTAATTCAAAGAAATATTATTTATTAGAATGATTCCAAAATTCCCGAATGACTGTATATAGCTATTTGATGAATGGCAGTTTCTCATGGGCCATTTTCTCTAAATCCCAACATAAATGTTCAGTTGGATAGATCATGACTTTTCACTGGCTAATTGATTAATTCTATATCCCTTTCCCGAAGTAAATCTTTTACCCGCTTTCCTCTGTATGGTTTATTTTGTTTTACGGCATATCGACCTCATTTGGGTCATTTAATGCCGACAAAGTTTTCAAATAAATTAATTCTTCATGGATACACAATTTTGTTTATAAACTCATGTTTTTATATTCAACCCATATATTAGACTCTAACAGGTACTACCAGTCACCGCCTTCTAGTACCCATGAGATAAAAAGGCTTGAGATGTTGCCATAAAGAAAATATGGTTGGAGTAATCATAGAGGTGCTAGGGCTTGACGTGATCAGCCGATTAATTGGATGGGGCTTCTCCGATCTCCCGTCTAGCCTAACTAAGGTCCAAAGTTAAGTGCTGCATGTCAGATACTGTTCAGCCACCAGGATTCCATCCTTAAGCATCACGGGCTGCCACCCACAACCAACAGGCAGCTCCATTGGGGGTGTCTTACCCCTCTACAGAGGTGCATTCGGTGTATTCTAACGCCCCACCGACAGGGCGGGCTTTCCTCTGTGACAAAATGCATTATCGTCCCGAAAAAAAAAATCATCACCAAACCAATTTGTTAAATATCCAACTCACCTGATGATCGTAAACTACAAATTTGGAGTTGTGAGTTTTTGCTCTACTTGAAATTTTTGATAACTTTATCTGAACTGAGAAATATCTTGAGCGATTTCACTATTCACGTAACGGCTATTGGATGCCATTTTCATCGTTCGAGTTGTTTATCCTTATTGTAAAAACCTGACCTATCGCCGACTCACTTAGTTGTATTTATAGACCTCCATATTTTTTAAAGCAAAAATAAAAATAATTCTGAAAAGAGGAGACAAAACAACGTTGAATGTAATCATAAAAGAAAAAGAAAATGTAACTCAAAATGTGTTTATGTAGATAAGGATATTTTGAATTTTTTTTTTTTTTTAGTTTTCTTGCAACAGTAAAAAGAAAGTCGAGGCAGATAAAAGTGACGTCTCTGTTACATCTTAACTGAAATAACTGTTATTCGTTGTCTTAATGAGAGTAATAAATTACAACCCAGTAGAAAAAATACAACAAAGATCACGTAAAAGCCGACAAGCTCGAAAGAGGAAGAAGGAAATTAAGGGTGTAGTTATTCGTTTCAAAATTTTCACAAGAGTCACTTATAAAGTATAACCACCCACAGTTATTTGTGTTGGCACAATAGACTTATACTATCAAGCATGTTTGTAGGAATGTTTGAATATATAAGCATACACTCTTGTTGATATTATGTATTTCTTTGAATATACTTCTAGATATTTAGGGGAATAATCAATTAGAAAAATATACATATATAAATTTTTACTGCATATTGTAAACACAGACACACACAGACACAGACACAGACACACACACACACACACACACACACACACATATATATATTATATATATATATATATATTATATATATATATATATATATAGAGAGAGAGAGAGAGAGAGAGAGAGAGAGAGAGAGAGATGTGAGGTATCCAAAACTTGGTAGTAAGGGATGATTCTATATGTGATTTCTAAGACACACTGTATTATTATTGTATGGTCTAGTATGTATAAATACAGTGAATCTTTAAATCACTATAGAGAGTTCAATGTATAATAAACTTTTTAAATTATATACAAAGCAATATCTATCTTTGAAATGAAGGAAAAACTCAACACCGTTATTCCATAATAAATGTATTTCGACCAAAATTAGGGCCTTTATAAATCTAAGTTGATTTAATAATGCTCCCCAAAATTCCGTCTCATCAGATGGAAAATCAACAATAATTTAAATTGCATAACAGAAAAATGTTCTCCTCAAAAAATGATTTTCTTTACAAAATGTATACATTAAAAGACTGTCACTATGACGACAGGAAGTCAAATGAGAAAAACTAATAATTTTATTGTCCAAGTTTTTCAAGAGATAGTTGTCAGTCAAATTAACATCTTGAGAATTAAATGTCTTAAAAAATATGAACCAAGGATAAAACAAAAATATAAAATATTAAAAAAATATATATATAAAAAAATGAAAAATTATGAAATATTATTATATATAAAAAATTATTTTTACTACTATTAACCAAATAAACAAAGTAAAACCTTAAAATATAATAGATAATATAATGTTGTATAAATATAATATCAATAAAAAATATATATTTATAAAAAATACACATATCCTACATAATAAATATATAAACACATGAATATACATACATATAAATATATATATATATACATAGATATATACATACACACACATATATATATAAAAAATAAGGAATAAGGATAAAAAGATTAAAAAAATAAGAAAAAATGTTTAACATACATATATACTACACCCCCACCCTATATATATATATACATATATACATACATATACACACATGCCAACACACATTTATACATACATAAAAAAGAAAACAATTTAAAAGAGAAGTAAGAATACAAATCGGGTTAAAATGAAATTAAAATTAAATAAATTAGAATACATTAATTTAAATGGGTCTGAACTAAACAAAATAAAATTAGACTAGTTAGAGCACCTTCAAAAATAATATT
The DNA here is from genome assembly GCA_023376005.1 of Doryteuthis pealeii. Lineage (NCBI taxonomy): Eukaryota > Metazoa > Mollusca > Cephalopoda > Myopsida > Loliginidae > Doryteuthis > Doryteuthis pealeii. The sequence continues at coordinate 118,474,216 of CM042140.1, forward strand.
ATATTCATACTACCCAGTTCATACTGCAATTTTACAACACCAGTGTCACCAGTATTCTTCTTCTTCTTCTTCTTCTTCTTCTTATTATTATTATTATTATTATTATTATTATTATTATTATTATTATTTACTCCTTTTGAGTTTTCACATCAGTGTTAGCTGATGGTCTTTCACTGGAGCCTGAGTGACAGCAAGTCTCCTCAGGTCTCCAGGACTCTTCTGAGTACTCTGGCAGATTGCAGCAGTGCAGTGTTCTGAATGGTTTCAATCCTTCCTCTGATATCCAAACTTTCCAAGCCCTTTTCTAATCATTTTGGGACTGTTCCAAGTGCACCAACTACAATTGGTATCACTTTCACTTTCATATTCCATAACTTTTTCAGTTCTCTGGCAAGGTCCAGATATTTGTCAATTTTTTCATTTTCCTTTAACTTCACCCTGTGATCTGCTGGCACTGCAAAATCACCAGTTGACAAGTTCTTTCTTTTTTGTTAATCAACACTAGGTCTGGCCTTCTTGCTGGGATAAGGTGATCCGTTTTAATTTTAAAGTCCCAGAGAATTGTGTGCATATTATTATTATTATTATTGCTGTTGTTGTTGTTGTTGTTGTGGTCGTCAAATTGCACTACATATAACCATAGCAAAATTTGCCTCTCATTAACATAATCACCACGCTAATGTTAAAATGTTATGTCATTAATACACAATTCAAACTCTAGTAATTTTAATATTACAGTACATCACAAAGATTTAATAAATTATTACATATTATCCATACGCGTCAATATTGTATAGAGTTCAGTAATATAAAATGTATTACATAGATTAATGTACTATTGTTATGGTTTTATTAAGTTATCTTCTATACAAAAAAACCTAGTATATAAGATTATCAACTATATAAATACAATAAAAATATTGTATTTAAACCATTTATTGATTGATTAAGCCCAAAATGAATTGCAGGCATACTCTAAAATTAATATCAAGTGTAGTATTAGAGTAGCAGGGTTCAGACGGGACTGCTGGTCCCTAGTGTTGGGACAGCGATATAGTTGGTACCATGTTAGAAGGTAGGGTAATTTAACAGTGCCCTCTCTCTCTCTATCCCCCCCTCTCTCTCTCTCTCTCTCTCTCTCTCTCTCTCTCTCTCTCTCTTTCTCTCTGTATTTCCTTCTCTTCGAAACAGAGCCCACGACACGGCCTGAAAATAAATACTAAACCCCTTGTTACTATCCAACTTACATGTATGTTGTGCCTTCTTTATCTACTAATGACGTCGGCTGTTGGGGCTTGAGTTGGCTACATATATCGTTCCGGAGTTTGCCACAAAGACGCTTTGGTACGTTGTGATACTACAAATACATTTTTAGTGCCGTTCATTTTGAGGCACGGTGACAAGCCCCGCCACGTAACATTATTACGTGGTTCTATCATCGTGCATGTGCACGATTTTCCGTTAATGTCTTTCAATCTGTTTGCGAGCGCCTTATGTTATTTCAAGTGCACATTTTCTAAAAACAAAAATCAAATATATGATTTTATACAAGGAGACCAAGCTGTTTATAATCGACCATTTTCTGCACCCATTGCATTTTAAGGGATTTTAAGAGAATTTATTCATACTTAAACAATATCCAACGCTGCACATTTGGATTGATATTCAAAGAAACATATTTGTATACTTAGGCAGCAATGTTTACCCTAAAATCGTCAGTTAAAGTTTGATTATGATACACCATCAAAATAACATTGAAACCAACATACTTACAAAAGGTTTTTGCAATCTTTGATATCTGATATAATTGATTTAGGACTCACAAAATAGACATTTACTCATTTCTATTTCGACTGATTCTTTATTCTGTTTTTCTTTTTATTTCCAATACTAATTACGGCAATAAAATCAAAATAATTTAAATCTGAATCAAATACATGCGATCATCTGTCCTTTTACTAGAGCTTGATGCTAGATGGCGAAAGCAGTTTACAAAGGCAGATCGTTGTCTATGGAAAGTCGAACAGTTTTTACAGCTGTGTTAATGGAAAGAAGCCAATCTCGATGTGATGAACACAACATCAATTCAAAAAGTTATCTCGAATTCTCTTGCGATTTATAATACAGCAGTACATTGGCTTACAAGTCCTCCCACATACGAGTTTTCCGAGTTACAAACTGTCACTCGTAAGTTTTTTTGTTTCTTTTTAAGTAAGAGCGAGCTTCAAATAGGCTTATGTCAATAAGTTAACTAAAAACATTTAAGTTTCCAAATTTATTTTGCCATTCTATTTTATTTTATCGAGGGGGCGGTTTACCTCGGTTAGTTGACCCCACCCCCTACCATCCAACACGGAACCATGAGTGGCACAGCATGGATGTGTGGAAAAGTTGGGAGCTGATGGTAAGTGCAGCGCAAAAACAATCTCCCTGGTCTAGCGCTAATGAAAATCGGATATACTCTCGCTGTGCTATTCATACACTGAGTTGGCGAGGGCCGGTATTAAACCAGGAACATTGCGATTCCTAGGCAAGTGCTCTACTGACTGAGCTAAACAGGCTCTAAAAATGTATCAGTAATATTAGCAATATATTATACTAGTTTCAGCATATAATTCGTATTATTATTACTAGAAAAAGTTACAAGTTAATATACAAGTATCACTTTTGTTTGTTCAATTAGCGCTATTAAAATTATCTGTAGTTGAAGTATCAAGCCAAAGGTTTTACACAGTTCAGAAGGTTATTTGTCTGGGATTTAATAGAGTATTACAGGTAAGAAAATCTTTCATTTTCTTGGTATTCATAAACAACTGCACATGTAGTCGACAAAATAAACGATATACAATTAATCAAACAAGAAAAAAGATGAGTACAAAAAAAAATACGTTAAGATAACATCTACATTTACATGGTTTACTTGTATTTTATGTACAGGAATACATTAGCTGGTGAGATAACAAGCATCACAGTCACAGTCTATAATAATTCTAATTGATTTAACTTTATTTAGGTTCAAACAAAAAGCCGATTGTGAAATAAATAACAACTACCCCACGCGTTTGAAAATAGTCAGTCTTTGTATTTAGTTACATTAAAAATTGTCTTGAGATATTCCTTTACCCATATTGGCAAATACATTTCCACTTCTTTTTCGATCGACCTCATTCTCAATGTTGGTCCAAATCGCTTCACAATCTTATCCCCCCATCGTCCTGAACTTTTTCTGGTGGTCGTTTCCGTTCTCTCGGATACCATTGGACAACAGCACATGTCCAACTATTGTTCCATGTGAACCTTATGATGTGCCCAGTCCAGTGGTAGATCTGCTAACGGTAATACGTGATCACGTCCTTCACTATGTTCTGGTTCTGAATTACTTCGAATTGGATGTAAACACCTAACGATATTTCTCTGAATTGACCAATTGGACTCATACCCTAGTGGATAAAGGAGTTAAGTTAAGACAGCTCTAAGTGGCAGTTATCTCTAGACTGCAGGTTCAATCCTGGTCAGGGCTAACAGTAACATAGAATAATAATTAACACACCTTGACACCTGTACCCTAGCTATGGTTAGCGGAATGAGAACACGATATACCGTGGATTGAATAAAGGGTCAAGTTCAAAGTTACGTGATGGCTCCCGATTACGACGAGAAGGTTCCCAAGTTCGAATAGAAGGATCCTTAGTCCAAAAAGAAGGTTCCCGAGACGAGAAACTTCCCGAGTCCGAAAAGAAATACCTGAAGAAGGCCGGAGGGCACATCAACCGAAACGTTGTACAGATAACAATGAAGATGAGGGCAACTGTCCGAATAATCCAAATAATACTAATTATCAAGCCTCATCTAAAAATTCCAAGATATACTTGGTTTTAATTTCTATCTTTCCATAGCTCTCTGTGTCGTAAACAGTATATGTTATTCCTTTTTCGGGGTAGACAACGTTTCGGTTGCGTTTAACATCGCAGGCAAAACAGTGATATGGAAGAGATTGGATGGTAGGATTTTGTTCAACTTATGCTAGTTAAAATTATTAATACTAATTATTGACTGGTTTCATTTAAAAGTAAATGTAGACATATCTCAAAACCTCTTCTTGAGACATATATTTTTTCTATTTAGATGAAAAATACTCCGCCGTACCTGATTAATTGGTTTCACAAGCCTAGAGGTAACGCGATTTTGGCGTAAATTTGACGTAATTTTTTTCGAATGGCTTAAAGAATAAACACCGTAAAACTAGCGCAATTAACTACCACTAAACCATAAAGAACACTAAAACACATCGTAGTCATATATATTTAAGAATAGTGAGCATAAAAAGCCCCCGCCAACTCAGCCCATGAGCAGGACATCTCGGTTAAACTCATCTGTGCGGTAAAGTGGGGACCTGGCGATAGATGTGGCGCTCCAACTTAGACGCAAAGCAATCTCCTTGTTCTTGCGCTAGTGAAAAGTGGATATACTCCTTCGCTGTCCGGCTGATACCGACAATAGGCCACTCCGCAAACATCACTACTTATGTTATTTACTCAAGTAACGGTGTACATTTGTTTTGATGTAAATATCTTATTGTACATATATATATATATATATATATATATATATGTGTGTGTGTGTGTGTGTGTGTGCGTGTGCGCGTGTGTTTGTATTTCAATGTGTTTTTATAGTATTTTAAACTGATTTTCCCTTTTATCTCTTATTATATATTCTTAGGCATTCTATTTATTTTCAATATATTTTGAAGTAAACAATAATTTAACATCCTTTTATTAAACCGTAGGTGGTGTTGCTGCGGGACTAAACGGCTGATTTTTATGACGTTCGTTAAACTGACATTTAGTCTCGAAAAACTGCATAATGGAAAATTTGATGCTGAGTAAAATGACGTAAAGCGTGATTACTGTATTATCTTTTATCTTCCTAATTATAGTTGCTTTTTTTTTATAGCAACTCACTCCCATCGTCAATGAATTACGATTCGGAAACAATAATGTTATTTCGGTGAGATTTGACGTTACAGTCTTTCTGCTTTGGTAATGCGTCTTTCTACATACCAGCTGTTTTACAAACATTTCTATGCTTCCTGAATAACATATATTTATCTATCTCTTCGGATTTGTGAACAGATCAATTGGTAGTAGGGAAAGGATGGTTAATAATAGGCACACATTTATAATGCTAGAGAGAATTTCATTTAATAATAAAGAAATAAACAAATAAATGAATAAATAAATATTCATAAAGCTATAGAGTTTACGTCACACAAGACTTCTCCTAGGCAGATTGATTGATTTTACAGTATATTAACACGTCTAGTGTATTTTCATACCTAAAATATTAGGAATAGTGTTTATTGACCATTTATATTTAAATATTTTGTTTTAAATAATTGCTTTTAAAGATTCTATCGAATAGGAATATCTTTATATATCTATTTGATCCTTACATGGAACTCTAATGGATTCTACCAATCCGTGTCGAATAAAGTTCAGTATTATAACTGTACATCCTCAGTTTACGCAATTCGCTCATCTGAAGGCATATAATAAACCCAGTCGGGTTGACAAGCCATTAAAAACAACCAATCCCTCAAATCTATACTAATACTTTTCACAAAATTCTATTTGATTCAAAGATGATACTCTAACTACCCGGGGTAAGAAAGAACCTTTGAGTAATAGCAATGAAAGTGTGCCTCATCATCGGCTGCAGTTTAGTGTCAAACCAGAATCATCTATTTTAGTTGGGTTTAACCCCCCCCCCCACACACACACACTCCTCAACAGAAGGTGCACTTGGCGTATTCACAGTCACGTCGACAGGGCCATATTTCCTTGTCTGATCATTTATTTTATGGTCATGTTATTTGAACTGCAGGGATGAAAATATACTAACCGATATTAACATTTGGTTTTAAGTATTATTTGGATTATTCGGACTATTATCTTCATCTTCATTGTTATCTGTACAACGTTGATGCCGATGTGCCCTCCGGCCTTCTTCAAGTAAGATTCATGAGAATGGTATTCCGTTAAGACCCATTGTAAGCTGCCGAGGTCCAGCATGTCACCCATTGAGCCGTTACCTCGTTGAGATAGTCACCCCATTACGACGAGAAGGTTCCCAAGTTCGAATAGAAGGATCCCGAGTCCGAAAAGAAGGTTCCCGAGTCCGAGAAACTTTCCAAGTCTGACAAGAAATACCTGAAGAAGGCTTGGGGGTACATCAGCCGAAACGTTGTACGGATAACAATGAAGACGAGGACAATATTCCGAATAATCCAAATAATACTAATTATCAAGCCTCATCTAAAAAGATTTCGAGATATACTTCAAAATTACCTTTAATCTGTTCAAAGGTACGGGGAACCCGGTGAGAATCGAACTACAATTCTCTGCTCGCCAAGCTTGCTAAATATCATGCTACATAAATCGTGGAAACATCTAAGAACAAGTCATATTCACCGAATGGTTGAGGGATTGTAAATCCACGAGACTAACTGGCAGAGAATCAAAACCTGACGAGATACACCTTTGTCAATTAAGTCTGGGGAAACTAGTCTGGCCTATTATTTCACTTATAGTGACGTAAAGAAGAGACGTATTAATCTCTTTTCAAATCATTAGTAAACGCTAACAGCGTCGGTTAAAACTTAAAACTCCGCACGCCGATTCCATTTTCCTCGCTGCCAATGATTACACCATCTTTTAACTTAAGAGTTCACACCTACCAAAACAAAAGTGTCACTGTAGCCTGTGGATCTACAGCTAAGTAAATGTTAGCAGATGTGCTATAGATTCATCAGTACTTTTGAATAGACAAAAATAGGAGGTAGGCTTTATTCAAGGAAATGGAGACACGCATTACTCAATTGAAAAAAAGAAAATCCGTAGTGCCAAAAGAGTCTTAGTAGGGTCTTTAAAAAGTCTCTTTTTAGTGGATCATTGAGTAAGAAGAGTAAAACAACACTGAGAATGATATTTCCAGACATATGAACATGTGAATATAAAGGTACATAATCATTAACCTTTTTATCCTACTTTCAGATATATCACGAAGACTGGGGCTAAGGCATGGGGTCACAGAACCTGGGGGTTCCATCCTTTCAGCTCATTATAATAATATCACTAATGATCTGAAACCGACGGTTGCCATCCACCCCAGAAGTCTACATGGTACAAGGTAAATCTACAGGAATCCAAAATAAATCTGTGATGGCACGTTTTAGTTTGCTTTTTATTCTTTTCTTGGTTGTCCTTCGTTTTCTAACAGAGGCCGCACTCATCCGTTTCGCGAATTGAAGCGTGAGTGTTATTCGGTGCAACGAACGCAGTAATTAATTCTACACAGGTTTAAATAAAAGTGAATTACATGAAGCAAATCTGACATCAACGAAGCTGAAAAAGGAACAACAGGTTATATGGGGACTACACACACATACACACAGATATACCTACTTAACCCCCGCTTTCTCACTCCCCCTCCCACACATAATATATATATATGTGTGTGTATTCGTGTGTGTATGTGTGTGTGTGTGTGTATTCTTTTTGTGGTTATATCCTAACGTTTTTAAATGGACAGAGCAAGGTCTCATGTTTGCATGCAAGAATTACAATTCGGTTAACAGCCACGAGGGAGTGGAATAGAATGAAAATATAAGAGAATATACGAGAAGTATGAGTTTAAAAGAAACAGATTGAGTGAAAGAGTATGTTCCAGAAAGAAAAGAAAAAGGAAACAAGAAAAAAAAAAACTCATTGTAAGAGACACAATTGAAAGGTTAGAGCGGTCATAACTAAAAGTAATATGAGGGGAATATGGCCTAGAAAATGAAAGGAAAAAAATCTTACTGAAATATAGGTGAATTACAAGGATCTCTCTGTAATTATATCATACTAATGGAAACAGGAGTATATATATATATATATATATATATATATATATATATATATATATATATATATATATATATATATATATATATTATATATATATATAGGAAAAGGTAAATGTCCATAATAGAGATGAACGTGCTAGGTAAATACCTAGCTCTCCCTCTACATTTGTGTCTCTTCATTATTTCTCTTCTTTTACGATAACTTTCCATACATCGGTCTTCTGCCTCTTGACTTCTTGTTTTTTCTATTTTTCATTCGGATGTATTTCTTGATTGCTTTCTTCTACCCATTGTTTTGTACTTTCTTCCTATGTGTGATATAACCTAATTTCCATACAACTTACAATGGCCCGTGTCGATATTTGAGGGATTATCCTAATAAATCTTCATATTAAGCAGACTTTCTTGTAAAGTATAAAGATTGGAATTCTTGTAATGACCATTTTGATGTGAGAATGTCCAAAATTTGTGTTTTGTTTTCCTATTTGCTGGGCATCAATTTGGGGAAATTAAATCCTACTTATTTGACAGGCGGCAGACATTGACGGAAATGAAAGCAATAACTTTCTTATTAAAA
>CM042140.1:118487698-118540198 GCA_023376005.1 Doryteuthis pealeii
AGCCCAGTCTGTCCTGCTATTTACCCATAGCTGGAGGGAGAATTGGATTCATACCTTTCCCAAGGGTATTAGCGCCATGTGAAATGCAAACAGCTTCGTCCAGGAATTGAACTCGGGTCGACAAGTCCACTTCCTCCGACTCTAACGCGCAAAATTGCACTTATATGTTGACTTTTATGTGATTGGTTCTGTAGAGAAACTAAATAGGACAGTCACGCCATCTATATTAATTGCCAGAGTTCTCAATGATACATCTGAGCGCTGAAATCGTTCACGCAGAAATTGATTTACAAAGCTGACTTCTTTGGGTTGTCTACAAATAGTGTGTGTAGGGGTACAAATAAGTTAAAATTCTTTAAAAACAAGTAACAAAAACAATCAGACAACTTTTGTCATACCCTATATATTAGGTCTACCATTTTTATCTCTAAGGACTTATTAATAACATTTCAGATGAATGAACACGAATTACAAAGTGTTTACAGAAAGTATATTACTTTTGGTCGAAACATAAAACAGTTGAGTTGGGAAATAGGAAAAAAACAAAAACACTGTAAACTAAATAGGTGATTCCTTTATTGATTTTAACGGTATATCGATCAGTCTAATATTGTGTTATGCCTTTTTATTAGGGATTTCCATTCATTGTACGTTCATATTTACATTTTTCTGTAGTCGTTCCTTAAGAGGTTTATTCTAGGACACTGTCCTCATGAATACCAATAATTTTAGACATATTTATTTGACATACATGGGACCTTGACAGGTACTTCTATTCCGGGTACAAGTTAACCTGGAAGTATTGGAAACTAAGGGATATTCCACACTACTCATAACCCCAAATTTAAAGCTCACCCCAAGATGCAGTTTAACGTCACATCCGGGACATTAATACCCTCAGCTATGGCCTTCTAGCACATATAAAAAATTGGTATTTAATTTTCCTTGGATCTCCAAAACTGGAGATTCACTATCTGATGCACCTCTACAGGATTACAGTTAGCTTATTCTAAGCCTCGCCGACACGGCTGACAATGCTGGTTAGTACGGAGAGTGATACATTTGCACAATTCTGTGTTTCGCCAAAGACTATTGTTCAAAAAGCCTCTAAATTGCTGATCAAAATGAATATTGAATTGATACTGACCCATCTAGATTTTTTAGTGAAATAGATCACTAATTAGGACAGCTTATTCTAGTAGTGACCACCCCAAGCTGAGTTTAACAGAGTTTAATTCAGATTTTTCTTTCTCCAAGGCTCGTTGCCTAATTAAGGTTAAAGAACCCAATCTGCACTACTATTTACCCATAGCTGGAGGAAGAGTAGTTAGATTCATACCTTTCCCAATGGTATGAGTGTTATGTGAACTGTAGCATCGTCCAGGATTTGAACCCGTGTCGAGGAGTTCATTTCCTACGACTCTATCCGTTACACCATGCGCCTCTATCTAGATTTCTTCTAGACGTCTAGACAACTGTCTACAACACTTTATCATATAAATTGCTAAAATCATAAATAAAAGCACATCTTAATTTCTGTCTCGACATTTTTAATTACATCTATATTTGCATTCACTTGTTTATCATTTGTCTGGTATATTCATCCGAATCAAACTATCATATATAAAGACATTAAAAATGCAAACATTTGAAAATTAACCAGAACGGATCATTAAAATTGTGATATCCAGGTAGATAAAGCAAGAAAACAACTTAATATCCACTTGTAAAGGTCTTTCTTTGATCAAGACACTCATGTACATTTGTATTTCATTTAAAAGTTTTAAAATGTTCAATTATCTGTCACAGTTAAACCATGAAGCAAAAGTTTAGATATAATTAATCATTTTAAGTATACAAAACATTAAATTTGATAGAAAAATTACACTGTGAAAAGATATGTTTGTGCACTGATAAACCTCTTCAATTCTATAAGCACACACACACACACACACACACGCACACACACACACACACACACACACACACACACACATATATATATATATATATATATATATATATATATATATATATATATATAACATTTAAAAAAGCTAATAAATCGTTTATTACATCTGGTAAGCATTCACGCTCTTTCAAGTCACGTAAGTTATTCATGTGTCACTGCTCCAAAAAAGGCAAGCATGAAAGAGTCTAGACCCCAAAGCCGGCCGACAACTGTATGATGATCTCGAACCATGACGAATGGCCCTTACCTGCATTGCTTCAGAAGACTACCTTTTTCGGTTGTAAGACACACACAAGCGCTCATGCAGTCTTTCTCGCATAAATGTGCTGAGGGGGGGTAGGAAAATATGCTGTATTTTGTCAGATATACAGACTTTTTGTCCAGTCACTGAGCGATCACGAAAGGACTACGTGACTTAAACATTTTTTTTGTTTTCTTTGTCTAAACTTTTCTTTATCTATTCTATTTATTATTTATTATTTATTTTGTTGCTCTTTTTGAAAAGGTCTTCTAAGATGGGTTGTGATTTTGACTGAATTCGATACATGTTCTGTCTTAATATTAACATATCAGTTCAATATTTTAGAAGCAGTGCACGTGGATTATCATCTTTTCTATGAGTTTGGGGGTTATCTTTGTACATAAATTTGTAAAAATGTTAATAGATAAGTATCGAAAATTCTTATTTAAATTGAAAAATTTGCTGAATTTGTGAAATTTTTTATCAGTATTTATAAAATCTCACGACATTTTTGCATGTAAAATAAACTTAAAAACAATTTTTTTAAATCAGCATTCTATCTATCTATCTATCTATCTATCTATACGCCATTTATAAACCCATCTATCTATATATCTCTTTATTTAACTTTCCTTACTTACTTTTTTCCCTTTCTTCGTTTTATTCCATTGGAGGAGATTATAAGCGTCTGATGTATCATTTCCTCACTTCTTACTTTTATTTATTTCTCACTTTGATTTTCGCTCCTTTCTTCTCTTAAACAGAAAACGGAATTCTTCTGGTGCTCTATGAGGTACCCTTTCATTGTCATTACTCCCAGAGTCTTTATAACCCAATGTGGTAGTAACTCTGCGAGACCAATTCATATGCCAAATTAATTTGTTTGAAAAAAGAATACTTTATATCATGTGTATGTATGCAAATTACTTATTAAGAATAGTTATTTCAATCTATAATTGCCTTCAAAGAATTATTATTAGTAGTAGTTAGTCAAACTGTATCATTGCTAGAAAATAAAGTTTTATATAGGAACACTTGAAACTATATAACTATATACAAAAAATTACCATTATAAAATAGAAATCCTTACTTCCATATAAAGTAAGTCGTTGGGGTGGCCTAAAGTCAGTATCAGCCAGGCAGCGAGAGAGTCTATACCCTTTTCCCTAGCGCTAGACCAAGGAGATTGTTTTGGCGTCTGGGGTGGAGCACCACACCTACCATCAATTCCTCACTTTACCGCACTGTACTACTCATACGCTGAGTAATCGTGGGCCGGTATCGAACCTGGAACCTTGTGGCTCTTTGTCGGATTATCAGATTGGAATTATTGATACCTAATAGCTGTGCAACCAAATCATTATTATCATAGTCAAACAATAAAGTGCAATTTAAAAGAAAAAACGATTGCAGTGGAACGATAAAAATAGGAATAGTTATGAATACAAACACAATATCTGCAAATAAATCAAATGTCGGTGTTAAATAACCCATGAAGTTTTGATATGCCGTCAAACAAATAAATCTAACAACACTTTTAAGAGCTCAATAACTGGAATCTTACCACTAAAGCGGTGTAATGACACACGATAACACTTATAGAGTTTGGAAAGCTTTATTCTACTTAGAATAATTGGTAAACTTATTGAGAGTTTATATAGTCTAGTATTCACTAGAGAGTTCTCCAAAGGGGAGGCAATTATAAAATAAGGGGAGACAACTCTTAGCAACTTATTACAAGCAGTTTAGTATCACCTAAGGGCTTACCATATTTATATCCGTGTACTAAATCAATGTAGTGTATATTTTTGTAGAATGCAGAAATGTAGTTTTTGATTATTTAAAAATAATGATATTTAAGCGTATGAAACTTTTGTCAGGAATATATATTCAGTCAGCTGAAGACAATAGGTACATTTTATATATTCTTATTTGTCACAATAAGGAATTTAATGTATTTATACAAGAAGCAAAATTTGGACAAAGTGACGAGGTATAATACATAACTTGTGAAGTCGCAGACTAAAGCAATTTCTATTTTACCAGCCATCCACCCCCAACAAAATTTAAATCTTTGTCCTAATGAAACTTTAGTATACATATTTTGAATATTTGGGTCAATGTTTTCTGGTTATAGAAATGTAAATGTAGACAAATATAAAACAAAATGGAAATCGGAAAAGCAGATATTGTAACAAGCAATGTGTTTATTTGTCTAATTCGAAAATGCAATAAGAGACTCGTGTATTTGAGTCTGAATACATTTTATATAAAAAGAAAGGCGGAAAAAAAGAGAAATATGTACAGGTATGCGCTATTGTCAGAATGTTGTTTGTTATTTTGCAAAAAGACATTGCACTAATTCCCGACATAATGACAGAGCCTAGAATACACAGTATGCATCACCTACAGATGGATAAGCTAATGCCCCTAATATTTCAAAAAAGCGTATCCTGCGAATAATATTAAATTGCATCTAGTGGAGAGTAGACATCTCGGTGAGACTTACAATGCGCTCTTATCCCCTGGAGAGAAGTAAGAAATCCTCCCATCAAAAAAGAGGTGTCATTGGTATGACACTCAATTACATCTGACGATTAAACTCCGGTTCTGAAGAGATGGTGAGTGTGAAGCCCAACTTTAATTACTCCTTGGTTAACTCTTCTTCCGGAGTGGGAGTACCTATTGCGATCTCATCTATGGATAAAAAAAGATCTGGTTAAAAATCATTTGTATTTGATAAAACCGTGGGCAATTTTTTTTTAATTAGAAGCAATAACTATACAAAAATATAAATATAAACGTATAATGAATGCGATTTCCTAACCTCTAGGCATACAATACCCCTAGGTAGATTAACATGCCGGTAAAATCAAATATGTGTTGTCTTTACAAACAGGAAATTTATAATCTGGAGTGCTAGTACCTGTTAGAGTCCAATCTATTAGACGCTCACTCGGCTGGTGCTGCAGCTAACCGTACCTCTGTAAAGGGGCAAGGACCCACAAATAGTCCCACTTGTTGGATGACGACCGATGATGCTTAAGAAAGAATCCTGGTGGTTGAGCAGTTAATGACATGCAACACACCACTTTGGTCGTTACTTGGGCTAGACCGGCGGCCAAAGAGGCCCCTCCGACTAATGGGCTACGTCGAGCTCTAGTACCTATATGTTTGTCTACACCGTGTTGCTCTTATGTCTAACCACCAAACCTTTTTATCATATATTAGCTAGAAGACGTTACACTTCATCTAGTGGTGAGGTTTCAGTTCTGGACAGTCGGGGAATGTGGAGTAGCTCTTCATTGCCATTAATTGCAGGTTCACTCTGTCCAGAGTGATGGTACCTGTTAGGGTCACGACTATGTCTAGATGAAAAAGTGAGTTTTAAAAAAAATGAATACCTAACAAGAATGAATAAAACATAAACGTCTTTGGCATAAAAAGTGTTGACATGCCGCAAAATCTAACCAACCAACGAATCTATTTGTCAACTAGATATGCTTAATATAATTAAGTGTTTACTGTTTAAAATAATGGTTAAGTTATATTGTTGTATTTCAAATAATTGTGAAAGGAATGTAATAAACACATACACGATTTATAAGCTTTTCAAACAATATTCATATTATGGAGAAAAAAAAACAATATAACATATTGTCCTTAAAATAGGGTACCAGTAAAATATCTAACCGGTGCTTTGTACCTTGAATTGTATTAAACAATTCATTATTTCCATACTATGCAATTTTCTTTTAAGACAGCATTTATTTTGAAAGCATTGCACCCACTGGCGTGGTCCTATCTTTACTAACCTTTTGAACCGTTTGGTTTCTTATCAATTTTTTAACCATTGGCTATTGCATATTTCTTATGTTTTCTTTATCATTTTTCTTTTCTTTTTGAGAAAAATATGCAACTCGTTTGTTTGGTCAATTCTGGAAGCCTATTTTTAGTCCGTTGCCTAAAATAGATATTTTCCATTTGAACAAGCATTATTTATTTTTTCGTATTTTTTTACAAAGCTAAGCATATATTCAGCGGTAACGTTATCTTTGTACCTAATTATTTTCACATTCCAACGAGTGTAAGTCTTGATGATCTGAACATTTTTCTTGAGATATTTTATCTTATTTTCTACGCTTTTATGTAGAATTGTTTCGGATTTATTTTAATTTCTAAAAATAAATTCTTTCTGATTTTGCATAATGCCTGGAAAGAAAAAATATGGAGTCGAAAGAAGAGGAAGGAAAGTAGATGAAAACAGAGAAGAGATGTACATCTACAGAAATAAATAAATAAATAAATCTAACAACATTGACGGCTTAAAAGAAAAAGAAAGAAAGAAAAAAAAACGAAAGCGGACTAATAGCACATATAAAGTACGACTGATTAAAAAGAAAGAAAGAGAGAAAGAAAGAAAAGAAAGCGAACTTAGAAAACTTATACTTTGAAACGTCTAAAAAAATGAAGAAATAAATAAATAAATATATAACTACAGAAAAAAGGAAAACGAACATAAAAAAAGTAAAAAGTTAACTAATAACATTAAGTGCGATGGCTCAAAAAAGAAAGAAAGAAAGAAAGAAAGAAATAAGTAAAGGCAAAAAGAAAGAAAGAAAGTCAACTATCAACACTGATTAAGTGCGCCGGTTAAGAAAGAAAGAAAGAAAGAAAGAAAGAAAAGCTTTCTTTCTTCTTTCTTTCTCTTTAAGAGAAAGAAAGAATAAAAAAGCTAACAAACCTGATAAATCACGACGTCTCAAAAAGAAAGAAAGAAAGAAAAATAGATCAAACTAATAACAATGACAATGCTAGACGTCTTAAAAAAGAAATATTAAGGAATAATATGGGATAACAAAAGTGGCACAAGAAATATGAAAGATGAATTAAAAATAAATAGGATAATAAAAAATTCATATGAATATATAGGTTTTTTTTTTTAATTTCAGTAGGCTATGCACAAGACCAGAGAGGGTGATTTATCTAACGAAAATTGAATTCACAAATAGCTATTTACAAAGGCTAGCTCAGTTGAAGCATATACCAGAAGTACGAGACCAAAGGATGGAGCACGAATACTTGGCCTGGCTGTCTCGGGAGGAGATAGTGACCTGTTTTGGAAACGTGAGAACGAACCCCCAGACGCGTTAGAAACGATCAATACAAGGAAGGTGTTATCTTTCTGAGGTAAGCTTGTTAGGCATCTTCCGGCGTGCGGCTGGTTGCTGGTGGCGCCTAACGTAATCAAACAGAAGGCAAGCGCGATGACAAAACGCTGGGACGACCGGACTGACGATGCGTCTCTATGAAAGAGGGTGATGGAGGCCGCAAACAGTCAGGCCCATGTAAAGGCAAATGGTGTGTTGATAGCGATGAGCTTGACGTGTGGGTTGATACAAGTTCCTTAGGCCCGGGTATTCTTGAATCGCGTGGGTTCACTGTCGAAGACGCGTGTTGACTGTGGTCGCAATCGGATACGTGACACATTAACCTCGCAGAACCTTTTGCCATCGTAAAGGGGGATGAACTTGGCTATACACCTTAATACTGACAATGTGCCGTTGCCAACATGGAACCGAGTTAAATGCAACATACATTCGCACAGCGGGCACACTGGAATGAAATAGAAGAAATATAAATGAAATAGTTTGTCGAAGGAAGTCGTGAGATCCGCAATTGGATTCTATCATGAATATTTGCATTTTGTCCCAGCGCTGATGCGATGGCAAAGGGGAAATTAGCATTGGCTAATATATGGCAAAGGTTGGGCATGGATGTCAAACATTATGATGGAGCTCACTTCCTCACCCTGATTGGCTTTGGGCCTACCCAGTTTGCGGTCTGGCGAACTCTACGGGGAGAAGATTCTGTTGCTGTTATACAGTGTATCAACTCCATTTTCTTCTTGAGGGACCAGCCTGAAGAGATCCTGACTGACAATTGCACGGCATTCACCAGTGGAGGCTTCCTGTACTCTCAATTTTCAAAGTGAATGCCCCTACCTTTAACAATAATAATAATAGTGGAAACAATGATAATAACAATGATAATAACACAAATAATGAAAACAACATCAATAATTAGAATAAAATGAAATAAACACAACCCCTATATAAATAGAATAAAAGCGTAATGGAACTACCCATTGTTGTATAGTTCATGGACTACCCCTGAAGATGGTCCGCGATAGGTACTCGGGAAATAAGTTATGGCAAATACATCAGCCAATTTGCGCCAGATATAATCACATCAATCTGACAACTTGAAAGGAACTGGAACAAGATTTGCAGACAGAAAATGGCTACGCAGTTCAACAAAATATGCCTTAAAGAAGAAATGCTGCCTAACTACACACACACACACACACACAACACACACACACACATATATATATATATATATATATATATATATATATAGAGAGAGAGAGAGAGAGAGAGAGAGAGTGTGTGTGTGTGTGTGTGTGTGTGTGAGAGAGAGAGAGATAGAGAGAGATAGAGAGAGAGTAAGAGATAGATAGATAGATTGTATTTCGACAGCGAATTCTTTTTTTAGAGATATTTAATTGAACATGACAGACATGATCTATTTAGTATTTGTTAAATATTTCCTGTCAGATGTTAAGATGCTTCCAACACATGTAAACAAACTACACACAAGTTGAAGTTGCTGTCAGCTGAAGCTGAACATAATCATGAAATTTGATATTGGTTAGGCATGACGTTACGAGCATAAATTTCCAGGTTTCAAGCACAGTGCAAAACAACTTAAATCATTGATAATGACCAATCACTTTTTAATATATCCTAACTACAATTAGCGTGATGATTATTGTCGTTGGAAATGGATTTGGCGACACGAGTTCAAATCCTGACCGAGTCTTTTTGCGCTTCACTTCATGATAATAACATTGGAATGAGCATAAATGTATTTGTTCTCTTCCAGTTTGTAATTATTTGCAGGATAAATTGGTTTATTTTTCTTGGTTAGGCAATCAATCTAGAAGAAAACTTGGAATTCAAACCAACGCTACACCGCTTTGAAATTAACGTTTTAGCACGTCCTGCTCGTGATGAAGGGTTTGGTAATTACATACAAATATATATAAACAAAAAACAACCTTTATACAATGTTTTATCGATGGTTGATTCAAATTCAACAGCCTTTAAGATATATTTATAAGAACGCACACACACACACACACACACACACACATTCACTCACACACACGCACGCACATACACACACGAACACACACACACAGACACACGCATACACACACACCACACACGCAAACATGAATATTCATCGCCATACAAAATTAAATCAGTGAGCCAAATTCCAATTAAGGCTATTGAAGTTTCAGTCTAGGAGCAGGAATCTCTTGTCCCGACTTACTAGCTATGGATAACTGGGCACTTTAGCATTTTGCGAACAACTGGTCTAACAAAAGTAATATTCTTATTTCAAATTCAGATGCACATGTCTTCACAGGTGTAGTTATTTCCTTCTGGAACCATGTAAACCAGTATAATCTGTCAATGCTATTTTATATCTGCAAATTTAAATTACAATTTACACATCGTGCCTTGTATATATAATACAAGTTTCGTTAAAAAGGCAAATATGTTTTTTTTTTGTTTTTGAATTAGTTTTTTTTTGCTTGTATTTTTAAGATTACTTAATCTTGGTACTATTTTATGTTTACATTTACCGAGATTTTTTTTCCGGAGAGCTTGTCGGAGAGCTGACGGGAACCAACCTCCGAATATCTTTTTGCACATAGTCCTATCTAAGACGAATAATATTAATCTGATCCATTTGAGAAATGCATGTGACCCTGATAGGTAATACAACTTCTAGTCAAAGTGGGCCTATGAGTAATGAATCAGTACGCCACACTTTAGATTTTCAGAATTGCAGCCTCCAAATCAGATGCAGTTAAGTGTCAATCCTAGGACCCCACATTTTTTATGGAGACTTGCCCCCCACCCCATGCAGAGGATATCGTCAACGTATTCTAAGCCTCACCGACAAGGGATAATACATAACTTCTCGCCTAGTTTAAGCGTTGGAGAAATCAATATCACGCTCAGATTTGAAACATTTGCTTCTGTCATACTGAGAAGAACAACTCAGTTTTAATTGCATATATCATTCCTGTCCTGTGTTGTAGGTATGACGCTAAACTTAATTTGGCGGGCATATTCCTGTCCTAGAACTCTGAGGAGAGGAGAGTACATCTTCATTGCCATTACGGCGAGCCCTAATACCTATAATTGTCCCGACCTTATTGCTCTTATAGCAACTCCTAATCCTTTCTATCATATATAACTAGAAGACGGCGGTTGAAGGTATTGGTGCCCTTAGAATGATACTAAATTGCATCTAGTGATGAGGTTCCAATTCTGGAGCTATGGCTGAGTGTGGAGTATCTCTTCATCGCCATTACTCCCAGATATACTCTGACAGGGAATGGTAGTACCTGTTAGGGTCCAATCCATGGGTCAAATAGATCAATTATGAATTTAAAAATGTATTTAAAAACATATTTAAAAGGGAAATCCGAATATCCAATAGTATGTATAAAACAAACAAGTCCCCGGCCTAAATATAACCCAAATATTTATATGCCGTAAACTCAAACTTAACAACCAACCATTCTATTCACGCAAAAAAATAATTAAAAACAAATGTGTATAGACGAGAGTCTGCTTTTTTAATTTCCTTTTCAATATGTAGCATAAAGCTGGTAGCATGTTACAGAAGGTTGAAAATATGGAACATCCAGTGAGGACCAAACTCCTTATTCAGTAGTAATTGATCTGCGGGACTAGCTTGCTAACACTTACACCTCGATGGGATGCCATTTTTCTGATTTGTGTATATTGTGGCGGAAAGGCTGAAAAAGTCTTGTTATCTATTTTCATGTATTACAAACTTCGGGACGTCTATGTGGCAAATTACTTTAGTCAGTAACATCCAAATGTTTACTCGTTACTAACTTACAGGGACAAACTGTACACACAGGAAAAATAATTATATGCTAAAGTGTAAAGCGCATTTTCATTGTATATGAAAACATTTGAAATTTTAAAAACATGTGCATACCTATTTTTAATAGGCATTAAATATAGGTATTCATGTATGCCAATGTCTCACCGGATGTTTAAAGTTTAAAATCTCGGTAAATGTAAACATAAAATAGTACCAAGATTAAGTAATCTTAAAAATACAAGCCAAAAAAACTAATTTAAAAACAAAAAAACAAAACATATTTGCTTTTTTAACGAAACTTGTATTATATATACTGGGCACGATGTGTAAATTGTAATTTAGATTTGCAGATATAAAATAGCATTGATAGATTATTTCATCAGATACAAGAAGAAAATATATTGACCCCACGAGAAAAAAAGCTGTACGGCCATCTGCCCCATATCACACAAACCATCCGTGTAAGGCAAACAAGACACACCGGACACTGCGGGAGAAGCAAGGTTAAACTCATAAGTGTCGTTCTACTGTGGAAGCCGGCATATAGACAAGCCAGTGTAGTCCAGTAAAGACATACATTGACCAGCTCTGCGCGGATACTGGATGCAGCGCACAGGATCTCCCGGGAGTAATGAATGATAGAGAGGGTTGCCGAGAGATTGTCATGGATATTTAAGCTGCTGGCGCGACATAATGATGAGGTTTATTCTGAGAGATTTATTTTGGCTTTAACAACGTTCTCAAGACAGTTTTTGTAACATTTACTCGAACGGATCTTTTTTATGAGAAGTCTATGACATCGACAGTAACGATCATCAATGTTGGAGGTAAAAGCGAAACCAATAATCAGAGATCAAAGGTATAGATAAGATCCTGCCTAATCGAAAGATATCTTTAGCTGGAAAATCCAGGAGTTTACGAGATGTTCATTATGGAGTCACGAAATTACTTTCATTATAGTTAATTATCAACTGAAACTTGCATTGGGCATACCTTGGCGAACCAGTATAATTCTTAATCACCAACTTTCTTTCCGCAATATTTGTGTAGTCCTTTGCAGTTTCAATGGCTTTACAACTTGTATGAAACATATTTGTTCCAATTTCCAAGTCTAAACTTCTTCGTTATCGTAACAAATGTGCTTTATCTATATTCATCCTTCCATTACGTTTTATTGATGACCTCATATATGTAATACTTCAGTGATTTATACTCAGATTCTGTCCCATTGCTCAGACGACATTAATATTTTTCAATTCTAGTCATCTTAATTGGCTCCAATTCTGCAAAGCTTGATTACTCAAGAATAGTACGATGGATCATTAGTTTTCAATATATATATATATATATATCTATATATATATATATATATATATGTGTGTGTGTGTGTGTGTGTGTGTGTATGTGTATGTGTGTATGTGTATGTGTGTGTGTGTGTATGTGTATGTGTGTGTGTATGTGTGTATGTGTGTGTGTGCACATGTATATATATATATTATATATATATATATATGTATGTCGGTGTCATTGTTAAACCTATTTGATGCATAATATTCCAAGATTTATAATGATTGTGAAGCTCCAATGCGCTCAACACTGATTGAAACATAACTGCTTTACTTTTCACCACTTATCTTTATTTGTTTGTTCCTTCCTTTGTTTATTTTACAAATGTCCAAAAAGTGAAAGATTCGTCAAAAGAAATTTTGATTCACAAATACAAAAACATAATATCTTAATCATAATTCGTTTCTTTAATCGTTTATTATTTGCAATAAATCGAAGTATATATAAATTTGGGATTGAATCTAGATACATGTAACGGTACCTAGTTTTAAGTATGTTTACTCAAAAACATATATATATATAAAAGGGTTTTGTAATTTGCTTGAAGCATTGTGTATATATTAGTTTGTTGGTTGGTTTTGAAGGCTGTCACAATGCGAGTGTAAAGAAAAAAGAAGGTAACTATGATGTTTTTTGTTAACCTGTCATTTATTTCTCAATATTTCGGGAAGAAATTCCCATCCTCAGAAGAGTACTACTGAAAGTTGTCCTAGCGGCTGCTAGATTCGTTCTTCTTGGTCTTCCAAATTCTGTGTGTGTATGTGTATGGTTGGGGTGCTTTCTTATTGTGTGTTTGTGTGTGTAAGTGTGTGTTGCGCGTGCTTGTGTGTGTAAATGTAAGCGTATGTGTGTGTGTGCGTGGTACTTATGTCTGTGTGTCTGATCATTTCTTTTTATTTTATTTTAATTATTATTCCAGATTTGATTTCTAAGCAAGGTTTTATTTTTATTCTATTTTATTTTATTTTATTTATTTTTTGTTTGTTTGTTTATTAACAGGATCATCTGATCTCTTTTTTATTGATATGTGTCTGAGACTAACATTCCAATTAAAATAAAACATTTCTAATTAAAATAAAATAAAAGAAAATGATCAGACAATAGTTACCTTCTTTTTTCTTTACCTCGCATTGTGACAGCCTTCAAAAACCAACCAACAAACCATATATATATATATATATATATATAATATATATATATATATATATATATATATATGTATTGTAAATATCGTCATATCAGAGTGCATTTCAAAGGGGCTAGCTTTAAAACTGCTGAGTTGTGTTTGATCCACATTTTGAAAATATCATTCTCTTTCTCACTCACATACAGTTATACAAACATAAATACAAACACACGCATCCACATATACAATACTTAGTTTATATATATTTAATCCCCTATATATATATATTATATATATATATATATATATATATAGTTTGATTTATACATATATACATACCCAAACACACACACATACACGCGCTCACACACGCACACACACACACACACACACACACACACATATATATATATATATAGATAGATAGATAGATAGATATATAGATGGATAGATAGATATTTAGGAAGCATTTTCCTTTCAACTAGACACTATTAAACAGTACTTAGGAAAATTATGATGGATACATAAACAAATTCCACTTCCATTGTTAAATGACTAGCGCTTTAACGCGGTCGTTAGTAAAAATCATTAAAGTTATTAAAAGCATTATTTACAACACAAAAAGCAATATTTCCGGTCAAAATACTTATCTTTATGTTCTAACTCCAATTGAGATGCTTACTAAAATCCATTTGGCCGAAATCACCAGCTTAAATTTCAATTGAATCGATTATCTAAACGGTTGTATCTTTTATACTGTATTGAAAATGCTGACAGGAGACATACCTTGTATTTCAAGAAGAATATCAACATTGGTACATTACCTGAGAAGATCACAACAATATTAAGAAAACCAAATTTAACAGCAGAAATCTCCTAAAATAATGTATACCTGACCAGTCTCACTTGTACGATATTCTGGACTATTTCTAAATTGGGTGGGGACCAGGAATGTAGGCTATAGAACAAGGAAAATGTTGTCTGCGCACAACGCAAGGGATAACATAGTTTGTATTAGAAATAAAGAAGGGGAAAAAGCCAGAATTCAGGATTGTGTGCATACAACAATACAAGGAAACAGAACATGCGAAACAAACATTGATTACATCAGCCAGTAACATCAATAACTACGTGAAAGAAAAAACAAAATTGGAAGAAAAACTATATGGTTACTTCAATGGCCAAACTAAGGATATTACACATGCAATGACATGACCGTGACTACAAAAGGGAAATTTAATGAGAAAACCTGAATCTCTATTAATAACAACTGAAGATAAGGCCATGAAAATAATTATATCAAAGCATAAATTGACAATACCCAAGAGACTAGCAAGTATAGACTACTTGATGGTATAGAGGAGACAGTTAACCACATAATAGGTGAATCCAGCAGACTATCACAAAAGGAATACAAGAACAGGCACAAATGGGTGTAGAATGTTATCCACTGGGAATTATGCAAGACACTGAAGTTTCACCATACTGACAAAGCGTATATGCACAAACCAGAATAGATCATAGAAAATAAGACATGACAGATTCTCAGGAAGTTTGAGATATAATAGGATTATATAATGCAAAGCAGAACATCATAACTAGTTTTAATTAAGAAAAAAATAACACGAGAACAAACTGGAAAAATCAGAATTATAAGATCAAGAATACAAAAATGGGAAGAAAAACACTTACATGGGCACTTCAGAAGACAAACTAAGGACATCACTGAGCAGTAATTTGGGCTGAGTTACACTCTTAAAACCCAAAACGAAGAACGGAAGCTCATTTGATAGAAGCACAATGTCATGCCAAACTTAAAATAGGTAAGATGCAAGAGAATACCCAGTATACACTATAAGGATAGAGAGATCAAAGTCAATTGCATATTAAGAGAATGCAGCAGGGCTGGCAGTGAATGTGTCTAAGTGCAGTCATAATGTGATTCACTAGTAATTGTCCAACAGACTAAAATTTGAGCACGCTAACAAATGCTTCATACACAATCCAGCCACTGTCATAGAAAAGGAGATGGTCATAATTCCCCGAGACGTTGAGATACAAATTGATCACCCAAACTTGACAAAATACCAAATCTGTTTTTATTTAATAAAATGAAAGGAACGTGGAAATTATTAGACTTTGCAGTTCGAGAAAATCAAAGAGATGAATTAAAAGTAAGTGAAATATAAGATAAATAACTTGCCATTGAGTTAAAATGTTGTGAAATATGAAGGTGACAGTAATGCCAAACATTGCATCAGCCATTAAAAAAAGAAATCTTAGGAAGAATTGAAAAAAAAAAAATCTTAGGAAGAATTGAAACTGTAAACACCACACGACTAAAACCGGCTTAAATAGATCAGCTGAGAAGGCTCGTGATGCAAGAAGGACTTCAAAGAAAATTACCAGTTTCTACCGATGTAAAAAGAATGTATAAATAATAAAGTTATGACATATATTAAACCGCATTTAGTAACTGCTTTTTCTAAGATAATATTCTTATCAATGGTTTACTTCAAATAGCAAATCAGTTAATGTACCTCGAGATTTTTTGATTTATCAATATCAAAATACGACTATCAAAAGTAAGAGAACCAACTTTTGATGAAAAAAAATACTCTAGTGTTTTACAGTCCAATGGTAGATTTGGCCTATTATACGTTACTGTTTAATAAATTGTGGTTGTCATATTGTAGACTTTTATCTCATAGACGGGAAAATACTGGAACAAAAGCATTAAGAAAGGCAAATATCTAATAAAACTCCTTTTCATAATAATGGCGCCAATAATTTCTAACGAATCCTAGTGACCTCTAAATTGTCTCTTTAATGATGGAAGATATACACACGCACACGCACATATATTAATACACTCTCACCAACAAACCCATACTCTTTTAGGGAGCAACTTGCAAATAACAAATCTTACTATCGCCCCATTCTCTCTAACACATACAATCAAAATTTACACAAATATTCCAACAAAAAGAATGTTAATTGTAAATCCATCTTCCCCTAAAAGAAAACTAAAAAGAAAATATACACACATACAATCAAAACCAATCCTAACCCAAACACCTATCACCTGTGGCACTATCAGAATCCACCATGATACTCTCCCTCTTAGAGAAAAGAAAAATCCATCTCCAACCCCTTCTGATACCATAAACAGACCCCTCCAATATTCACGACCTCCTCAATTCATTAGAAAGAAAATGTTCACCACTGAAGCAAGAACTCAATTCCTAAAGTCCTGAAGAAGGTCTAATAGACCGAAACGT
Source organism: Doryteuthis pealeii (assembly GCA_023376005.1). NCBI lineage: Eukaryota > Metazoa > Mollusca > Cephalopoda > Myopsida > Loliginidae > Doryteuthis > Doryteuthis pealeii. The sequence goes on from CM042140.1 coordinate 118,504,666, forward strand.
TGCATCGTCGACATCATTACCAACATTAAACAATAATTTTCTACAACATCCCGTGTTTGTCTACCTTTCTCCACATAATCTCCTCATATTTCTCCCATATATATATATATATATATATATATATATATATGCATTTCACTTAGCGCTAATAACCTTGGGAAAGGTATGAATCCTACTCTCCCTCCAGCTATGGGTAAATAGCAGGGCAGACTGGGTTCTTTAACCATGGCTAGGTAACCAGTATAGGAGAAGGAAAACTTTGAATTCAAACCTATTGAACTCCGCTTAAGAAATTGACCTTGTGTCGTATCCTGCTCGTGCGGAGGAGTTGGTAAATATATATATATATATATATATATATATATTATATATATATATATATATATATATTATGATAATGGTACACGGTAATAACCTACTCAAGTTTCACCATAAGGATATTTAGGGTTAAATCAAGATATTGATTAATTGCAGTTGATTGCACCCGCGTATTTTTTGCGATAAAAAATACACACGTGATAAGAAAAAAATACACACGTTCAACCAACTGCAATTAATCAATATATTGATTAATCCAGAGGATTTAACCCTGAATATCCTTATGGTGAAACTCGAGTAGGGTATTTATTACCTGTACCATTATCATAATAAATTTGCTCTACCAACGTATTGAGCACTTTATATTTGTTATATCGCTGCCTTATCATTGTGAATCTTGCATCAATTAACCATTGTGACCTGTTTCACCGGTAAGTCACCTTTTCCTAGAAATACCATAAATATATATATATATATATATATAATATATATTATATATATGTATATATATATATATATATATATATATATATATATATATGTGTGTGTGTGTGTGTGTGTGTGTGTGTGTGTGTGTGTTTATCAGCGATATTTATAATTCTTTACGTATATTGGTATAGGAAACTGATCATAAATTCCGCTTTTTATATATATATATATATATATATATATATATATATATATATATATATATATATATATATATATATATATATATATATATATATAGGTGTGTCTCGTTGGCCTGCCTATGTATCTGTATCTGTATAACAACTATTTTAGTGTTGTTTAGAAGACGAAAACACCCTAACGTTTATCTCGAATAAACACATCAATATTTATAAGTTCATTTTGTCGATATCATCCTCGACAATTCACTTGACAAGTGAATTTATCGAGCGATTTATGGAAGGCGGTGCATATCTTAAATATGATAAGTCAGTTTATTATTTGTTATATTCAGGGCGTTCCTGATCACATCACTAAATTTAAATTCCATATATCTTCATGTTTTTTTTTTCCATCGGAAGCGTTCGACTAGAAAAGGAGAATTGATGTATTTCATTCTATTCGGTACAACTAATTTTCTTCAATTGCCCTCCCACTGAATATTTATGACAATGATGTTTGATGAAGAATGTTCACCTGAATTCATAGGATATAAAGAAATTATTGAACTCTTACACAACAAAATCAAAATATTTCCGAAATTAAAAAGTAAGAGAAAGAGCTTGAAGAAAAATGTTTCTAACTTCCGCTCAAAAATAAATATCAACACAAACACTTTAAATATTTCCGAATATATATATATATATATATAAAGATAAAAGGTGGCTTACCGGTGAATATGCGCACGATCATTGGAGATGCAAAATTCAGGGGTTAAGTCAGCGATATAACAAATACAAAGTGCTCAATACGAAGTAGAGCAAATTTATTAAATTTTAAATTTATATATATATATATATATATATATATATATATATATATAATAAAGTAATCCACATACTCGTGTTTCGAGGTATCACCTCTCATCAGTGTGGTTATACCCTTTAACAGCTACCTCTGGCCGGGTTCGAGACCCGAATGAACATTCGTTCGCCAAACCTCTTACCCGTGCGGCAACAAGCAGCTGTCAAATATAGGAGATTTTCTACATTTATAAGCGGAAATGAAATTCACTAGAGGCCTCAAACTTTGTTTATGTAAAGAGAGCGAGGTTTAGCTGTCCACCGAATACGTTGAATTTTGCAATTAAATCCCTTCTAATTAAAGTGCTCAACCAAATTTGAAAGCATATATATATATATATATATATATATATATATATATATATATATATATATATATATTACTCTGTCTGAAGATACTCTTGCTTGCAGTTGAAATAAATTATTACACGAAGCAAGTTTTTCACTCATTTTTCACTATATATATATATATATATATATATATATATATATATATATATATGTGTATGTGTGTGTGTAAATAAATGGAAGTTAATCCGACAGAATGAATTTAACATTTTGAAAAAACAATTAGTAATTATAATCTGCTGACAGAATCTGTTTCGACCGCTTAGTAGAAGGGTCATCATCAACGAGCAAAAACATATGAAGGAAAGAAGGGATACAAAAAAACCCTTGGAAGAAATAGGGGGTACAAACACACGCTGGAATGCTTGAATTTTTTTATACAGAATGCGCATTTTAAAAATTCAAGCATTCCAGCGTGTGTTTGTACCCACTATTTCTTCCAACATTTTTTTTATCCCTTCTTTCCTTCATATGTTTTTGCTCGTTGATGATGACCCTTCTACTAAGCGGTCGAAACAGATTCTGTCAGCAGATTATAATTACTAATTGTTTTTTCAAAATGTTAAATTCATATATTATATATATATATATATATATATATATATATATATATATATATATATATGCAAGGTTGTACAAAATCTATTAGTTAAAATCGCAAAAAAGGATCTTATTAAAATAAATGGTTATACGAGGTATGTTAAAAAAGTTCCAGGACTGGTGTCACAAAAGATCTATTTCAAACCCAAACTACAAACTAAGTTTTCCCTTTCAAATTCCTTCTTCTGGAGTTTGTAATTTTGATCTCAGTTTTCTACAACCATTGGACATTCTTTTATATGCACATCCTCAGTTTCAGGTCGTCAAGCAATGAGTACAGAGCAAGGAACAAACTTGAAATCTCTGGTCCATTTTGGAAAAAACTCGGTCAGAAGCACTGGGATTGTAACAGCAAGTGTACGGAGATAAGACTATGTCAAGCTTACCTGTTTTGAGTTGTGTAAGAGGTTTAAAGAGGGGTGCGAGGACGTGGAAGCCGACTCCAAGAGCGGAAGGCCTTTAACGACCAGGACTGAGGTTTATGTTGAGCGCGTTAGGCAGATGGTGTGTAGCGATCGTTGGCTGACTGTTCGACTGTTCGCAAATGAGCTGGAAATGAATAGAGACAGCGTCTGAAAGATTATCTCTGAAGGTTTGAATATGCGGAAAGTCTGCGCAAAAACGATGCTGAAACTATTGAACGATGACCAGAAGAATCGCCGCTGCACGTGTGTCAGGATATCGTCAAGTGTCTTGAAGCCGAACCAGACTTGTTAGAGAGAGTCATCAACGGTAATGAGTCATGGATATTCGAGTACGACCCAGAGACCAAACACCTGAACCTTCAGTGGAAAACCCCGAATTTGCTTGAGGCTGAAGAAAGCAAGTAGACAGTAGAAGTCCAAAATCAAAGTCATGTTGATCGCATTCTTCGATGTGAGGGACATCGTCCACTGCGAGTTCTTGCCAATCAACCGGCATGTCTACAAAGGAAATACTTAGCGTTTGCTTCGTTCAATGTGTGAGAAGAGGCGAGAGAAGTGACAGGACAACTATTGAATACTTCACAATGACAAAGCATCTGCACACACAGCCCTGAGTATCCGAGAGTTCTTGGCACAGCAGAACATCACTGTGCTGGATCAACCTCCCTACTCGCCCGACCTGGCTCCGCGTGATTTTTCCTTCCCAAGCCTCAACGAGGTCATCAAGGGTACCAGTTTTGAGAATGTACACATCAAAAAGGCCGTGATGACAGACCTGCGGAGAATCCCGGAAGTATCCTTCCAGGAGTGCATGCAAGCGTCGCAGAGAAGGATGGAAAAGTGCATTAAACTCTAGCAGAATTATTTTGAAGGGGATAATGTGTAGTTTGTAGTTTGGATTTTTAATTTTAAATAAATTTCTCTGACACCAGCCCTATAACCTTTTAACATACCTCGTATAGATACATAAAATTCATGTAAAATTAAAATATTTTCTTCAGTGTATAAGAATTATACCCACATACACGCACGCACAAACACACACATACACACACACGCGCGCGTGCACGCACGCCACACACACACACACATAACAACACACACACACACACACACATATATATATAATATATATATATATATATGTATATGGTCTAGATTTATAAGTAAATAGTGATTAATATCATGTATATAGGCTTTATAGCTAAGTTTAGGTAGCGTGTACATGCCTAGTTACTGACACTTCCTCACCTATTTTCAAACCAGAATAGTACGCTTCTCATGAATATATTTTATGTTTTGTAACATTAAAAAAACTAAATTATACCAATTAAATCTTTAAATGCAGGGAACATTAAACGTATATGACGGTTATTTGTATGCACAGGAATCTTTTGCGGTTAACACCGGCGTAAAATTTCGTAACGGATGTTTTTTTATGTCCGTATGCCATCGCTTTAAGAGCACCGAAAAATATTATTGTTTGTATAAAAAAACTATTTGAAAAAAAAATATTAGAAAATCTATTTCGTCACAAAAAGATGTAATGTTTATGCAGGTGAATTATATTAATCTATTATCTTCGGTGGAGAAAGCGGTGCTTTGAGCAAAGAAGCTTCACAACATAAAGTCGGCCTAAGATGACAGTCTGCATTAAACGCACTGCAGTAGCTATTCATTATTTTGTCACAATTAAAGATCATTTTATCGAGTTTAAAAGCTGTAATTATTGCTATAACATGCTTGATAATAGTAATCCGAAAAAAAGAAAGATAAATTATTATTATCGTTATTATTATTATTATTATTTACTCCTTTTGAGTTTTCACATCAGAATAGCTGATGGTCTTTCACTGGAGTCTGAGTGACAGCAAGTCTCCTAAGGTCTCCAGGACTCTTCTGAGTATTCTGGCAGACTGCAGCAATGCAGTGTTCTGAATGGTTTCAATCCTTCCTCTGATTTCCAAACTTTCCAAAGTTTGTTTTTATTTTCAGTTGTCTGGCAAGTAGTTGTCTATATTTGGACTTTTGACAACTGTCTGTACTAGTGGACCACATACTCAAAATAAAAGAAATTGAAAATTTCTCTAAATCCATGACCCTGCCAGAGAACGGAAAAGGTTTTGGAAAATGAAGGTGATAGTAATATTAATTAGAGTTAAAGCCCACGGAACAGTACAAAAGCACCTTAAAAAAGGGTGGATGAAGTGGAGATCAATGGAAGAATTGAATCCGTCCAAACTACAGTCCTTTTGATATCATCTAGAATAGTTAGAAGACTTCTGAAGATGTAGACTTGGGTAAAACGTATATGTTATAGCTGCTAGGAAAATCTTACCAGGAGTAAAATAATGATTACATTTTTAAAGTGGTTACTTCGCAAATAATGTTGTCTGTAAGTATTTCGATACGAATACGACTCCACTAAATAGTTATGGTTTAAGTGGGCCGTTGGTGATTTGTTGGTGGGAATGTCAATGCACAGAAACCATTTACTTCGTTGACATCGTTTTGAAAGGCATCTCGATCAACCATATATTCTTCATAATCAGCACCGCAATAGTCTAAGAAATCTGTGGCGCCTTTGCTTTCGATCTAGAAGTATCTTATGATGACTCTATTGCTGATGATAATGATTACTGCATGACGTCATATATTACAGCACAATAGGTTTTTCATTAAAGCCTTTCAAAATGTAATCATTTTTGTTCAGAAAGGGAACTACGAAATTGATGAAACAATCAAAACAAGAAAACAGTAACATGAGCAGAAATACTTCCAGTTGAATGGGTAATCAGAAAAGTTTACAGCTTGAAAAATGCAGAAAACTTTAATTGCTGGTCGTTTTCAAATTTGTCATCTTGTTGAAAGATAAGAATTTCAAAAAAAGTATATATAAGACAAGTGAGGAAAACAGAGAGATCGAGAGAGAAATAGAGAGGAAGAGAAAGAGAGACCAAGAAAATGTCTTGTGAACGTATGCCGATTGTGGAACGATCTTCTGTCGTATATACCACAGAAGAAAAAAGAGAAATTAAATGTTCAATCATACAAGTAAAAAGCAACAGTAATCTAACAAATAATCAACCAGAAAACAACCCCAACCACTTATCAGAAAATGTTATTCAGAATGACGGAACAGTTGTCCAAATGGAGGAAATTCGACCGAATGACAGAAGTAATAATTCGATTCCGGAAACTTTGAAAGAAAAAGTATCAACGACAAACCCTAAAAAAAGAAGCGCTAATTGTTGGATCTTTCTGCTTCATCTTTTTCTCAGCATCTTGCTCATTTTTTGTGTTTATTATGGTCCGAATTTAGGTTTTCAACCAATCACAGCATTCTGGATAATTCTTTGTTTCGGCATCATCATCACTGGGGCATTTTGTCTATATATGAGAAATTCAAAATAGTGCCTAATATCAAAAGATAAATCGCACAAACGAGTCTGAAAAAGTGTGTATTGCGTGAGATAGATACCAAAGACTGATGTTTTATATATATATTAAAATTCAATACCCCATTACTTCAAAAGATATATAAAATCTTTCAAAATATATAAAATATTTTGTAAACTGAATATATTTAAGCAATTGTTTAATTCTTACCTTTACTAGCAACAGAAAACACCCTCCGGGCGTCGTAAAAGTTAATTTTTAAAAGACATTGCCTGAGAGGGTGGGAGTTAAAAAAATCAATGTCAGAGGGTTTGTATCATAAGTAAGATAAATCCTCATATTTATTAAAATAATAAAAAAAACAAAAAACAATTTGGAATGAAAACTGAGCCCCATTCCCTCTCAAATAAAATGATGCGTGCATGTAATAATCAAACAATTATTTTGAATATTTTCCACATCAGTTTCCCAACAAATCGTAGGTATTTATTTATTTGTAAACTTTTTAGTTAACTTCTTGTTACTGTAAAAAAAAAGGGACGAGAGTAAAAAACATGTTTTCAAATTACTCAAATTTTTGTGTGTATATAGCATAAGAATATTGTGGCGTAAACTGTGACGTGGAGCTATGACGTAGTTTTTGTTACAGACAGAAATAAAGACAATCTCCATTATTAATAGATATTGACGTGGATTTCTGGGCATATATTTTTAGATATGATTTATAGTGTTGATATATGAATGTGTTTCTTGATATCAGAATTTCTGAGATTACGAGTTATCGGTAATATTCACTGATGTATTCAGATTAGCGTTAGCAACTTGGTCGATATTATACATACATTTCATCCATTGAACTCCTGGCTTTGCTTCTATAGGAGTATATCGTCCTTGCTAAGTTTCTTATGAATTTCAACTCTAAGCCTTTATTTAATTGATGCAGAAAATGTACATGATATCCCGTATTGTGAATCTAAGTAAATGATCCATGAACTCACTGACTCTTGCCTTGAATTAGAGTAATTCTCTATAGTAAATGATGTGCATTACCATTTGTGTTCTGTATCACGTATCATCATTCTCATATACATACTTAGCTTTAGATCTATTAATAATGGAGATTCGCTTCCGGTTTTTCTCTGTAACAAAAACTACGTCACTGCATACGTCACATTACCCAAAATTATCATAACATAGAATAAATACACTCAAAATTTGAACGTGCAATATTATACAGTCCTCATTGCTTTTTTAAACCAAGTTTTAATAAATACATGACTGATATTATATATCTATATATAGCTTGTTTTATTTTAATGCATGTTTAAAGTTTACATTTCAAATTCTTTTATTTTTTAATCCTTTAATGAATTTGATAATTTTACTTACTTAGGGTACAAACTCGCTGACATTGAATTTTTAACTTCCACCCCTCAGGCAATTGTTTCAAAAATCTATTTTTACATCGCCCGGAGGCGTTTTTTATTTTGCTAGTAAGCATTAATATTCTGTTATATTATTCCCTTGAACATTTGTTTGGTTTGTATAGCAAAAATCATTCGTATATACCAATATAAACTCTGATCTGAATGCAATCTTTTTGCACAATTCTTACGATATTTTTGCAGTCAATTTGTAGTGCATAAATGGAGTCTCTGTATTTTACTGAATATAATTCGTTGATAAATCTTCAAATTATTTTTTTTAAACACATGAATACATATGTAGGAAGAATTTTGAAAATTAGTGGAAGACTGACTTTGACATATTATACGGTCTAATTTCAGTCAACGATTATAGCCTTACATCGTAACGAAAAAGTAGCTGAGCAATCGTCATGTCAACATTCCAGGGACAATTCTTAGACATAACCAATCTCAGTTTCAAATAGTTGATTAGATGAGGCTCAACGGAAAATAAATTGCTGCGTTTTGATCTTCAAAAAGCAAATTTTGCACGTATAATTTCTATTTGGGCACAATACCTTAAAAGCAAAGACCTGAACAACATGATTTGAGACTGCCTCGTTAATATACACTTATAATAATATATATATATATATATATATATATATATATATATATATATATATATATATATAATATATATATATATATATATATATATATATATGTGTGTGTGTGTGTGTGTGTGGTTATTATATATATATATATATATATATATATATATAATATATATAATTTATATAATATTACAATATTAAAATAATTAATATTTTTAATGTTTTTTACTATATCTAAATATTGTGATTTTATCATTTCTCGTGTATTATGAAATAAAAAACTGATATTATTAGGTATTAATTTTTACTAATGCCTGCAGGATTAAAAATCGTTCCCCACAAACATGTGTAGTAATCAAAAATATGTTTGCCAGTTTCTATTCTTTCCTGTTATACCATGTATTTCTTTTTCCAAAGACGAATTCTACGTAAAACCCTTCTCCATTTTGAGTTCTTCGAAATAAGTTTTTTTTTTCATACTATTCTTATATTCTTGAAATAGAGTCGGTTTATGTAGGACTCGAGTTGATATATTAGTCGAGTCTGTATATACATTAATAGATATACAGCAAATTCTGTCTACATGCATTGTCGCGCGCGCGCGTGTGTGTGTGTGTGTGCGCGTGTGTGCGCGCGTGTGTGTGCATGCGTATGTGGGGGGATGTGTGTGGTGAAGACACAAAGTCAACTGCGCTTGGTAACTGTCAGTTTCTCGTCTATGTGATATTCGAACCAAGTACTTGGTTTGAAAATAGTATAGGCGAGAAACTCAGTTACAAAGCGTCGTTTGGTTTACGTTTTCACCTGCCTAACATATATATATATATATATGGTCTATAAAATGATATTGAATAATTTAAAGGCTGTTAGAAAGGAAGCATGGGAAAAATTTCGAGAATCTTAAGCCGTTCAACTAACGATAAAAAGGAAATAGTTATACTATCTTCGAAGAGAGTAAGTCCGATTTGACGTGTTGGACCAAGTTACCTTTAAGCACCCCAGGCGCGACCTGGATTCAGAGGGACATGTTTCGCTTTGCACCGTCAACACCCGGTTGTTTGTTACCAGACGATTTTTAGACGCAATTTTTTAATTATATAACTAACTGCTAACCCTAACCCTAACCCCTAATCCTAACCTAACCCCTAACCCTAACCCTAACCCTAACAAACAACCAGATGTTGACAGTGCATAGCGAAACATGTCCTTCTGAATTCAGGTCGCCCTGGGGTGCTTAAAGGTAACGGTCTAACGTGTTAATGTTCGGTAGTATCTCTTTGGTGACATCCGGGCTGTTAATATGGATCTTATATATAACCATTCTATTTATTCATTTATTTATTTACTTTTTGTATTTCAGAACTATGGAATACGAGAGTGAGACTGATCCGAATTGTATTTAGTGCGCTTGGAACGCTCCCCCAAAGCTTAGGAAAGAGACTAGAGGAACTGAAAATCAGAGGAAGAATTGAGATCATTCAGACAGAATTGGTGAAATCAGCTTAGAATACTCAGAAGAGTTCTGGAGACCTGAGGAGATTTGTTGTCACTCGGACTCCAGACCATCAACTTAGGATAGTGTGAATAACTAATAAGGAGTAAAATAATAACTAGCAGGATCTGTGGATATACCACAAAATCATAATTTAATTATTACAAGGTTTGATATGTTTACTAAAGAGCTTCTGTTATATAGGTAAATATGTATAAAATATAATGCTCTTGATTTAACTCTCTCTCATTCTTTTTTCTTTATTTTTTTCCCATATTTTCACCTTTTTATTAGATTCATTTGAAACAGATTAGCTTTATCACTTCCGCGCGCTCACCGCTTCTCTCTATATCCCCCTAGTCTCTTTCTAGCTTATTATATTTTTCTGTATCACATGTCTTTTTATTTCACTTTCTTTCTTTTTTATAAAATCGGAATACTCCATTATTTAGCTGTGATAACGACACTCATGAGAATTTTTTAAATTACGGTTAAGCGACACCATTAGGATGTACATATTTGCATTTAATCTTCGACGATTTGGAAGGTATCATTTTTAACCAGAGGGTGTTGCAAGATGATATCGGTCGGAAGATTAACGAACAAGAGGATCAGTATATAAATAATAATAATAATAATAATAATAATAATCTTATTATAATGGAGATTGTGTGTTTTTCTGTCTGTAACCGAAACTATATTACTACTCAAGTCACAATTCCCTTAGTAATTTATATCACATTCTCAATGATTTTATCTTTTATCTAAACCTCAATTATTAATAAAATTGTTTTACATTATTAATACTCTTAACCATATCTACATACTAACAACATGCAATTATATTTATATATACAACAAAATAGCGGTTTACTGTGTGAACGGGAAGGCTAATTTGCATATTGATATTTAAAATGTGATTTTAATAAATATGTGCTCAGTATTATTGATTTCTAACTATTTGGTTTTATTCTAATGAATATAAGCAAAAATCTCTTCAATGAATCTTAAATGAAATCCATTAACAAGAAAAAATAACTGTCATTTTATACTTTACTTCCTCTTTTAACTAAATACTTAAATTAGAAAAAATAACAATGAAAGACGAGAGTGGTGGAAGAGCAAGTTTCAGTTGTTCTATTTTTCGATTATACCCCACTCTGTTTCAAATCTTTTTATCTGCATTCTTATTTAGTTTCATTAGCGTTTCTAATTTAATACAATATTTTGTTACATTAAAACTTGAATACTTGCACCCGGAGAGTGCATATATTTGCTAGTAATAATAATAATACTTTAAATCCTGAAAGAGGGATTATCAACATATCAGGACAAAAATGAGAAAAATGTCTGCAGATAAAAGCCTACGTTCTGTTTATGCAAATAGACTTTTATTTTGTATTTTTTGACTTGAAGATATTTTTTTTAGATTTAAGAGTCCCAATAAAACTTTTAAAAAAGAAAATTACACCCGTTTTAAAACAGACAATCTTATGCACAAATAGGCATATATATATATATATATATATATATATATATATATATATATATATATATATATATATATGTTTTTCTTGTTCCAACGGGAGAAAATTCAATATTTTATAAAAAAAAGAAGGTCCGCAAAATGTATTATGTTCTCAGAAAAATGTTTTTATCATTTTTATCTTACAAATAAAATGTAAGATAAAAAGAATATAAAAAAAATTTCTGAGAACATAATACATTTTTCGGACCTTCTTTTTTATAATATATATATATATATATATATATATATATATATATATATATATATATATATATATGGGAGTCGTAAGTATACATCGCTGAAGAGACTTAATAAAGTCGAAACAGTCTGTACGGTGTTCTGCATAGCGAGCCATCCTTTGCGGGATTTACTTGTCAAGATTATTTTCTATAATTATCGAATTTTATGCGATACATGCATTTATAATTGCCTTCAAGCAAAAATATAAATAATAATATATATATATATATTGACTGCATCTTTTCCCATATATATGTCTGGTTGAACCTTTGGTGGATTCATTCAGCAATTTCACCCAGACATAAAAAGTTGGCAATACAATGGGAAACGATCGAAAAGAAACTCATCAGGCAGGAAATGTCTGTCGCGTTCAATCAAACATACAATTATATATATATATATATATATATATATATATATATATATATATATATATATATATATATATATATATATATATATATATATTAAATAGAGAGGGGGTTAGATGCAAAGAAACAGACATATTGAAATATCGTGCATGGATTGCATTTTATAGATGTTTGGTGCATGTAGAAAAGGATTTCATCGTCTGCTGTCTAGGATCGCGGTTCATAGTAAGAAGCAAGGACACAGACAAAAGGCGCAGATTCTTAGCATTGTTAACAAGTCAGACAAGTTGCAGGCCTAAGATATGCGGTCAAAAATACCGATGTCAGCTGCAAAACAATACACTGACACCCACATGGATGCCGTTTTCTTTGGCAACGTCGCCTACCTCCGTGATATTCTCTTCCCGCCATCAACCACTTACATTGCCACCGGCCTTTAATTTCGCGGTGAATGCCCTATACATAGATTCATCTAAACATCCCATACGTGTTGGCTTTTGCTGAAAACCTAATCCGCCTTTCATTCTTCAAATAACAGCGACATAATTGTAAATTTTAATTAAACAAACAAAAGGCGAACGAAAGTAAAATTAAAGCTGACAATAAAAACATTTGATTAACTGAGAAAACAACAGAGAACTGAACGGTTGTGCCCTACTCTACTTCCACAAAGGGACAAATCAGGCTGTCGTGGCGTCTGTTAATAGTATAATAGTTAAAGACAAGACTTTATTTGTGGCAGTGTGTCTGTGACAGGGCAGCTCGGCCTGATGTAACAGTAAGCAAGCTAGTCACTCAGAACTATTAGTCAAGTCCAATGGGTTTGATTATTACGATAAAATCAAAATCATCCGACTCTTATCCTTCCACCCATGAGGGTGAAAAAGGTACTAAAAGAGAGGATCTGGGATCTTATTCTGGCATTAAATTAGATTGTAAGTAAAAGTAAAGTCGTCGGGGCGGCCTAAAGTCGGTATCAGCCAATCAGCGAGGGCGTCTATCCCCTTTTCACTTGCGCTAGACCAAGGAGAGTATTTTAGCATCTGAGGTGAAGTGCTACACATACCATCAGCTCCTTACTTTACCGCACAGATCCCTGTGCTACTCATACTCTGAGTTGGCGGGGACCGGTATCGAACCTTGTGACTTCTAGCCGAACGCTCTACCGACTGAGCTAACCCGGAGTAATTCATGTCAATTTATAGGAAAGTGATGAAGACAATGAAATTAAGGATTGTGACACATACTATAAGATACACAACAAAATCCCTTCATCTATGGACAGACTGTGCTCTTCACTATTGTTATAATAATAGGTCTAAAAGAGGGAAGCAATTGAGGTGGTCATAAAAGTTTCTGGGTTGGGAGCAACGAATATTAGTTCTAATATTTTTTCAATGAATTCCATGTTTTCCTCAATATTGGGATGTTTCAAAACATTTTCCTATGCATGGCTTGAAAAAATACCATTAATTTGAATAATCCAATCTATTTTGTTTAAGGAATATTTTATGAAACTAGAATGTTCAGCAATTAAATATAAAATGTTTTGCGTCTTGCTGTTAAAGAAACAAAAACAAGGTGAACGGACATTAAGTGTGCTAATTTCATTATATTTCCAGTAGTATTCATTGCTGCGTGTCCTCATGAATCGTAACGTATTTAAATTTCCAAAATTTAAAAAGAAAAAATATTTACCTTACTAAATTGATATTTCACATTTAATTAAATAATTATTAGGTTTATAGATAGTTTCTAAGGCGAAAATAATTAAATAATTAGATAGAATTTTTGATTAGATTGAACAAAACAAAAACTTTTAAACCGACAAATCACTAAAGTGTTCCTCACTTAAATCAGAAACTACGTGAATAATCCCAAAAATATATAAATAAACAATTATTAGATTTGTTGGTAAAACTTTAAATGGAAATGATAACAACCCGAATGATAGATGCAACTGCTTCGATAGAAAAAATGTTCCTTAAATGGTAATTGGTTAATAATCGTTTATAAGTCCACCAACAAAGAAAGAGAAAATAAAAACGATGAAAAACATTCATTGGCGCAACTAACTAAAATTGGAAAAATAGGTGATACAATCACAACATCAGCTTCAATAACAGGCGTTATTTAAACAGTAACAACTTGACCAAACACATAAAAAACACAACGGATAAAACCCTTATAATTAAATGAGAAATTATTTTTTTTAAAAAGCATACAAAGGTGGCCAATACAATTGTAGACTATACATCAAAGAAAAATTGTGTATTCTCCAAAATACGAATGTGAATTTACCGAACAAAAGAAGTGAACAAGTTTCCAAATGTAGATATTTAAACAAATTTCCCTTATATCATTTACCACCTGACCCTAATTGATCCTATATTTTTACCCCTTTATTAATTTATTTCTTTTAAAAAATCTGGACAACGCATGCTCTAAGACCTAAGAATGTAAAAATATGTCTTGCGTAATAATATTCTATTGCGTGAGCAGGCTTCCCGTTATATAAATGCTGGACAAGCCACTGTTTTAATATTTAATATTCTGAGTATTGCGTAATACGGATGAAAATATAGTAATGGTAAATTAGTACCTTAATATTTTATTTGGGATTTTAAATCTGCCTTGCTAATTTACCATTGATCATTTTTATATGCAAACACTTTTTCATATTCACTCTCCGTTATATATACTAGCAAAATTTAAAAACGCCCTCTGGGCGACGTAAAATGAATATTGCCTGAGGGGATGGGAGTTGAAAATTTAATATAAGAGAGTTTGTATCATAAGTAAAATAAAATCATCAAATTTATTAAAGGAGTAAAAAATAAAATAAATTTATTAAAGGAGTTATAAATAAAAAATTTGAAATGGAAACTTAGTTCTGATAACTTTAAATATATATTAGAATAAAAAATATATATAGAGAGAGATAGATAATACCAGGTATGTATTTATTTAAACTTGTTTAAAAAACCAATGTTGACTGTCTAACATTGCATGTTCAAATTGTGAGTGTATTTATATTCTATGTTATGACGATTTTAGGTAGTGTGGCGTAAGCAGTGACGTAGTTTTTCTTACAGACAAAAACCGGAAACGAATCTCCATTATTAATATATATATATATATATATATATATATATATATATATATATATTATATATATGATAAAAAGGGTTGTGGGTTTGGTATGAGAGCAATATGGTTGCGAAAGACATATAGGTCCTAGGACGACATTCTCTGTCGATTGATTGAAATAGGCCTCTCTGACCGACGACTATAACCCAAGTAAGGACTCAAGTGGAGAGTTACATGTAATGGACTGGTCAGACACCATAAATCTGTCCTTAAGCATCAGGGGTCACCACTCACGGCTAAGGTAGCCTCATTAATTGATCTTACTCCTCTACAACAGTGCAGTCGGTGTATTTTACAGCCCCTCTCAACAGGGTGGAATAGTGTTTGTAATCATTAGATGTATATTTTAATTGATAATAGGTATTGTAAAATAGTTTTGAAATATGAAATAAATTGAATCTATTTATGACAATAGACTGTTCGAATAGCCGCTTCTGAGATCTTGACTCCTGGCTCAATGTTGTCGGATACTTCAGCTAGTATGCATTAAAAAATAAATTATTTTTTCTTAACTATTAATTATTCTTTCTTTCTTTATAAACTTCCTTCTTCCTTTCTTTACTTGTTTCATACTTCCTTCCTTTCGTTATAACGATATATATATATATATATATATATATATATATATATATATATATATATATATATATATATATAAAATCATTTATTTTTTCTTAACTGTTAATTATCTTTTCTTTCTTTGTAACCTTCTTCCTTCCTTTCATTATTTGTTTCATACTTCCTTCCTTTCTCTCCTATATATATATATATATATATATATATATATATATATATATATATATATATATATATATATATATATATATTGGTACAATTTTTTCCTCTCTAATTTATCAAGTATTTAATCTCTTATCAGCGTAGGAAAACTCTCAAAGTAGACAAGCAGATAGGATAACTGGCTAAGCCATAAACGGACATGGTAGACGAGCGAAAGAAATTAGTGTAAAGAGAGAAAGGGGCTCATACAGACAGACCGATTTTAAATCCACAACCAGGAATTGCTAACGGCATACTGTCTTCGTATTCATGACACTATCAGACAGACAAAAAACAAACAAACTCTCTAACCCAATTTCTCTGCTTGATTAATCGCGTCAACATTCTTTGAATCCTGACGAGTCTACGCAACACATTACGTATCTTGGTTCACATTCTTAGATTTGGCGCGCGGTAGATTTTAAGACACCCAACCTTTTCCAAACCTTACTCAACACTTACAAAAAAAAGTCCCTTATTTTCTTACCTTACACGGAATCTTCCTCTATTCCCGCCTCCCTTTCTCTCCTTTGCCTACCCTCCACTTTTCTCTCCCCTAAAAAATACTTAGGCACACTTACTCTCTTACTTTCTACATATTTCCACATTTTAAGACGCCACTGACCTATCTCCTTTAAGCACAGAACGTTTTTTCTTATGTTGTATATATGTATATATCTATTTGTTTTCACCTAAAACCCGTGTCTGGAATTTCGGGAACCCATATTTAATGCACTCACGCACGTGCGCGCAATCACGTATACAGTTCCGCAGACATTCTTTGTATATATATATATATATATATATATATATATATATATATATATATATATATATCATGTGTATGTGTATATATATATACGTGTTTAGTGAAAAGATATTTCCCTGAAGAGACAATAAAATACCAGTAGTTCCCCCACTCTCTCTCTCTTATCTTTCCTTCCCCTCTCTCTGTATTCATATATATATATATATATATATATATATATAAAGAATTTCTTTTAGATTCCTCACGGCATACACGTCTATTTATGATTCTTTGTATGTATGTCTTTATTAAATTTTGAGAGGTCTAATAAAACTTGCGGTTTTATTTTGTGTTCGCTTCCAGTAAGAAATTCAAGCAAATTAAATAGAGAACATGGGTCATAGATGCCCATCGGTAACAGATAAAAAAAAGAACTTAGGTAGGGAGGAAATTTATTCTGGTTGATTATCTTCTAAAACGTCAATCAGTATTAATAATTTTGACTAGTAGTATCCTTCATCTTACTTGGTTGATCACTCTACAACAGTGATGAACAGCTTTGAATGTCCAAGTTTGAATGCCTGTATTAGTTATTATTATTATTATTATTATTATTATTATTATTATTATTATTATTATAATAATATAATAATAATAATAATATAATAATAATAATAGATGTAGCTGTGTTAGTTATTATTATTATTATTATTATTATTATTAATAATAATAATAATAATAATAATAATAATAATAATAATAATAATAATAATGTGATTAACAAAAATAAAAGAGAACGTGTCAACTGGTGGATTTTGCGGTCCCAGCAGATTACATGGTGAAGCTGAAGGAAAATGAAAAGATGGATAAATACCTGGACCTTGCCAGAGAATTGAAAAAGCTGTGGAATATGAGAAGGAAAGTGATACCAATTGTAATTGGTGCACTTGGAACGGTACCAATAAACTTGGAAAAAAGACTGGGAGATCTAGAAATCAAAGAAGAATTGAGACCACCCAGACTAATGCACTGCTGCAATCGTCAAGAATACTTAGAAGAGTCCTGGAGACCTGAGGAGACTTGTTGTCACTCAGACTCCAGTGAAATACCATCAGCTAAGGCTGATGTGAAAAACTCAAAAGGAATAATAATAATAATAATAATAATAATAATAATAATAATAATAATAATAATAATAATAGGTTTGATCGATCCTTCAACTTTGTTAATTCTAGTAGTTTTTCATCAGAATTCCCTGATGATCTCTACGACTGCAATGAATAGTGAGCATCGGAAACAATAATAAGCTCTCAGTGAACTCACATCCCCTTCTGCCTTAGAAAAACCCTGATTTTACTTACCAACTGCTTTACCAGTTCAGCTACGAGAGCGTGGAATTTATAACAATAATTCAAGTATGAGTGGGGCGCCACACCTCAAGTTTTCTTTCAGACGCTTCACCACACATATCAGGTTACCAAAGCTGTGCTTTAAATGCGGTAAGTTGGCGAGAATAGGTATCGAACCGGGAATCTTGCGATTACTTCGGTGGGTGCTCTATTTACTATCAATCATTATTATGAATAATTTGGACTAGTAGTATTCTTAATCTTCAAACTTCTAGTTGCTTTTCACCGCAACTTATTCGAGCCGTCACTAATAAGACACTTAGAAACATCGCCCATTGGGAATAAGAATAAAGAATAAGCACCAAGTAAAATTCAAACTTCATGCCCTTTCTGTCTCAACTAACCCGTGTTCTACGAATCGTCTTTTTTACAAACACAGCTACGATAGCATGTCTATCATCACAGAAGCCAAAGTAATACCTATAAAATCAATCGGACGTTCCATTGTGGTGTAATGTTTAGTCTAACAGATCCACAACTACTGAATAGTGATTTCGATACTCGCAGGATGTGCAATATCTGTATCCTTGTGTCATATCCTAACCTTAGCAAACGTGTTGTGTGAACAGCTATCTATAAAGTCACTCATTATTTTGTGATAGGTCGACATGAATGTTATTTTATCATTATTTTAAAAAGATATCGCCTGAAATTAGTGGGAGTTAAAACTTCCATTTCAGGGGTTTGTATCATAAATAAGTAAAACCATCAAATTTATTAAAGGAGTAAAAGAATTAAAAATAAAGCAATCTGAAATGGAAACTTACTTCTGCCTTCCTCAAATAAAATTATAGCTAATTATTAATTAAATGATTATTTTTAATATTTTTCACATAAGGTTTACATAAGTCGTAGGTATTTATTTATTTGTAAACATTTTAGTTAAGTTCTTGTTAATGAAATAAAGGGCGAGATTAGAATTAACTTTTGAAATTGATAACAAATTTCGCAAATAATTTTCCCAATAATATAAATATGATACTATAACGTTTTAATACATTTTCTAGTTTATTTATTTAAATTGACATTATTACAATAGAAAGGATTCATTTGTTGAATTATAAGTATAATTTCTTTTATTAATTTTTTTTATTAATATCAATATTGAATATGTAAAAAATATTGATTTTTAAAGAATTAATTACTTATGTAAAAAGCGACATGTTCAATGATTGTTTTGTTACGACAAACGACAATATTTTTTAAAATGCACGCATTTAATCACTCTACGAAATATTATCAAAACTGAATTAACAGTTTAATTTTAGTGTAAAAAAATATTTTTTAAATATTTTATTTATCTCGATTTCGTAAGAAAAGTAAACAGATCTTTGAAATCTCATATACTTTTTAATAATATACATAAAAAATATTTTTTATCATCAAAATTCAAATAAATGTCTTCTTTCTAATACAACTAAGTTTCTAACAGTTAAATTCAAATTAATTCAAATATTCAAGTTTTTTCTTGAGTGTGGGCGGCAAATGAAAGAAATGTTTGTTTCTTTTACGACATACACTAACCAAAACAGAACGTAATAAAAAGTAAACATGCATCAACCCAAACCGGATACAGTTAAATAAACACACAATTTATTCAAAATGTATTATGTAAGACGATTATATGACTATTTCCTGTTTGTAAATAATTTTCCAGTAAAACTCTATACGTTAGATAACTTTGAATATATATTAAAATAAAACAAACTGTACATAAATATACAGTACCTGGCATGTGTATATTAAAACCTGCTGTAAAATAAATGTTGAATACTCATTTTTTTAGTATATGTATAGATGAAATACTCATTAATAAACTTATACAATCACTGCAAGTATTGTGATGTAAGCTGTGGCGTAGTTTCGGTTACAGATGGAAAACCACCGAATTCCCATTATTAATAGATTTTAGCTAGAATTATGATTCACTTCCTTGTTCTAGTTGCTTTTTATCAGGTATCACCGGAATTTATATTTTATTCTTGTTTCGAATGTAAATTATCCCTGTCGTAGAATTTACAACACGAGATAGACAAATAGCAACTACGATTTGAAAAATGAAACATAATACCCATTAAAATTGCTACTAATCATGATAGACATAATTTCATTAACGAAATGAATATAACTATTGTAAAGTCAAAGGGTATTTTTGAAAAATTGGTTTGAATGAAAATTATTTAATATCTTTATTATTAATTCATTTTTCTAACGAACAGTTTCGAACTTTAATTACTTCAGTAAGAATGAACTTATTTAATGTTATATCTGTATATCATTCCATTATTGGTGTGTGTGTGTGTGTGTGTGTGTGTGTGTGTGTGTGTGTGTGTGTGTGCGCGCGTGTGTGTATTTCTTTCACTTTGTGGTGAAGTCATCCATAGTTTTATCAACCTGGATCAGCAGCTAAAATATTTTTAAAAACTCTATTTTACCAGAGTTGTACTATATTTGAACAAAGCTTCATGTGAAGCTATTACATCGTTCGTTTTTTCATATAATTCAATAATTTATTTTAAGAAAACAATATTTTTTATTCAGTTAGTTAGGTGGCTCTTAAATAATATATCATAATAAAAATTTCACATTTTACAAGAAAGATTTGCAAACTTTACTTCTGCAAAGATGGTTTGCTTTGGTTTCTTTGTCAAAATAAATAATAATGCAGTAAAATATTTTACAGTCACGAAACTTTCGTGACAAATAATTGAACTACTATTTGCAAAGACAATCTTTCAAACAAATATAGATATTTAAGAAGTGTAGATCACAGAAAATAAAACAATTGTCGGGGCCTTTTTAAAAAAATAAGAGATTGTCATATGGAATAGATATTTGCTAATTTCGCTAACACGTATCAATCTCTTCTCCGTTAACGATCATATTCGGTTAACGGCAAATCAACTCCTTATTTCAGCATCCTAAACAATTATAGTTTCAAGTAAATATTATCAAAAAAATAATTTTTTACAGTTAAATGGTTTCAAATATTCCTTTCTAACATTATTAATTCTATTTACTAAGAGTGATAATGTGTTTGCATTGTTATATGCTTTAACATAACTATTACTAATAATTTTCAAGCACATCTATTTGACCCGTTGATGCAGCCCTCATAGGTTCTACCACCCGGGACTAGTGGGGGCACGAGAATGAAACGGTACCTCATACTCCCTGAGTTTTCGAACTAGAACTTCACTTCCAGATTAGTATCATACCCAAACCAGCCTTTTTTGCAAGGAATACAGTCGGCGTATTCAAAGCTGTGAAAGTTGGGAGATCTTCATCTAACTATTTGTTCGTCTATAGATATAAAAAAATGCTTCCTAAATAATATCATTATTAAATTAGAATTGCTTTTGTTTTATTTAACTGCGACTCATCTCACAACGGGCTATTAACAATCGAAATCTTATTCATATACACATTTTATTATACTTATAACTATTTTTATTTTTAAAATTACATTTAATATTTCTAATCACAATTATTTCGATTTGCCTTTAATAACAATTATTTTTTTAGCATAGTTATATGGTAACCAGCATTCATACAAAATACATGAAATATGGGAAATATTTAGAATATTAAGTGCGTTCCGATGATAATAGAAAGTTATCAGCTTAAGCTTAGAGGACCCAATTAATTTTCTACTCCATTTCACGATGGATGTTCAGTGAAATATGTTCTTGAAACAACCTTTAATTTTGCTTCAGTGCAAAGAACACTCAACAGAATTTTATGGGGCAGGGATACATGCTCTCATTCGAAAGTGGAATATTT
The DNA here is from genome assembly GCA_023376005.1 of Doryteuthis pealeii. Lineage (NCBI taxonomy): Eukaryota > Metazoa > Mollusca > Cephalopoda > Myopsida > Loliginidae > Doryteuthis > Doryteuthis pealeii. Next base: position 118,526,749 of record CM042140.1, read on the forward strand.
CTATTAAGAAAAACGTTGAGTATGTAGAGAGTGTAAAGGTGTGATCCTCAGAGGACCAGTGTAACGTTGTCGTATTTTCACAGTACCAAAATGATATATGTAACGTTGTGGTATATGTTGTATAGTGGGTCTCGTCCACGTGCCTCCAAATTCACAGTGCTAAAATGGTGTTCGCCACGTGGCGGTCATCTTGTTGATAAAAAAAGTACAACGCGAGAAATATATCTTCACAAGCTGCTTAAGCTTTTATTTCCAGGTTAGGCTCGTCTCGTGGGTTGTGTCGGAGAGGAGGAAAGGCAGAGAGACAGGGAGAGAGTACTATTAAACTACCGTAATCCCACACGGGACCAAGGGCAGGTCTTAACCCTATGCTGTCCCAAATCGAAAAGAGACCTTCCTCGTTGTTCCACGTCACCACGTGACTTCCGATTCCGGTCAACAACAGAAACTTCCGGTTGACACTCAATTCTCCATTCGGGGGTCACGCCCCGCTCAAATCATCGTTCATCCTGTTTTGTGCTCATCACTATTTTTTAAACCTTTACTATCTCTTATTTCTTCTTCCTCCTTTTCTAATATAGTAGTTCTCGCTCAGGATAATATCCCCTATCTTGTTACACCAGCTTCATTTTGATGTATGATAATGTTCCTATGTCGGGAATTATACCTGTCCTAAACAAAATGGCATTACTTTTTGACTCATCCCCGTATTTTTGAAATGAACTAAGAAATGAATTCACGAAATAAATAGCTTTTGATCTCTTAACTTTAAATTCACGAGTTTTGATGACCTTCATGTTCATTCTTAAATGCTTCCCTTTTAAAAGCCAGCCCACCACTTTGCCCCGTGTTGAACGTTTCACTTTTCGAAGGTCTACTCTGTTTTCACGAATTTATCTGATACTTGGACAGAGATACAGCCTAACAAACATTGTCTAGTAATATGCACAGATAAAATCATTTGGAAATTGCAGTCATATGTCGCATTAAATTAAAAAGAAATCTAATATTGTCTGACTTGGATAAGTCCTAAACAAGACCATTTATATTTCTCTTGAAAAATAATCTTTAAGAAAATAGAATTTTTTTCTTTTAATCTTGATGTAGAAGAAAAATGATATTTGTGATTTGGACGATAAACACATTCGCACATAACACTTCTATTTTCCGTCTAGACCTTTTAGTTTGGAATAATAACTTTTGAAAAGATCGTTTTGCTTCGACTCTCCGACATTTTTTTTTTATCTCTACAGCAGATATTGTTATGTCTCAACTAAAATTAAACACAGACCACTAAAATAGATTTTTCTTGGCCCAGGACATTGACATGTAATAGGGTCGGGCATTAAAAGTCAATATTATTTATTATTATAAGTGCGGTCATTTTATTATCTGATGGCCTTCGTCATAGATCAAGTGACAAGAATTCAATACTCTATCCTACAACACTCATTCTAGTGTTCTTATCAGTTTTAGTAATAGTAAAGTCAGGATGATTTCTATTCTTTCATAGATAAACATTCAATTCATAAGGCACTTTTTGGTTGATCCAAGTGCTCCAGTAATAATCGGGACAACTGTCATCTTTATATTTCACAATTTATCGTCGTATAACTCATTATGTTGGTATTTGTCAGCTATTTTCTATTAGAAATTTAATAATAGGATTTGCTTGAAGAATAGTATCCACTCAAAGCTTACGGAACGGTGGTTTATATGTACATATTACTAAAAATGACGGGTTAAAATGGACACTAGCGACGGACCAACCCAGAGTGATATCCCTGGGATCTTCCAACAAACCTACATATAAATATATATTGAAGAGAAACATTTGCATTTTGTGGGAGTCTTTTAGCTTATATCGTAACAGTAGCCAGGCAAATAAGGAAACCAATGAAAAAGAGTTATTCTGAAAGAAACTTTTTACGTGATAATATTATACTCCGATCTTTGCATGCACAATAAAATATATATTGGTTCACGATGACTGGCTTTTAGATCTGGATTTTGTGATCGTTATTTAAATCTTAAAGTCTAAAAGAATAGTAAACATTTTTCCCTTAGGACAGGTTTTAGTTTTTGCTAGTACCATTTCTCTGCGTGATCAATTCATAATTGATTTATTCAATTGTCTCATATATATATATATATATATATATATATATATATATATATATATATATATATATATATGATAATATGCTATGCTATATTTATAAGAGAGCTCTATATCATTGATTGGGAATGTATTTCTAATTTAGGTTAGCGTGGATTTGAAGTCAACGGTCCTTCATGACTGACAGTTTCTTGCCTATACGATGTTCAAGCATAGATACGCACATATATATATATATATATATATATATATATATGTGTGTGTGTGTGTGTTTTATATATATATATATATATATATATATATTATATATATATATATATATATATATATATATATAATATAATATATATATATAACACGGCCCCTTTCATGAATAATACTATTGCTTATTCACATTTGAGCCAATAAAAGTATCGTATTTTTAATATATTTTATATTCACATTGCTTTGGTTTATTTAACTGCATTTAAAACCCTTATTGGGGATTAATGCCAAAATCTGATTCATATATAAAAGTTTAAGAATAATCATTTAAAAAATTATTTTATCACGTTCTATTGAATCATTCTTTAATCAAAATGTTGTATTAGTCTCCAATAACATTCCTTTTTGTTCAATTATATGGCATTAAGATTTAGTATCTAATACAAAGAACATTCACACGGTTGCAAGGTTTCAAGAAACTGTTTCTATTTAATATAATCATTTTTGTGCGCAGTTATATGGTGTCAGATAACTATTCTCATTTAATTATACACACACACACACACACACACACACATATATATATATATATATATATATATATATATATATATATATATATATACTTTTACTATATAACACAAAGCCTTTACAGTTATATTTGACCCATTTGTGGATTCTTCCCATCATTTACTTATTTGTATTCTAAAGAGACACTATGATCTTAATTATTCCGTATTAATTGACCGTTCTAACATTATTGATATTAATATACGTGTGATAATGATAAACAAATATATCATGGTAATTTAGTGGGTGGTCGCTGAAATCAAGTAACAGCAAGTCCCTTGTCCCTAACATTATTATTTTTTATTTTTGAATCTTGAAAGCACTGTATTATGAGTTGTTTACTTCACCTATTTCCACTCTCTTTGCAAGAGTTTTTTTTTTTCGAAACCGTTCCTTTAATGGAAAACACATTTTCAATCTATTTTAGTATCTTTTTTTTTCAAAATAAAAGTATTGCAATGGTCTGAATTTTTTAGATTCTTTCTCGATTATCTAATTCTTCACTTTCTATACAAGAAATACATACAACTGTTTCTTCAAAAGATAGCAGGTCTCTAATCTTAAGCACTTTTCTTAACATTTTAGGAGGACTTGCAAAGTTCATTCTTCTGGATTGTTTAAATTCTTCATCAGTTACATCATTTTCCACTTTCTTTTCAAGAGGTTAACAACCGTTTTTCTAATGCACGAAACATTTCCAATCTGCTGCAATGTTCTTAGCATTTTTCAAGACTAGAAAATGAAGTGTCTGAATTGTTCAAATTCTTTTCTTTTTTCTTTTCTTTGTCATCTCGTTTTCATTCTCCCTTTCTTTCTAAAACATCCGGATTTGTTTATCAATCACTGCATTCATATTGTCACTTTTTTAGTTCTTGAACAAGGTCTAAATATTTATTTATTCATCTTTATTCAGCTTAACTGTAAATGTGGCATATATAATATTTGCCATGTTTTCTTTTCTTTGAAAAAACTTAGTCTAGACTTTTCGAGAGGCGCGTAGAATTAGTAGCAATCTGAATGTATATTTCTTTAATTAACCTCAAAGACAATTTTCTTATCTGTAATATAACCATTCCATTATATTGCTTAATAAATGCTGAAGTCTTCTCCATTTCTCTGCTATTTATCTATTTCATTATGTCGAATTATCAATATTAATAATTTGGAAGAATTTATTTCTCTGTCTTATACAGACATCCAAACAATCTTAATGTGGGGTTACCAAAATCCCTTTGCTCACCTATTGGTCCAAGGTAAAAATTGAAACTAAAAAATACGAACCTTTTCATTGGCAAAAGAAGTTGCTGTAGCGTAATTATTAAGGGCTACGGGGAATTCGGGAATTGAAAAATAAAACGGTAATCCGATTCCTGGAGAAAGAGAAGAAAAATAAATAAGAACAAAGGTTAAAGTTTGGAAGGGTAAACACACAACGGGGTGCCAGCAATGACCGAAGAATGACCCCGGAAATAGATTTTAAAATAAAAACGGAAGTTCCGGGTTTTAACCGGAAACGACCCCGGGACGAGAAACTGAAGAAGAAAATCGCCCTTTTTCGGCTGGGCTCTGGTGGGAGTCAGACGTGGCTCCCGGTTCCAGTATGAGTTTGGGATGGTAGTACTCAACATGATACTATGTTAGAAGATAGAATAATTTGACCATATCCTCTCTCTCTCTCTCTCTCTCTCTCTCTCTCTCTCTCTCTCTCTCTCTCTCCTTCTTCTTTCTCTCTGAAAAAGAACCCACGAGCCTGGAAGGAATAAACAACGCTTTGTGTCTGTTTTGTTTCTGAACTAACGACTATTACTACTACTAACGACGACTGTAACCGTGGCAAAGTCATGAGACATCAAGTTCAGAATCTGGTAACGGAATTTGATTAAACATCTGCGGATATGAGTAAAGCCTGAGAACTTTAATGAAGACTAACAGTTTGTAATCAGGGATGCTGATTGATCGGCTGAAAAAAATCATATAAAGTTTTTGTTTGTTGGCATCCTTCCGTCTACTAAAGACGATGGTCTAGTGTCCATTGTTTTTTGGGTTTTTTTTACATTTTGTTTTTTATCTGCAGCTGCGTGAGTGGCTGAACAGTCCGATTCTTGAATGACAATCTCTGATGTAGTGACTGCAAGCAAACAGTGATGCTTGCTGGAGTTTCTCTTTTTCACTGCTTTTCGTTCCTTGTTTGACATCTGCCAGTCGCCAGGTCACACGGTCGTCCGCACAAGCCTCCCATGTGTTGGTGGCAATGTGGCATGTCGTTATTTTCTTTTTGCAGGCATCTTTAAAGTGCAGGCGTGGTCTCGGGTGCCGTCTGCCAATTCGCCGTGCAGTAGGTTTTTGGGGATGCAGCCTTTGTCCATCCTCCTGAGGTGACCAAGCCAACGTAGGCGTCTCTCTAGCAGATGATGGCGGGCATGCTGTTCATGTTTGCTCGTTCCAGCACTTCTGTGGTTGGCACTTTGTCCTGCCAACATATGAGTAGGATGTAGCGTATGCATCTGGGGTGGAAATTCTCCAGTTTCCTCTCGCGGCATGAGTATCATTTTTGTAGTGGGAAAAATAGCAGCATGGTATTAGAAAAATAGGACTCCCGGACTAGAACTGTAAGTTTTACTTTTATGCTGGCTGAAGTGAAAAACTCAATTTAAAAAGTTTATCTAATGCCTTTTTTTAACTGTAATAAAGTAAAGTAAGGAATGGATAAAGGCTTAGCACTTTTTCTTTGGTTAGTTTTGTTTTTAGACCGACTGATGCAATCGGACGTGTTTTTTCATGGTTTTAACGTGTCGTAAATATTTGTGTTAGAAATCCAATGTAAAACATTCCAGATCAAATGAAACCATCAAATAATTATTGTGTGAACTTGACTATGAATAGTGTAATTCCATGTCAAATTATCCAGAAAATAGTAAAATTGCTACCCATCGCTTCAATTTATCTGAATTTTTTTCAAAGTGTGGGCTATTTTACCGTTAGATAATGTCCAAAATTTGAGCTTCCAATTCCAAAAATTGGCGGATTTGTATCTCTCGAAATTTGGTGGTGTTGGCAAAAAATGGCGACTTTTTGTAATCTAGGTTTTGTCTGTAAAATGAGTTCTAGAGCTTTCCTACAACTAAAAATTGGTCTATAAAATCATTCTTGCCCAAGAAATCTAAAAATGCTACCAACAAATCTTAGTCAACTAATTTTAAGTTATTGATGATTTGTGATTTTTTCATAGCCAGGAAAATATCCCGATGTGGCACGGCATCTATGACAATTCTTTTTTCTATTATTATTTCATATGTATTGAATATTATTTGTACCAAAAAGATAGTTTGATATTTGCTCAGAACCGAAGCTAAAACACCAGCTAAAACTTTTCAAATCCGAAATCATCAATAACTTAAAATTAGATAACTTTAAGACTTTTGATAGCATTTCTGAATTCTTTGGGTTAAAATGCTTTTATAAAACAATTTCCAGGAATAGGGGAGCTCTAGAACTAATTTCACAGTCAAAAATAAATAACAACAAAATTTTACGCCATTTTTCACGATCCCCACCCAGATTTGGATTTATATCGAGTTTTAGAATCGACATTATTCCGCCAATTTTTGGAATTGGAAGCTCAAATTGTGGGGTCTGTCTAGCTTTACGATAGTCCACACATGCACAAAATTTCAGAAAAATTTGAAGTGGAAAATTTTACCAAATCTTTGCAAAATGTTGTAGCTTCTATTCTGTGCAAATATCAAACTATCTTTTGGGTACAAATAATGTTCAATATATGTGAAATAATGATAGAAAAAATTGTTGTCGTAGATGCAGTGCTACATCGGGATATTGATATTGCTATGAAAAAAAACAGATATCATCGATCGCTTAAAACTGGTTTACTTTGAGACTTTTTTGATAGCATTTTCGGATTCCTTGAGGAAAATGGTTTTATGAACCAATTTTTAGGAATAGGTAAGCTCTAGATCTCATTTTACAAGCAACAATAGATTACAAAAAGCAACCATTTTACGCGACTCCCCTCCAATTTGGAGAGCTAAAAATCGATATAACTCCGCTAATATTTGGAATTGGAAGCTCAAATTTTGGGGATTGTTTAACCTTATCATGATCCAAAATTGGACAGAAACATTGATGCGGATGGGTGAAATGGCCTGGGTGATTTGATATGGAATTACCCAATTCGCATTTGTACACTCTTTCTATCATTCTTTTCTACCTGGTCATGAATAAGTATCGTTGGATTTCCAAATTCTAGAGTCCCAATTATCAGATCTTTCAAGTCATTATAATACAACAGAAAAGTTTTTACTTTTTACACATAATGAATTCTATCTAGTGTCATATAAATCATGCTTATTTTTTTCAATAAGAGATATTAATTAAAATAAATCCTTGGTATGGAAACTGGTCCAGGAGAAGAACAACTTGATATTTAGACCTGTTGGAGTCTGGTATACGCATGCAGAAATGCACAAGAAAATGATGAATGAAATGTTTGCAACAGCCCAAAACTAAATGAATAAAAAAAACAGGGGAAAAAAGTATGGAAAGTGGAAATAAACCCCATGCTGAAATATTTAGGAACTATATCAGGAATCTCCTTGTAAATGTTATTTACAAGTGAAGTAGATTGATTATATCACCCCCTAATATAACCCTGATGACAGTAGATATATCCAATATATATGACAACCGAATCGCGGAACTATTTAATCATTAATGATAAGCAGAAACAGAAAAATAATTACATTGCATCTTTTCTTATTTATGTGTAACATAAAACGCTTTTAGATCAATAAGTGTTCAATCATTTTTAAAAATCCATTTTTCTACGAAGGTCCAAGTTTTAGAATGAACATTATGTTTGGGTTTTTTTTTACCCATTTAGTGTAAACAAAATAAATTGTAAAACAAATTCTTTAAAAAATTGAATCACCTCAATAGAAAAACTTATATATATATATATATATATATATATATATAAAGAGAGAGAAAGGGGTACATAGAGAGTTTTCTCTATATCACCATCAGTTCATTCCATAGTAACCACCAATCCAATCTTTACGTCTGCTAGTTGTTCATGTTTAGATTGGGATTCCCTTAATTCCATTTTCTTTTTCATTATATTCGTTCCGAGGAATCTAAATTTCATACATTCTACGTTTATAAGAATTCATGTTATCTTTTTGAGATTAAATTTGAAGAACAGGTAATCTGTTTAAAAATTACTTATCAGCATGCATCAAATGGAAAAATGTATGCGGTTAAGTGCACAATTAACTTTTGAATATGTGGAATTCCTTCATGTATTTCGTCGAGAATGCAGGTAATTTTGAACACTAATGCACACAAATATATGCTTGTATATAAAATGTGGAGGCACGTGGTGTAATTGGTACTGTTGTAGGAACTGGGTGGGAAGTGGCGAGTTCGAATCCTGGACAAGGCTGTTTGCATTTCACATAGATCTAATACCATTGGGAAAGGTATGCATCCAATTATTCTATCTCCAGCTATCGGTAAATAGTAGGACAGGCTGGGATTTTTAACCTTGGTTAAACAACCAGTCTAATAAAAGGTAAAATCCGAATTCCAAAACTGGTAATCTCCGCTTAAGAAACTGACCTTGAGTCTCATCTTGCTCGTGCACAGGTGTTGGTATATATATATATAATATATATATATATATATATATTATATATATATATATATATATGTCTGTGTGTGTGTGTGTGTGTGCGTGTCTGTCTGTGTCTGTGTCTGTTCGTGTTTTATGTAAGCCAAATGTAATTTTCAAGACATATGGGGATTTAACACCTATTTCTTTTCGCAATCATACAATGGATTCCGGGATCAAGTTCTTTGCTGGGCTTCTCACGCATGTTATTTCATTTAGAGAGAGAGAGAGAGAGAGAGAGAGAGAGAGAGAGAGAGAGAGAGAGAGAGAGAGAGAGAGAGAGAGAGAGAGAGAGAGAGGGGGGTGCAGGTGGAGACACAAATAGCGTTATAGTTATCGTCGTTGGAAGAGTTGGTGACAGAGTTTAAATCAGAGTTCAAGTAAAGGCATGAATCCATCTATTCTGTCACTCCCCTATTCGGCTGTCGCTAAGTTGTAGTGGAGACTGGTCCGTTTAGCCTTAGTAAATCAACCAATCTAAAATAATGAAAATAACAATAATTTCAACTAGCTGTATTCCGTTTCTATATATTTACCTTATGTAGCATCCTTACAGTGGTGCAAGAGTTGGGTACATACGCATAAATACACCCACACACACATCCATAAAAGGTATATATCATATAAGACACTTCTTAGAGCAATGTTCTAAGATCATAAAGCAATGTCCAGTTCAGTTTACAGTTGAAGAATAATTGTGTGGTGCGTGCATTTGCGTTGAATGTAACTTTTAATAATAAAAATTCTAGATATAATGAATATCTTATTATAATGAAGATTGTGTGTTCTTCTGTCTGTAACCGAAACTATATTACTACTCAAGTCACAATTCCCTTAATTATTTACGTCAAATTCTCCATAATTTCATTCTTTTAAACCTTCAGTTATTAATAAAAATTGTTTTACATTATTAATACTGTTGACCATATCTACGTACTAATAACATGCAATTGTATTTATATATACAACAAAATAGCGGTTTACAGTTTGAACGAAAAGGCTAATTTGCATATTGATATTTAACATTTTATTTTAATAAATATGTGCTTAGTATTATTGATTTCTAATTGTTTGGTTTTATCTTAAGAAATATAAACAAAAATCTCGTGGATAAATCTTTAAAAAAAATCCATTAACAAGAAGAAAAAACTGTAATATTATCCTTTACTTCCTATTTTAACTAAATAGTTAAATTAGGAAAATTTACCAATGAAAGAGGGGAGTAATGGAAAATGATGGAATAGTTAGTTTCAAAGTTGTTCTATTTTTCGATTATACCCCCTCTGTTGCAGATCTTTTTATCTGCATTCTTAGTCAGTTTCATTAGCGTTTCTAATTTAATATGATATTTTATTATATCAAAACTTAAATACTTGCACCCGGAGGGTGTATATATTTGCTAGTCTATATAATCTTTATTAGAATAGAAGCACCAATATCATCATGGATCTATGTAACTGCTGTAACTTGAGTGGTTCATAGACCTCCTATATAAAAACGATCATGATGTTTTTTTTAATGTTTTTTTTTAACCCTAACCCAGTAAAACGGCCCTTTGTTGCAAGATATTTTTTAAATTATTGCAACATACTTAAAAAGTAATTTGTGAGAGAAAATAGCAATTTCCAGTCCAAGTTGCAATCGAAGTATTTTTGCACTGAACGTCATTTGTATTCCCCTAAATTATCGATGAACCAAGAATTGTTTCCTAACCTCCCATTAAGCCAGATAAACACAAGTTCTTTTTAACGTGAAATTTTTATGGGGCATCCAGTGAGGATCGAAGTCATAATTAGAGTAATAGTTGTTGGTAGGTTGGTTGGATTTTACGGCATATAAACCCTAGATGGATTATTTTAGACTGAAGACATTTTGTTTGATTCATTCTTGTTGGGCATTCCATTTTTTAACTCAATTCTTTAGACATTTTTTAACTCATTATTTTATATTAATCTCATAGATGGGACCCTAACTGGTACTATCACTTCAGGTGAGAGAGGAACTATGAGCAATGACGATGTATGTGTAAAATTGGAACTTCACCAGTAAATGTAGTTTAACGTCATACCCAGGACACTAAGAACCTCTGCCACCACCTTCTAGCACATATATGATAAAAAAGGTTCTTGGCTTGCCATAATAGCAATGTTGTTGGGACAATCATATATGGAAGCGTGTGGTGTAATGGTTAAAATCATGGGAAATGGACTCGTCGCCCCGAGTTCAAATTCTGGATATGGTAATTGTATTTCACTTAGAGATAATACCCTTTGGAAATGTATGAATCCTACTCTCCTTCCAGCTATGGATAAATAGTAGGGCAGACTGGGCTCTTTAACCCTGGTTAGGCAACCCGTCTAGGAGAATGAAAACTCTGAATTCAAACCTGTTGAACTCCGCTTAAGTAATTGACCTTGTGTCACATCCTGCTCGTGCCGAGGGATATATATATATATATATATATATATATATATGTGTGTGTGTGTGTGTGTGTGTGTGTGTATGTTAGGGCTTGGCATACCCAGCCAATTGATTGAAGAGGGCCACTCTGATTGACCGTCTAGCCCAAAAGACCAAAGTGGGGTGTTATGGACTGCTCAGCTACCAAAATTCCGCCCTTAAGAATTCCGGGCAACCACCCAGGGACAACGGGTGGCCTCATTGAGGGGATTTTACCTCTCCACAGAGGCGCAGTCGGGGTATTCTACAGCCCAAGCCGACAGTTTGGAAGTAATAAAAGATCTGCGGGTTAGCTTGCTAACCAGTAAACACGACGAAAAGTTTGAATACTAATTACTTACAATCCAAAATACAAGGCTCAATATCGTCAGAGACTGCTGTAAAAAGATAACCCAACTGATTGCCTCCAACATTATGAAAATTCCAATTTCATTTGTTTGTATGTAACTCTAACTGTGACCAAGAACAAACAGTACTACAATGTAGCAATTTAAGAATATTCTATCGTGGAGACTACAGCAATTTCCTGTTCATTTTTCACAGATATTTAGAGTGGTCAGTATTAACGCAGTACCTCATTTTGAGAATGAACCACAGCTTCAACTGGAATCCAAGCAGTTCACGGGTTGTCTAGTTAAAACTAAAATAATATACCGACGAACAAATATGATTAAGTGTAACAATTATAGAATAATTATTTGAATCTAAATATTCACTGTCAACAAGAAAATCGGCTCGCCATACTAGTTGCATAATTCCCTTTATTGAATATTAAAATAATGACATTGACCTGGAATACAATATAGGCATCAGAAGGTCTATCGCATTAGTGTATTCATAAGATATTTTTTATTCACTGATACTTCTAAAAATGCCACTTTTACTAAAGTTATAGAAGTAATTTATTTTAATTTTTAGGACCCAGGTATATAGAAGAGGAACTACAGCAGTGGGGTATCGCACAAGATCAAAATTGTTTAAGTAATGTGGCTTAAGTCAGATTTCACCGTGAGGCATTATATATATTTGGACGACACGAGCTCTTTGCACAAAATGGGTTAAACTGCAAATTTAGAATTAAGATTATTTTGACCACTAATTTTTAGATTTACAGTGGGTAAAATAAGTATTTCGCCCCCTGCTGATTTTCTGAGTTTGCCACCTTACAAAAATAGGAATGGTGTATAATTTTCAGGGTAGGTCCGTCTTGAAAGTGAGGGATAGAATATAAAAAATATTTAGAAAATCACATTATATCAAATTTTGAATATTTATTTGTATTCATTTATAATAACATACAACAAACCTTAAGGATTTGGAGAGGATCTGCAAAGATGAGTTGGCCAAAATCTCCCCTGGGATCTATAAAAACTTGGTAACCAACTACAGGAAACCCCTGGGTGTTGTGCTTGCTAACAAGTGTTTATTCACCAAGTACTGAGTTATATTTGGCTATGGGGTGAAATACTTATTTTTTCAGTAAAATACAAATAAATGTTCAGAAATTGAAATAATGTGATTTTCTAATAAGAAAAAAAAATTATCTCTCATTTTCAAGACGGACCTACCCTGAAACTTATACACCATTCCTATTTTTGTAAGGTGACAGAAAATCGGCAGGGGTGAAATACTTATTTTCCCCACTGTATTGATTAGTAAGCTAATCTCACTGGTCGTGAATTCAGTACTCAGCCTTTTCGGCGGGGCTTAGAATACACTGCCAATTACTTAGTATTTGGCAAGAGACACCCACCCACACATAGGGGTAACATTAAACTGGATCTGAGATGCCAGTTCTGTTGATTTGAGGAGTGTAGTGTTCTCGTTCATTGTCATTACATCCCGTTCCATTCTGACTCGCAGTGGTAGTATCTACAAGGGTCTCATCCATGGGTGAAATAGATATGTTTAAAATGATTCGTATTCCATGCGACCGTGCTAAAGAAGCTTTTTAACAAACAGCTTAAGAATATAAACGAGATACTGTTCTAAGCAGAAAATAACCCGTGACGTATTGAAATGTCGTTAAAATCAATCAATCAGTACACCATGACTCTGCTTGTATGCTGTGCTAAGCAAATATAGGCTAACACCCATTTGAGGTGTGTAACACCCGACTAATAGTATTGTAGAGTGTGTATTGAGGTTATATACTTACTCGTAATTCTCTTGCAATTAAATATCAACGTACATTCAAACCTATTTAAGCAATAGTAAGTACTGTAAGCAATTGATATCGAAATTACTTGATTCAGCATAAAATGACCCGAAAAGGGTTTATATGCCGTTAAACAAAACAACGAAACCAAACCTACATTCAGACACAAATCTAATAACAATTTAAACAACCTAATAACTGTTTATTGATGAGAAAATATATACAGGAACAAAGAAAGCTAACAAGACCGGTG
>CM042140.1:118545198-118555198 GCA_023376005.1 Doryteuthis pealeii
ATATATAAATGAGGCTATCTAATTGACAGAAGTCAAACACTCACACACAAATAATAATAATAATAATAATAATAATAATAATAATAATAATAATAATAATAATAATAATATAAAAATTATAAAGGTGCTCAATATATGACGGTAAAGCTACTATTAATTCATTTTAAACCGCCTAAAATTACGACTGAAAGTTTCGTGTTATACAGTGATCATCCTTTGCGGGTTGATAACATAATCCTTTTTTATGCAATTTTATTTGCTTGTTGTTTAGTTGTCAGACTTGGTCTGAAGATCAAATATGTGAGAAACTGTAAGAAACCATACCCCGTTGACTTCATTTCCACATTACCTTACCTTGAATATTTATGATCTATCAATGATGTTGAACCTTGTATACTTATAAATGTAGTACCCAATGTTATCGATCTCCCCCCCTCTCTCTCTCTCTCTCTCTCTCTCTCTCTCTCTCTATATATATATATATATATATATATATATATATATATATATAAGTAATTGGTAATTTGCTTGAAGCATTGTTAAGTATGTTATAATATATTAATGATCTGAAGGCAATTACAATGCGTATAAAAATAAAAACGAAAAGATGTTATTTTTGTCTTATCGATTTCAAAGTAGAAACTTTATCTTCAGAGGTGTATATCAGAAATGTACGTGCTTAAGTTTTTTTTGTGTAGTTATGATTTTTTTCTTATTTTTTTTCCTCTTCTTATTTTTCTTTCTCTTCCTTTCTTTTTTCTTTATGTTATGAATGAAATTGGCGAATAACTGTAATATCTTATTTTTTTGAATGTCTGTTGAGAAAGAATGTTTGAACCCTGCCTTGTATATGTATCCAATATTGTCTGTTTATCTTCCGGTGAATATTGCAACAATGTAGCCATGTCGAATTCAAAATAAAAACCGTCACATAGAAAAATTCATATACTTAGCTTTCATTTTATTTTATTTTTTATTTTATTTATTTTATTTTTTTCTCTAATTTGTCTTTTTTTATTTTTTTTCAGTTGTAAAAAATAAAATGTATTAATTTAATTAGATTGTAAATTTTTCCTATTGACGATATAACTCAATATGTAAATAGTAATTGAATCGTAAGACTGATTAGTTAACCTTTACATAATATCAGTGTAGCTTTTCAAAATAAGTGTAGCCTAGACTTGGCCATCTAGTGAGTGGCGAAATCACAACGCAGTTGTCAATGATAGGATATATTGCACCAAGAGAGGATAACAAACTATAATACATAATAAGAAACTAAAATACATGAATAAAAATAACACTAACTCAAATTATGTGACACTTGCGGTTGATCGAATTCACTGCACATTAGGAAAAGATATGAGAGAATTGCCTCCTAGCTATGACAACTATCACATCAGGACAAAGTTATCTTCAAATCATTTTAAGCGGAGCTTACATTTGAAAAAAGCTAAACGCACAAGCACAATAGTAAGATTTATGAATTTAAATGGTTAACCGTTACACCACACTCAGATGTTCTATATTGTGCACAGTTCATTGTTCATTTGTTTTCATTTATATATATATATATATTTATCAACCCTTCTGCACGAGCAGGATGTGACACAAGGTCAATTTCTTAAGTGGAGTTCAACAGGTTTGAATTCAGAGTTTTCCTTCTCCTAGACCGGTTGCCTAATCAAGGCTAAAAGAGCCCGGTCTTCCCTGCTATTTACCCATAGCTGGAGGGAGATTTGGCAACGAATCCATTTCCTATGACTTTAACCATTACACTACACGCTTCCATGTTTTCATTTATATAACTGACCATATATCCACAAAGTATTTACAACTTGATATATCTATATCGATAGATATGAATTTCTGAGCACGTTTCGCGCTAAGATCAAAATTGCCTACATTATATCAAATATCTAATAATGATGATCAAAGTGTAACATATATTATATTATTAATAAATGGCGTTTATTGTTAAGTGCTATGTGAAATGCAAACAACTACCTCCAGGATTTGAATACAAGTCACCGAGTCTATTTCTTCCGACGATAACCAGCACACAACGCGCATCCAACATTCATACAAATATATGACAATTGTTCTCATTTTCATATAGCATCTCTCATGTTCTAGTTAGTGGGTATTTATACACAAAAAGTCTGAGACCAAAAATCAGTCAGTGTCCTTTTTAGTTCTTGGTCTGATTTCAAATTATACGTCATTCTTTTTTAAATGTCACCTAAAAAATCCAGGTACTATAGTTATTATTAATATAACATAATTTTACGGTGACGGAATTACATGTATGTATTTACCAAAAACCTCACCGCCATGAACAGGATGTAATACAACAATAAGTTTTAGGTGGCCGTAAAGATGGTTTGAATTCATAGTTTTCTTTCACCAAGACTGGTTTGGTCTAACCAAACGATACGGAATTAAGTGACAGTTTTTCCATCAGATTTTTCTTTCGGGTTAATGCATAGCACTTCTTCTATATCTTTTATTTATCGCTTTTTTTTTCGAATTAATGATATTAGCGCCATGTGAAATGCAAACAGCTTTGTCCAGGAATTGAACTCGGGTCGACGAGTCAATTTCCTACGACTCTAACCATTACACCACGCACCACAATAAATATATAAAGATGAAAAATATTAATCTTGATAGTGAAATGTATTTGTTTCATTCTATTCAATTTATTTTGCTGAATTAATGTAAATAAGTAGTTCGTATATTATCATGCAACTCACGAATAAATAATAAAATGTCATATTTATGTGTAGATCCTCAGTAGTTGCTTCTAATAAAAATGTGGAATTCCCCGGGTCAGGTAGTTCTAGATACTATCCTAAAATCTAGACGTTACATAATCTTAATATTCTTTCAACAAAGACTTACGAAATTTATCGAGTACATCAGTTGAATTGGGAAGGATATTCTTTCATGAATATGCTCCATAAAATTCAAGCGAGCGAAATTCTATTGTTCCTGTCATGGTCAACTGGTGTCAATTTATTCTACTCGTCCAATCCCTAAAATTGAAATGGAATGTGCTAAAATTATAACAATCTTACATGTAATAAGTAAGAATAAGTTGCTGATATGAAAATAATTTTGGACTGTGCGTTATGCTTAACGAGCCGAGGGAGACAACTCTGAAGTCAGTTAAAATAAAGTGTGCGGCAGAAATACATCCCACATTTTAAACTGCCAGCTGTGTGGTGCAAATGAAGCTAAGTAAGTGGTAATGGTGGCTCCATCTAGATAACGTATTGTCGGTATCAGCCGGATACACACACACACGTACACACACACAATAGATGGGGTATACTATGTTAATTTTTAAGATATAATCATTACAATCATAGATAGGACCGATGCACATCGTGCATTTGTTGTTGAAAGGTTTTTATTGTAGACTAAGAAAATGGCGTAACCATTTTAAATCCATTGCATATACACATTTATTCAGTATATATGGCTCCATTTATTATATTTGAGATTTGGTGTCTGTCTTTCTGTAACCACTGTTTACCTTAAAATACCATCAGAAATTGCTTAAGTTTACCAATGAGTATCTAATTTGTTGTCAAAATCATTAATACATAGAATAGATATTATTCATAAACGAAGTCCCTATTAATTAAATAGTTAAAATTGCATTTAAAAAAGCCAATTTTATTAATGCGTTTAAAATCCTGCAATACGTCTTATATATCACTAAGAAATAAATGTTTGCATGATATATGGTATGATTAATTTGCATACTGGTTTTAACAAAACCGGGTTTAATAAATAATTACTTAGTGCTACTGAACTCTAACATTTATGTTTTATTCTCCAGTGTATTAGAAGAAATGATATGATTTATTTTATATAGAAACCAATTACAATATAATTAAGATAAGTGTAATCATTTTTATATGCATTCTTATTTAATTTTATTAGTCTTTCTAATTTAATATATTTCATTACATTAAAAATTAGATACTTATGCCCGAAGGGTGCATATTATTGCTAGTATATATATATATATATATATATATATATATATATATATATATATATATTTGTTTGGGTTGGTAGGGGTAAGCTGATGTTGGATTTTTTTAGATGATTTTCAAGGCGTGTGATGCATTTGTTAACAGGAATATCAGTGTATAATGATTTGATGTCAAGACTAATTAAAAGTTTGTTGTGCATGTCTATCAGCAACATAGACATACATAACAAACTTTTAAGTAGTCTTGACATCAAATCATTATACACTGATATTCCTGTTAACAAATGCATCACACGCCTTGAAAATCATCTAAAAACATCCAACATCAGCTTACCCCTACCAACCCAAACAATTATAAAATTTTGGAAATTTTATATATATATATATATATATATATATATATATATATATATATATATATATATATATATATATATATATATATATATATGTTAGTGTAGGGAATTCATCGGCGCTAGGTGATTTTAAAACCAAGTCCTCGACCTAGTTCAAACTCCACTGACTTAGATATACAAGCTCCATCAATGATATTGAGCACTCTTTAATTATAGATATAGCGTACTATATAAATGCTGAATATGTGGCAAAAAACATTCACCCGACTTTCGTAGTCAAGACCAATCTCTCTTTCTTTTAAATGCCCGCCCACATTAAGGTGCGCCGTATTTGCCCATGCGTATTATGAGCCTTTAAATCTACTTTCAAGTAACCATTCCTATTTAATTATATGTTTATGTCTACAAAGCTATATGGTTACGAGTAATCCGATTGAATACTAATTATTTTCAGACATATCTATTATTAAATAGTGGGACAGACTAGACTCTTTAACCTTGGTATGGCAACCAGTCTTGGAGAAAGAGAGTTCTGAATTCAAATCAGGCTATTCCTGCCCAAGACACACTAGATGAGTAGTGCCGTCACGACCGAATCAGAATACGGGACCAGTGTAAAAAATGGCCGTTAGATGGTACTCTCACTAGTATCAGCACGTCATGTAAGAATGGATCTATCTGTAATGACATTGAGAGCATGGTCCAAACTCTCCAATCAATAGGTTGAATCATGTCAAACCCTAGCACCTATATGATTGCACCAACTCTATTGTTCTTATGGCAAACACCCAACCCTTTTTATCACATATATGTTAGAAAGCTGTGGCTGAGGGTATTAATGTCCTGCGAATGAGGTTAAACTCTATCTGATAGTGAGGTTGCAGCTTTGGAGATTTGGGGAATGTGAAGCACCTCTTCCTCACCATTGCTCTCTGGTCTACTTTGACCCGGAGGGGTAGTACCTGTTATGGTCCCATCTATGGGTTAAATAGAAAAATGTATTTATAAAAAAATGGGATTTATTTCAAAACTTTGGCGTTATTAAATGACCCATTGAGGTTGATATGCAGTAAAACAAACCAAACCAAAAAAAAACCAAAAAACACCTCTCCATATCATTGATGCCAATCTGAAGAACGATATTTTTCTGGCCAATTGGCCGTATTACCACTAGGTCTTTTTACCATATATTTGTTCTTTCATGGGGAATCCACTGAGGGTCGAACTTGCTTTTCAGTATTAATTGATTTGCAAGCCTATCTACCTAACCCTTACACCACGAGGAACACATAGTTGTATGGCTTCAAGTATCGCTGTCGATCAAGAATAATTTTTAAACATATATATTTGATTAGTATTATCTGCGTTATTCGGACTATTGTCCTAATCTTCATTGTTATTTGTACAACGTTTCGGCCGATGTGCCCTCCGGCCTACTTCGGGTATTTCTTGTCGGACTCTGGAACCTTCTCGAACTCGGGAACCTTCTTTTCGGTCTCGGGAACTTTCTTGTCGTAATCGGGATCCATCACGGAACTTTGAACCTAACCCTTTATTCAGTCCACGGGGGTATCCTTTTCTCATTCCGCTAACCATAGCTGGGATAGGAGCGTTTAGCTGTGTTGATTATTATTCTATGTTTCTGCTGCTCTTGATCCGGATTGAACCTGCAATCTAGAGATAACTGTCACTTAGAACTGTTTTAACCTAACTACCTTATCAACTAGGCCATGTGTCCAATTGGAGTTCGAAAAGAAGGTTCTCATGTCCAACAAGAAATACCGGAAGAACGCCGGAGGGCATATCGGCCGAAACGTTGTACAAATAACAATCAAGATGAGGACAATAGTCTGAATAACGCAGATAATACTAATCAGCAAGCCTCATCTCAAACATTCAGAGAAATAATATATATTTGACCCATAGATAGGACCCAAACAGGTACTAATACTTCTGGTCCGAGTACTCCAAACTACTCATATCTCATGAATAGGAGCCTCACCGATTCTGTTTAGTGTCATACAGAGAACACACCTTTTGTCAATGTCTTCTATGCCTCACTGGTAGGGCGGATGAAGAAAAAATTTAAAAAAAAATTCGAGACGAATAATAAACTCTAAAATTGGACTAAAGAATGAATTAATAAAGAAGAAAGAACATAAAATTAGTAAAGGGCGACAATAAATGTTACGAATTAATAAGAAAAGAAGAGAGAGAGAAAAAAAGAGTAAGGACAGAAGAAGAAAAGGAGGAGAGCCGTTCAGATATTGTCATGGAATAGTTTAAACAGCGTTTCCCATCGGGGAGCTAAAACCTGAGCATTCTAAACAAGATCCGACAAAAAGGCTCCGTTTATAGACTTTGACACGTTTAAAGCTAGCACGCTAAAAGCTCTCTCATTTCGATTACAAATAACCAGTCTGCCGTAACGTTGAACAAATAAAATTATCATAATATTGACAATTATTGCGCAATTCGCGTATTTTCCTGTTTTTCTTTCTTTCTTCTTCTTTCATTTGAGTCTGAATGCAGGATCATTTGATTTTATAGAGTTCACCGCCTTTGCATGAAGAAATCCGCTATGGCCTGTACGTGAGTAAAGATTCTTAAATAAATAAGGGTAAATAACAAACAGTTATAAAAGTATGCAAGGTGATTCATAAAGAACGAATACTGAAGTATAAGGAGAAAGGTATACACAACAATGTTAGTCACATGGCAACAATGTACGCAGTGACTATAATTTAATAGTTGCAGTTATTATGTCATTCGCTAGCCTAATTCACGCAACCTTTCTTTTATGTTGCGTCAGCTAAGATTTTTTCCTAGTGAGAACCACTGTTTTTGATTTGGATTTATTTAGAGAATAAATCTTGAAAACCTGTGAGGTTTTCCAAGTGTTCACTTCTGTTATGTTTTAATATACAGAAGAAATTATATGCGATGATAAATACAAGACCAGGTTATAAAATTAACAAGGATTTATTGAAACACAGAATAGAAAATGCTTCTAACTCGCAACCAAACTTAACCAGTCTCTATGAACGCTCGGCGTTCAAAAACATTCAAATGTAAACAAACCCTTTGTCAAAGCATAGGGAAGTAACTCTATATTTGTTTTAAGTCTATTTTGTTAGGTGTTCCTAACAACTTCCCGAAAATATCGAAAATATTATGTTCGGTTGATAAATTATATAAGATTGGAGCGTGCGTGATTGAAGGGGTTTTGGTTGATAATACAAGGAGATGGCCTTCGTTAACCACTTAAACATTACTTAAAACATATGTGCAATTAGAATGTTTAGTAATTTTCATGTGTTTATTAATATTATTTATTATTCATTCATTACAAATTAAGACGTACATATTGTTTAGATTCTTTAATGTCTTATCGTGAGTTATATTCTGACACGTTTCGTTTACAGTAATTCGAAGGTGTTTTGTCATTAAACTTAATGCATATTTATGGATAAATTACAAGGCAAATAATACAATTGTATTGTGTCCATTATTCTCTTTAAAATATTACTAAAATGTGTTTTCCTTTTTTTTAGATTTAGCGACATTTATACTTTTTTTGCAAATCATTTACGCCAGTCTTTTAAGGCATTTGGTTCTATCTCAAATCTATATAAAAATATTCCAACAGTAGACCATATATAGGGGTTAAACACTATAAAATTATGTCTTCTGATTAATATATTAGTGTCAATAGATAATAACATAACAATCAAAGAATATAAGGAAATAAGTAAATACAAAGTCCTGGAAAATAGTTAAAGAATGTTGCACCTTAAAACTGATAACGTGCCAGTAATATTCGGAGCCCTGAGCATCATCTGGAAAGGGAAATACAAACAATATTATATATAGTTAGAATATATATATTTACCAACCCCTCCGCACGAGCAGGATGTGACACAAGGCCAATTTCTTAAGCGGATCCGTACCGATTATATACTATTTCTCTGAATGTTTGAGATGAGGCTTGATGATTAGTATTATCTGCATTATTCGGACTATTGTCCCCATCTTGTACAAATAACAATGAAGATGGGGACAAAATCCGAATAATGCAGATAATACCATTCTTAAGCGGAGTTTAACGGGTTTGAATTCAGAGTTTTCCTTCTCCTAGACTGGTTACCTAACCAAGGTTAAAGAGCTCAGTCGGCCCTGCTATTTACCCATAGCTGGAGGGAGAATTGGATTCATACCTTTCCCAAGGGTATTACCGCTATGTGAAATTCAAACAGCTTCGTCCAGGAATTGAAATCGGGTTGAAGAGTCCATTTCCTATGACTCTAACCATTAGACCACGTGTACCTACATAGTTAGAATATAGAATTGGAACGTGAAATCGAAAACTGTACCATGTTCATAATGAAAAAGGGGAAGAGAAACAGCGGGGAATAGAGCGACCAAATCAGTAAAGTGTAAGTATATTGTTGAAAAGGAGAATTACAAGTGCTTGAGACGGACACCGTCAATCAAACAGAAATGAAAGAAAACAATTAAAGAAAGAGTATCTAAGAAGTACAAAAAACTTCTTATAACCAAAACCTGGAGTAGAAATCTAGTCAAAGGAATAAATACAAGAAGTGTTCAATTTGGAATATACTCTGGATCATTCTTCATATAAACAAGTGATGAACACCGACAGATGCACGCAAGGACAAATAAATTGATGACGATTCACAAGGTATTACACACAAGGCATTGCATAAAAATGATATCAGCCAAGAAAGGAAAGAAGTAGAGGACTTGCAAACATTGAGAATTGCATAGATCTGATAATTTGAGAACCCGAAGAATACTCTAAACAAAACAAGGAAAAGACTGGACAAGGAAAGACTAATTACTGTAGCCAATGAGAGCAATTGCAACATATAGACAACAGTAAAACAACAAATACTAGAAAACATAATTAGGAGAAAAACATAGATACTTCAAACAACAAACAGCAAATATTGCACATGAAAAGACTTAGACATGCTTAAGAAAGGGAAAATCCAAGAAATAAATTGAATCTCATAACAACACAAAATAAATTACCAAATAGAAAAATAGTTAATACAAAATAACCAGTGTAGGATGTCTGGAGATAGGGAGAAACAGTTACTCATACAATTAACGAATGCAACAAACTAGTACGAAAGGACTACAAGACTAGCCCTAACAGGGTAGGGAAATTTGATACAGTGGAAACTGTGCAAGAGATTAATATTCAACAGTATATATATATATATATATATATATATATATATATATATATATATATAGAGAGAGAGAGAGAGAGAGAGAGAGAGAGAGAGAGAGAGAGAGAGAGATCATCATGTTACGCTATCAGCACGGATATCCATGACAATCTTTCGTCAATCTTCTCTATCATTCATGGTCCCCGAGAGGTCCTCAACGCAACATCTAGTATCCACGCAGAACTGGTCAACTAGTACGAAAGGACTACAAGACTAGCCCTACCAGGGTAGGTAAATTTGATACAGTGGGAACTGTGCAAGAGATTAAAATTCAACAGTAATACATATATATATATATATATATATATAGAGAGAGACAGAGAGAGAGAGACAGAGAGAGACAGAGAGACAGAGAGAGAGAGACAGAGAGAGAGAGA
>CM042140.1:118560198-118635198 GCA_023376005.1 Doryteuthis pealeii
ATCTGTCATTATTTGAAATGAGTATCAAAAGCCGATTCATCACATCGAAATTAAGATGAAATTTTTTTTTTCGAAAGACAATCGTCCCGGATCTAAGTAAACCGAATAAAGCTGGCCTTTTAACTAAGAAAAATATGGCGCAACATATGAAGCTATCACAGACAAGAATACGTACATATTTGCTAAGGAAAATTTATGTTTATATCATTGTATTAAGATCTGTTCGTTATAAGATTAGATGAAAAGAAATAGTTGTCATGATTTGTGGGCATTGCTTTTAATTGCAGCTATATAGCATTTGTGAAATCATACACAATTTCAAAGGATATCAGAACGTCTTTCACATACTTTCTTTCTAAAATATATACATATATATGTGTGTTTTATATGTGTGTATATGTGTATGTGAGCGCGTGTGTGTGTGTCCGTGTGCGTCTGTTTCTATGTATCTGTATTTATGTATATATGTGTATACTATTGATATTTTTAACAAAAGAAGAAAACCACACAACCTCAATATTTACTTTCAGTATTTCTTGATCAACAGGTATATGATATATAATATATATATATATATATATATATATATATATATATTATATATATATATATATATATGGATGTGTGTATTTGTGTGTATGTATATATATATATAAATAACTGTTTAGTAAATTAAGTTATTATTGTTATTTCAATGAAAAGAGTTTTTACATAGAAAAAAAGCCCATTGATATCTGTTTGCGAATAGGGTGCGACACAAGGTCATTTGTAAAGTGGAATTCAGTTAGTCTGAATTCAGATTTTTTCTTCTCCTAGTCCACCTGCTTTGAACATGACTGTCTGCGAAACTATTTTGCAAAATTTTATTTTTGGGTAGATTCATACCTTTCTCAAGAGTATTAGGTCTACGTGGAATACAATCAGCCTCATTCGGAATTTGAAGTAACTGTTTCTATTCCAAATAATCTACACATAATTATATTGTTTCAGTTATTTCTATACAATACTAATACTTTCAAACTCATGCATCGTAGATAGAACATTAACAAATAATGCAGCAGGGGGTCAAAGAAGACCTGTGGTTAATGACAAAGATAGTGTGACTCCCCACTTCCTAGAGTACCCGATCTGGATCTTCACTACCAGATGTACTTTAAATGGTTGGTTTGGTTGATTGGTGGTTTGATATTACGGCATGTCAACCCTTGGGATGTCTTATGTCCAAGACGTTTTTGTGTTATTAAATTCTTGTCAGGTATTCCTGTTTTAATTCATCAGTAAAAAAAATGTGATTCATTGTTTAATCCATTTAACCCATAGACAGGACCCAAATAGTTACTATCACGCTGGGTAAGAGTGGACCTCGGAGTAATGGCATTAAAGGGGACCCCACCCTCTCCAAAGCTCCTGAATCAAATCTGCAATTTAATGTCATACCTAGAACTCCAAGTCCCTGAACCACCGCCTTCTAGCACGAATAGGATAAAAAGTTGGGGATTGGCATAAGACCAATACAATCGCGACAATCAAATACGTGCTAGGGTTTAAGGTGACCAACCGATTGATCAGAGGGGGGCTGTCCGACCGTCCGACTTGCTCAAGTAAGGGTTAAACTGGAGTGATGCATGTCATGGACTGCTCAGCTAACAGGGTTCTATTTTTAAGCATCAGGAATCGCCCAGCATGTAGCCCATTGGGGATGTCTTACCCATTTGTAAAAGGTGCAGTCAGCGTATTTTTCTGCCCACAGAGCGATGGAGTTTAGTGTCCTAGTCAGGAGACATAAATATATGGTAATTAGATGGGCCACGAAAGGGAAACAAGTCTGATAGTCGCTGAAAGTCTTGTAAAATCTACGGAGTAACACTGGAGATTTTGAATACTTGGCATCGTTTCTCGTTCTTATTTCTCTAGACAAAAGAAGATTAATAATAAAGTATAATCCCTTCTGATCCCTCGATTAATAATAAAGTATAATCCATTCTGCGATACTTTAATGACCCATTTATCATTTTAAGACAACAACAGCATAGTTAACACTTTGCATGTTACCACATACAGACAATCACGTAATATCGAGTCTCGTTTGATTGCATAGTCCAGTGGACAAAAACATCCCCACTAAGACCCAGCCATTATTTTGCTATTTTCCCAACACGAACGTCTCACAAATGAACCCTGATTTTTCGACACACTCTGCTGAGACCTTTTGTGCGAATCACTAGAATTAAATGAAGTTTTAAACTTGTCCTGTCATCCCTTTTTTGTGTCCTAGCTACTAAACAATGCCACTGAAGCTTAAAAAACGACACACTGACTTATCAAAAGAATGTGTATGAATATCGTCCAAAATAAGTACTCCTTTATTAAAAAAAAAATCAATCTGCTTCTGAAATACAGTATTCAGGATAATTTTTACGGTAACATTATAAAATCAAAAAGGATTTGATTACGCATTATTTAGTATTAAATTATATAGCATTGAATATCTGTTACAAAAAATGAAAAAATAAAAAAAATAACGCCTCTGTAAGGTCTAAAGTTTTGCCTTTTATCGGTATCAACTACACAACAAGATAGCGAGGCAATTTTTTAACTTTGGTGTGGAATTGGCTAATGAAGGCAGCAGAATTTTCCCGTGTACTTTCAGCACTACAAAATGCCATCTTCAGAGATTTTATAATATTTCTGATAGAATTTTATTGTAAAAATTTTTAAACGTTCTAATTTTAATATTCGCATTTTTTTCGAGAATATTAACAGTTAAATGCTAAGGCATCGACTAAATGCCAATAATATCATTTTTTCCCTTCAGAATATAACAATTGCATTTATAAGTCTCCATAGAAAATTACGCTACTTTAATTTTTTGCGCCAAAATGCTTTAATTGTCAACTAAGATTAAAAATGTATCTTAAATTTATTTAAAATGTAAAAATGTAACAGAAATCGTTTTTTTTTTTTTTTAAACATAAACTTAGAATAGTTATTTATATTAAACGTAAAAGAAAAAAGTAAAAAGATAATTTTCTATTTTTTATTGACGTTTTAAAATATTTTTAACAATTTACGCATGTATGAAAAGTTCTATATATATATATATATATATATATATATATATATATATATATATATATATATATATATAGTGTTGCTATAGTGCTATATTAATAAGTAAATGTACTAAATATCTTTATTAGAGCTTTTATATATAAATTAGGTTAGCATGGACATGAAGTCAACGACGCTTGGTTACTCACAGTTTTCGCCTATTCAATTTTTGGTTTGAAACGCTACCCTAACATCTAGAGAGAGAGAGAGAGAGAGAGAGAGAGAGAGAGAGAGAGAGAGAGAGAGAGAGAGAGAGAGAGAGAGAGAGAGGATATAGTTTGCTATATTCACAAGTAAAGAGTGCTCAATATCATTGATAGAGCATCTATATCTAAGTTAGGGTGGCAGCGACATGAATTCAACAGCGCTTTGTAACCGACAGTTTCTAGCCTATAACTGTGAGTTACCAAATCATCGTTGATTTAATGTCTACGCTACCCTAACATATATGTATATCGGTCTATATCAGGAGCTATATCGGCGTATAAATTCATTCGTTTTTTGTCATACAATTATTGCCATAGTCCTTTATATGCACATTTTTTGTCAATTATGATCCTTGTGTAAACGAGGTTACATTCAATAGAATTTTATCTTGTCTCATCTATTATTGTATTTGTTTTCTTACATCAGCGATAGTTCGTCACTAGTGACGCTGCACACCTGTTGCTGCGGCACGAAATAATAACGTGTCTAGTCATAACAAAACAGAACAAAATCACCCGCGAAGCCAATCCTACAGAATGAAATAAAGTAATGAAAGGCATCTGACCGAGATTTAAATAATGAAGGCGGATATTTCTCTTTTCAGAAATAACTGTTGCCAGGTGATTGTGGCTAAATAGTCGATGTTGACGGCTTACTTGTAAATTTTTGTATTCAAAACTGATTAATTCAGTCACTCTTGTTTCTTTTCTTATCTTTTTTTTCTTACAAGTTTCCAAATCACTAAACTCTTTTCGTTCCCGTTATTACAGCCATCCATGATGATAGTGGGGCTTCTATTCAGGAAAGAGTTATGAATTCTAATTAGCATTTTCTATTTGCGTTATATAGAGAATTTAAATGATTGAAGCATAATGTTCAGCTCAGAAATGTAGCCCAGAAAAGTAACATTTCTTTACAACTTGGACTGTCTGGTTTGGTTTGGTTTGTTTTACGGTATATCAACCTCAGTGGGTCATTTAATGCCGATAAAGTTTTTAAATAAATTCATTCTTAATGAATTCTCAATTATTATTTTTCTATTTAACCAATAAAGAGACCCTGACAGGTACTATCACTCCGGATCAGAGTGGACTAGGGAGCAATGGTGATGAAGGGGTGCTCCACATTCCCGAAAACTCCAGAACTTATAGAGTTTAGCGTCATTCCCAGGACATAAAGACCCTCAACCACCACCTTCTAGCACCCATATGATAAACAGGATTGGAGCTTGCCATAAGGGCAATAGGGTTGGGTCAATCATATACGTGCTAGGGCCTGACATGACCAGTCAATTTATCGAAAGGAGCCTCTCCGACCGCCCTATAACCTAAGTAAGGGTCTAAGTGGAGTGTTGTATGTCATCCACCAGGATTCCGTCCTAAACATCACGGGTAACCACCCACGACCAACAGGTGGCCCCATTAATGGGGGTACCCCTATGCATATTCAGTCGGTGTATTCTAAAGCCCCACCGATAGGGCTAAGTTGGACTGTGAAATTCATGATAGTTTTAAGTAAATGGCTCAAATATCACAATGAGATGCCATTTTCCAGGATTACTCCAGTTAAAGAAATTAATTTTTTGCATTCAAAACTCTCATTCCCATTTCTTTCTTTTTCCCTCCTTTTTTTTTTCCAAATCAATTAACTCATATCGTTCGCGTTATTACAGCCGTCCATGATAATCTTGTGGAATCTATTTCGGAATGAATGAAGTATTGTAATTACCATTTCATTATTATTTATGCTATATCGAGGATTTATGGAGGCGCTTGGTGTAATGATTACCGAAATGGACAAGACAAGACGTGGTCAAATTCTGGACGAGTCTGGTTACATTTCATATAACACTAATACTATTAGAAAAGGTAAAAATTACACTAATAAAAATAAATTCGTTGAGAAAAGGAAAAGAGATCTGTGATAATTCTAGAAAAATGGATTTGTGTTAATCCGTCTTCCCTTAATGGAAAACATGTTTTATTATTATTTGAATTATTAGGATTATTGTGCTCATCTTTATTATTATCTGTACAACGTTGCAGCCGATGTGCCCCCTGGCCTTCTTCAGGGATCTCCTGTCGGACTCGGGAGCCTTCTCGAACTCGGAAACGTTATTGTTGAAATCGGAAGCCACGACGGAACTTTGAACCCAGTCCTTTATTCAATCCATAGGCGTATCCTGTTCTCATTCCGCTAACCATTGCTGGGTACGAGTTTTAAGCTGTGTTAATTATTATTATATGTTATTGTTGTCATTGACCAGGATTGAAACTGTAGCCTAGAGTTAACAGTCACTTTAAAATGTCTTAACTCAACGCTTTTATCCACTACGCTAAGTGTCCAATTGGACAAATGTTTTATATCTTATATTTCTTATCCTAGATAAAAACAATAACATTTGGTATATGGCTTTTGTATAATTGAATATATTTAATTTATAATAGTAAACTATTTTAATCAAATCCCTTGACATCCTGTTGGCTGGGCTTAGAATAAGCTGAATGTATCGCCTGCAGAGGGGTAACTCTAGCACCCAAACCTTACTTCAAAATAGGAAGTCTACTGTAGATGGTATTAAACCGCATCTGAATCTAAGACTCAGTTCTGTAGATCTGGTTCGCTGTTCCCTCTGACACGGAATTGTAGTACCTTCTAGGTTTTTGTCTATGCATAAAATAGATCTGTTTAAAAATTTTTAGTTTTTGAAAAAAAAAAAAAAACTGGGACACGTACAAAAGCAAAAACTCTTAAGGCACAATTACTCAAGAAATACAAATATGAACACAATACATATATTCAAGATGCACAAGATAGATCCTTAGATTATTGTGTGGTATGATTGTATGATACTTATGCCACTCTCTAGACAACCAGTGACAAGTATGACAAAATAAAATGCAAACAGTAGGTTTTATTTCAAATTACCTTTCCCCGTCAAATGATAACTACATGTCAGTAGACGTTTGATGGTGGAAGTTTCCTTCTCCAAAGATAGAATTTTTGAAATGTCTTTTATCGCTGCAGTGATGTTATTTTCTAAAGAAGTTTCATTTTAAAGTTTTTGTAGTGAAATAAAGATTTACACCAAACGGTTATATACTCTAGGTTTAGCTAACTCAAATCCCTCTCTCTCTCTCTCTCTCTCTTATATATATATATATATATATATATATATATATATATATATATATATATATATATACTGCGTTTCAAATGATTAACGAAGTGACAATTACACTCTATTGTCTTCTGAAAAAAGGGACACAAATGAGATCAGTAATAAAAACTCAATTGACAAAAGTACAGATAAAATGCGTTTGAAATGGGGAAAGGAGAAAATGAAGATCGATTACTCGAATGTTCTTTTCACAGATGAAACTCGTGCAACACTTGATTGCCCTGATGATCTGGCAAAAATGGGTCGTAAATGGATGAGATTATCATAAAATCTGGGGCGCTAACAAGGAGAAGAGATTAATGATTTGGCCTGGTATTATCAGGTGTTATATTTATCTCGCGTACGGGTAACACAAGATCTTTTAATTTGGGACCACCCACGAACCAAAGGTCATGGATGAACGGGTGAAAAAACATCACGCCGGCATTACCCCATCATGCGGAGCACCTCAGGTACTGGGCAATAGAACCAGTTCTGTCCCTTCAAGTCGAGGAGGCAAATGTTTTCCTGAGAGATGTACCCTGAGATGACGCCGTTAATTTCACTAATAGTCCAGAGGCCGAAACCACTGGATCCCCGCTCCGAAGACTGGGTTACTAGTGCATTTATTAGAGGTATTATGGGTTGTCCCAAAATAACCGCAATTCTTATATAACTTGACTAAAAAAAGTAAAGAATCACAGAAGTACCATCATATTTATGCCCTATAGTGCTCCATCGCATTCAGCACATAAAATTACGGAGTATCAGCAACAAAAAACACTGGCTGACTAATTCTCCAGAATAAAAGCCAATTGAAAACTTGTGGAGCATTCTGACACGACGTTTTTATGAGAAGGAACGCCAATTTAGAAGCAATATATATTGACATGTTCAATCAAGGAGGGTCTTTTACAAGTCATTTAAAAAAAAAACTTATATTAACCAACACCACAACAATTTTTTAAAAACTCAGTTAACTTTTCAATTCAATTTAATTTAATCTTCGTTACTGTATGTATCCCTAAAGATCTGAAAATGAAGCAATTAAAGTGTTATTTTCTTTTTTAGTTTTTTATTACACCTCACTAATAATTGGACTCACTAATGATTTAAGTAAATTAGATATAATAACCGTAATTTCTTTTCCGTATTGTAGAATCTTACAACTATCACGGAGTAGGTGTATATACATGTCAACATTTTCTGATACTTTCATTAAATTCCAACGAGTAGTTCTTGGATAGGATAGAAAAGTGTCACCTCGGTAATAATTAGAAACGCAATATATATATATATATATATATATATATATATATATATATATATATATATATATAATTTTTTTTTTGTTTGTTTATTCTTTAGAAGCATTGCTGAATGAATTAATTTTTTTTAAATATTTTTGCTTGAAGGCAATTACAATGCGAATATCGCATAAATTCGATAATTATAGAAGATAACAATGACAAGTGAATTTCGCAAAGAATTACTCGGCGTGTAGAATATCGTACAGACTGTTTTAACTTTATTAAGTCTCATCAGCGATATATACTAACGATTTTCCCTCCGACAGAAATCGAAACCGGGACTTCAGCTGGATAGTTTAGACACTATACTGTTTCACCCACGATACAGCACCGAGAAATCCCTGCGAAATTAACCTGTCAATGATACTGTAGCGTCTCTACCATATGAGGCAAGGAAGGTCTATGTTATAGCACACTATGTATTACATATAAGCAACTTTCTTAATTCCTTAAGTTTATAAAAAAGAGGTACTGGACAATGAATTAACTGGTCCACAGTGAGAATGCTACAGTTGTTATACCGTACGTAGTTAGAACTTTAGTTGTTATTTAGAGCCAATCAATTTGTCAAATTTTAAATTAAAAAAAAAAAAGAAAGAAGAAAAAATGTGAATAAGACAATGAAGTAAAAGAAGAATTATATAAAACAAAGAAAAAAGCTAAGTTAATAAAACATAAGGAAAAAGTAAGAACGAATAAACAAGTAATAACAACTTGAGAAAAGAAGGAAATAAATGAAGAAAGAGTTAGCAAATGTGAAAGAAAGAAAGGAAAACAAGAACAATAAATAAATAAAAGGGAACAAAAGAAAAAAAAACAATGGAATGTATGAAAGAGAATAAGGATGAAAATTAGACAATTTCTAAAATAAAGAAGAAAATGAATCAAATAAGTTAGGGATAAATGTGGGCCATTGAATCAAATATATACACACCCCACCAAAAATTATCCATGGACGGATTGAAAAGTGGATTAAATGACTTAAAAATGGCCTGCACGAAATAGTGCGTATGCTGACAAAAAACTTTCGAAATTAATAATATAACCAAGCCAGTAAGTACCATATTCAATCCTGTAGATTCATCCTGTAGTAAAGTTCTTTTCTGTTTAAAATTAAAAGGGATATAGCCTTCTGTTTTAAAGTCAGGGATTTTTTTATAACCCTTCTTTCTTTTCAACATTCTAAAATAACGAAAAACTGGGCCAGTAAATAAGACACAAAAAAGAGTCCAGACTGCCCCAATATTTAACCATGGCGTATTTGTTCCTTTCCCAAGAGCATAAGAACGAAGTGAAATGAAAACAAAGCACATCATGGTTTTGAGCTCAATTTGGCGAGTCCATTTTGTACAACGAACCGTTACGCAAATTGTGGCTCTAACAAGAACAATAGTCGAAAATAATGTTTTTTATATATTATATATATATATATATTATATATATTATATATATATATAATATATATATATATATTATATATATATTAGGACGGAGGGCTACTGCATAAAAAAGGCCTATCAAATAAATTATCATTTTACTACTGGGTAGACAGGGAGGTGATTAACTCTTACATTAGGTAAAAAGTTATTTATTTGACGCACGTAAACCTCGAATACAATTTTAAACATATGTAATCCTAAACAAGTATACGCATGCATGCTTATACACTGACGCGCGTCCTTGTGAACAAGATTGGCATTGGTTTCTTATCAATGTCTCATATATCTTCGTTTTTGCACAGTGTCATGAAAAGCCGGCATATATTTGCTTCTATCGATATCTAGGGAATAAAAGTTTTGAAATCCTATCTTGCATTTCTTCTTTTTCTTTAACCCCAAATGTGTCAGTGCGTTCATTTAATTTAAGAGGTAGATAATTGTACAAAGTACAAACCCCCTTCACTCAGTCTTCTTAAGTCGGTGTTTCTTTCAATTTCATTTTTTACCCTTATTTATCTTCTCAATGTTTTGAATTATCGTTGAAAATCTTTGTGGGGGATCTTGCCACTTGATGTGGGTCTAATCGTATTAATTTGTTTCGTTCAGTACACAGGAGAAACAATCAGAAAGAAAGAAAGACAGACACACAGAAAGACAGACAGACAGAAAGAAAGAAAGGAAGGACGGGGGAAAGAAAGAAGAAAAAGAAATAAAGAAAGAAATGAAGGAAGAAAGAAAGAAAAAAAAGAAAAGAAAGAAAGAAAGAAAAAATAAGATAGAAAGAAAAGAAAAAAGAAGGAAGAAAGAAAGAGAGAAAGAAAGAAAGAAAGGAAGGAAAGACACAAGAAAAAAAGAAAAGAAAGAAAGAAAAAAGAGAAAGAAAGAAAGAAAGAAAGGACCAAAGAAAGAAAGAAAGGAAGAAAGAAAGAAAGAAAGAAAGGAAGAAGGAAGGAAGGAAGAAAAAGAAAAAGAAGAAAGAAAGAAAGAAAGACAGAAGGAAAGAAAGATAGAAAAAGAATGAATGGAATGGAAGGAAGGAAGAGAGAAAGAAAGAAAGAAGAAAAAGAAAGAAAAGAAATAAAGAAAGGAAGGAAGAAAAGAAAGAAAGAAAGAAAGGAAGGAAAAAAAAGAAGGAAAATAAGAAAGAAAGAAAGAAAGGCAGAAGGAAAGAAAGATAGAAAAAGAATGAATGGAAGGAAGGAAGGAAGAGAGAGAGAAAGAAAGAAAGAAAGAAAGAAAGAATCAATGAATAAATTGAAGGACTGGACGAATGAAAAGTAGAAAATTAAGAGAAGAAAGAGAGAAAGAAGGAAATATGTTAAAATAATGAAGACTAGAAGAAAGAAAAATACAAAATGGAATACGTAAGAGAAAAAGAAGGAAAGATAGAAAAAGATTTGGAAGAATCAAGGAAGAACCTTTTAAATAATTAAACAAAAAATAATGAAAGAAAGCATAAATAATATTTGGGAGAGACAAGGAAGGAAAATAATTAATAGATAAAAGAAAGAAAGAATAAAATAAAGAAAGAATCAATGAATTAAGTGGAGGACTAAATGAGGAAAAGAAGAACGTTTGTCAAAAAGGAAATAAAAATAAGGAATTGGGTGAGACATGTCAATAAGTTTAAAAGAAGGAACAACAAATATAAAAAGGGAATATATAGATATGGAAAAGAGAGAGAGAGAGAGAGAGAGAGAGAGAGAGAGAGAGAGAGAGAGAGAGAGAGAGAGAGAGAGAAAGAAAAGAAAAAGAAAGAAAGAAAGAATTAAAAAACTCATGGAAAAACATTTATATTATCATATAAAGAAAGGAAACAAAATAATATTAGGAAGGACAAAAATGAATGATTGAATAAAATAAAGAAATAAAGATAAAATAAATAAAGAAAGAAAGAAAGAAAGAAAGAATCAATGAATTAAATGAAGGACTGAATGAGTAAAAGAAGAACATTTTTAAAAAAGGAAATAGAAATAAGGAATTTGCTGAAACATGTCAATAAATTTAAAAGAGGGAACAATAAATACAAACAGGGTATAAATGGATATGGAAAAGAGAGAGAGAGAAGAGAGAGAGAGAGAGAGAGAGAGAGAGGAGAGAGAGAGAGAGAGAGAGAGAATTTTTTGAGTTTGAGTTTTGTTTAACGGCATATCAACCTCTGTGGGTCATTTAATGCCAAAAAGGTTATTTTGGATTTCAGTTTTTAAAGTAGTGGTTCTATGGAGATAATCGGTTATGTACTGTTATATCTTGTTGAAAAGGTTGAATTTTTTTATAAAATTTCAAATGTTTTCAGGGTTTGTATTCTTAAAGATGTCTATCAGATTTCTTGCTTGATAGTAATTGGCGCAGATATGTTTAAGTCTGTTACAATTTTGAAGGATATGCTTGGTTGTAAGTTGTACTTTGCATGTTGGGCAGAAAGAAAGAAAGAAATAATTAAAAGACTCAAGGAAAAATATATTAAGGAATGAAGACTATAATATATATTATAATATAATAATATAAAGAAAGGAAACAAAAATAATATTAGGAAGGTAAAAAATTAATGCTTGAATAAAAGAAAGAAAGAAAGAAAGAAAGAACAAATATCCAAGATAGAATAAAATAAACCCGTATAACCTCAAATACGAATAGAGTAAAATATTTAAAAAGAAAATTAAGGAAAGTGAACACAAAGAAAGAAAATAAAAGAAAGATTAAAATAGACAAATGTATAACATGAAATACGAACAGAATACAATATTTAAAAAGATAAGTAAAGAAAGTGTAAGTGGACCGAAAGAAAGAAAAGAAAAAGAAAAGAAAAAAAGAAGAAAGAAAGAAAAAAAGAAAGAAGAAAAGTAGTTCGTCATATACGTATAGAAGGACGGAATAAATAAAAAAAAGTGTATTGAAGGACAGAAAGAAAGACAAAAATAAATAGACAGAAAAGAAAATGTTTACGGATAAAGGCGATATAATAAAGCGGTCTGAAAAGAAAAAATAATAACAAAGTGAGTGAAATAGAACTTGTAACATAGAATACGTGAAAAATGATCTGACTAAAAAGCTCAAATATGATAAGCATAGTAAACAAAAAAAACGAAATAAAAAGAAACAAAAAAAAAAGAATTTAACAAAGAAGCTTTTCAATCATGCGTTTTGATGTTTTTGTTCGTCATACAAAATAACAGAAGAACTCAAACATAGCCATAACAAATAGACGTAGACAT
The DNA here is from genome assembly GCA_023376005.1 of Doryteuthis pealeii. Taxonomy (NCBI): domain Eukaryota; kingdom Metazoa; phylum Mollusca; class Cephalopoda; order Myopsida; family Loliginidae; genus Doryteuthis; species Doryteuthis pealeii. Next base: position 118,572,641 of record CM042140.1, read on the forward strand.
ATTAAAAGTACATATTTCTTGAACCCAGAATACCACAAATCGCTATTTACGCACATACATATATTCTATACCTGTATTTACGTTTACAGAGAATAGACACATGCATCCATGATTATACAATATTTGTATATCTATATACATATTACTAGCTGAAGACCCTGTCCACGTTGGGTAAGAGCTCAAAACATGGACCATTATTTATAAATAACAGTGAGTAGGCAAATGTTGTTTACTTCAGAGTTACTTATGTGAATCGCTTCACTAGATAAAATACTGAAAATTCCTAAATATTTTGTGAAAAATAATTGTGGAAATCCCTTCTTCAAAGAAGGCATTTTCGACATTCTTATCAGAAATGTTAATGATTGGTTGGTTTGTTAGATTTTACGGAATGTGAACCCTTGTTAGGTTATTTTATGACGAAGAACTTTTTTTTTCATTCTTAATGTGCATCGAATTTTTGTATACACACTTTTTAAACACATTTTTAAAATCATTTGTTCTATTTAGCCCATAGATGGGACCCTAATAGGTACTACCAGTCCGGGTTAGGGTGCATCTGTCAGTAATAGTGATGAAGGTGTACTCCACACTCATAAGAGCTCCAGATTAAAAGGCGACTGTAATCATTGGTTTTAAGCAACATACTAGCCACTTATCATCAGGATAATGTCTCTGTGAAAAACCTGATTTTCACATGCGCGTTGTTCTGATTATAAGTGGATAGTAAGCTGCTTTGAAACCAATGGTGACAATCGGCTTTTACCAGTATTGTATAGTATTCCAAACACGTGTCTAGAGAAATAAAACAATCTCATGAAAAAAGAATTGAAACCTTTTTGCTGATCCTTCTATATATATATATATATATATATATATATATATATATATATATATATATATATATATCACCACAGCTATGTTTTAAATAGTACAACTACTGTTCTTCTACAAGTATTGATTTGGCATTAAATAATCCACAAGGGTTGATATGCTATTGAACTAAGAAAACAAAACTAACCAAAAATCCTTTAGTCCTTCTCATATAGAAGCATAAATACCAGCAGGTCCCGCTGTTGCAACGGGGATCCAAACGACTTATTGATCGTGTAATAATAAGTATGAAATTCTGGAAAAATAAAAATATTTCAAAATTCAATAATCAGGATTTGTACTAATCCGTTCACATTTGTTGTAAAACTGGTTTTACATGGTATCTTTACTAATCGCAGTCCTTACAAAAGTTTGTATTTGTTTTATATAATACCAAACCACTTTTCTCCAAATTTCTGGTCTAATTTAGTAATAGATATTTACTCAACCCCTTTCCTCCAAGGTTAAAAGTATGGGGAATCCATCGAGGATGTAACATTCTACCCAGTAATGATGGATCTGCGATATTAGTTAGTTAACCCATTCACCAAAATGGAAGGCGCTTTTATTTACTCAATAGTTCACCATGGGTAGGATGCGACACAAGGTCGCAAGTATGGGACATAACAAGGATCGGACCCGCTGGTAAATAGCAATATATACGCAAGACTAACTTGCAAACCATTACACCACGATGAGACGCCCTACAAAAACCGTGGTATAGTAAGTACAGTCGGTGAACTGGCATGTTGTCGGTATCAACCAAAATGCGAGGATTTTATACATTTTTCACTAGACTAGTGAGATTGTTTTTACTCGGCGTAAGTCCTATAGTTGTCAAAAATTTAACCAACAAAGATGTTTATCAAGTCACAGTAAAAACTGGATATATGTTAGATAAGGTATATATTGGACCCACTGAGATAACTTGAAAAGTACGGTTTTACAACAATAAATTCTCATTTTAAAGTCTTTCTATTAGAAAATTTGGAAATGTAGATATACAAAAAAATGTAAATGACAGCCAAAATGTAATGAAAGTTCTAAAAGAAAATATATGCGTGTAAAAGAAAAGAACCAAGATCTTGTAAACCGTGATTATAGATAATTTAAGAATAATTGTATTTCTTTAGCTTAACTTATAGCCGTAAAGATTGCGGCCTGTCGCAAAATGCAGACATGGACATAGATGTTTGTTATGTCACCTACTTCCGAATTAATATATGAACAGTGACCGGGCTTTTATATTTTCAAACTGAGGAGAGCGCGTGAATTATCATTTATTTATTAGAGTAACTGATGAATAAACTTGAATGCTTTTTTAACTGCTTAAGGATTTTGAGGAGCATGAAACTTTTAATAGCAATTTTATCTTATATCAAATACTAGATCAGTCGAATTATCTCCGTTTTGGGCCGGTTTAGCTTAGTTGGTAGAGCGTTTCCGGTTTCGATACTGGCTCTAGCCAAATTAGTGCATGAGTAGCACAGCTTGGACCTGTATAGTAATGTAGAGAGCTAGCGATACTTGAAGCGCTCCACCTCAGATGCAAAAATAATCTTCTTGTTCTAGTGAAAAGGATGTAGACTAGCTGGTTGTTCGGATGATACCCACAATGGGCAACTACGCAGATTTATTTTGCTACTGATCAAACTTTAAATCCTACGTCAACAAAATTGATTTTGGTTGAGGCTCAAAGTTATGTTCATTTTGACTAGCAAGTAATTACTCAAATCCTATATCACAGTTAGGATTTGAAAATAAGGCAGTTTTTAAGTTCATCCCCGCTTTTCCAGCAGTGTCCAGTTTGTCTTACTCCGATGTTTTGTGTGATAGGGACAAGTGGCCGTACAGTTGCTTTCTCGTGGTATGTTCATTCCACACGTATTTAAGATTGCACAAATACTTTCAATCTTGGTTGCTAAGAACAAGAATAAAGTTTTGCCTCAACTTATATGTTGCATATCTCCGTAGTGGTATAGTAATTACTTTCCTTTTTAGGGGGAGGGAATTATTGTTTGTCATTTTTTGGGCGCTATATATATATATATATATATATATATATATATACTGTATCGTTAATTGTTTTTATTTATTTTCGTAGTTTCCCCCGGACATACATACACACTAACTGTCCTTATTATAGGTAAAAATTCTTGTGTTTAGCGAACTTATAAAATTATATCATCTTTGGTTTACAATATAAAGACAAATCTTTAAATAAATAGGCGATAGTTTACACTCATATGGTCATTCAGGCTCAAGACAGGTGTCTTAAAAACTACAAAGATTAGGATACTAATTCTTACCGTATATATGCTTAATACTTTTGGAATAAAAATTGGTTTTGAATGGAAGTCACTGCTGCATGTATGCATGTTACGACTACGGGTAGAGCTTTATCTGTACACGACCTTATGTGCACACATCTATCTTTCCATTTATCTATCGATCAGTTTGTGTGTGTGTGTGTGTGTGTGTGTGTGTGTGTGTGTGTGTGTGTGGTGAGTTTGTGTAATGGGTGGTCTTGAAATTGTGGCTGCTTATCTATTTCATAAAAGGTTATCGCATCTCTTTGAGCTTAATCAAGTTAAGCAACACATTCACGTCGAAAAGAAGTGAAAATATTTACATCTGTTTGCATTACACTCGCTTATCGTTTGAGTTAACGAATTAAACAGCTTATTTTATTTATTTCTTTGATGAATCCTACCAATCTTTATTATTATTATTATTATTATTATTATTATTTACTTCTTTTGAGTTTTCACATCAGTGTTCGCTGATGGTCTTACAATGGAGTCTGAGTGACAGCAAGTCTCCTCAGTTCTCCAGGACTCTTCTGAGTATTCTGGCAGATTGCAGCAGTGCAGTGGTCTGGATGATGTCAATCCTTCCTCTGATTTCCAGACTTTCCAAACACTTTTCCAATCCTTTTGGGACTGTTCCAAATGCAGCAACTACAATTGGTATCACTTTCACTTTCATATTCCATAACTTTTTCAGTTCTCTGTATTTGTCCATTTTTTCATTTTCTTTTAGCTTCATCCTGTGATCTGCTGGAACTGCAAAATCCACCAGTTGACAAGTTCTTTCTTTTTTGTTAATCAACACTCGGTCTGGTCTTCTTGCTGGGATAAGGTGACCCGTTTTTATCAAAGTTCATTATTATTATTATTATTATTATTATTATTATTATTATTATTATTATTATTATTATTTACAGTTAGTAGTTTTTCGTGTGCTAGCTTTGTATGTGATAAATCTTGTGTATTCTATATCCCAACAAGATGCCTGGATTAATATGTGTACGTGTCGGACATCCTAAGATCCTAAGTAATGTGTGAAAACCAGCAAAGAAAACATATCCCGATGAGATTTTATTACAGCAATATACTTAAAATGGTTTAAAGACAAAATTAAGCGTCTCCAGTCAAATTTGTTAAGTTTTTTATGGGCCATCTTTTGGGCTTCAAGCCAGAGCACTTGTCCACAATATCCCTTGGTAATCCTCTGGTAAAGAATCCTGAGTATAGTAAATTCCTTCGTCAATGGTCGCAAGTATACTCTGAAAGAATCAGTGTTTAAGTAGTTAATCAGCCGAACGTTATGGCTGCTGATTGGCGAAGAAATAGACCACGTGAACTCGCCTAGTGTATAAATTCAGGGTGGCAATTGGAGTACACCTTATATACAAATAAGTCCAACAAAATTGACAATTGAATGGTAATTGTAATGTGTTTGTTAGGATTTGAAGCTATATTTTAACCATACCAATAATCAAAATATGTGTGTGTGTGTGTGTGTGTCTGCGGCTGTGTGCGATATATATATATATATATATATATATATATATATATATATATATATATATATTCCATACAATTACTGGTGCTTGCATTGTAGTATTGCATCAGATAATGATTCTGTGTTTAGGCATGGTTTTGAATCCGAAACATCAATTACCACTAGCCCAGAACGCACCGGCAGTATCACTCGATACCACCAGACTTTGTTGGATTGTTGTCACTCTTGGGCTTGCCATATCCACGCTAATGTAGTTTTGGATTTTAGACCTTTTTAATGCGTTTCTTCTTATCTGTTGGTGAAAGATCGAGATTAATCAGGAATGCAAAGATTGAGTTGGTAATGAATCGTCGGCGTCCGACCTTGTTAGAAATAATATTTTTATCCAGCCATTGTTCTTGCAGATCTTCATATCTTATCATAATAGAGATAATGTTTCTGTCTGCCTGTACCCGAAACTATACTACTAATTAAGTCTCAATTCTATTAGTTATTTACGTCACATTCCCCAGGAATTTATTTTATTTAAACCTCAATTATTAATAAAATTATTTTACGTTATTAATACTGTTGACCATATATACGTACTAATAACATGAATCTGTGTTTATATATATTTATATATATACAACAAAATAGCAATTTACTTGTGAACGGTAGGGATAATTTGCATATTTAAAAAAAGTTGTTTTTAATAAATATGTGCTTAGTATTATTGATTTCTAATCGTTTTGTCTTATCTCAATGAATATGAGCAAAAACCTCGGGGATAAATCTTAAATGAAAACCATTATCAAGAGGAAATAACTGTAATTTTAATTTGTACTTCCTATTTTAACTAGATAGTTGAATTGGGAAAATTTAGCAGTGAGGAAAGAGCCTATACTGGCTTCATAAGGAAACTTGTGTTTGATGTCTCTCCACGAGACATATCTGTCTTTTGCACTCTCGCATTTGGTCCACGCGCTTCCGTGTTTATGCTTCCGTGTCGCTGTAGCAATACGCTTGATTTTATGAAGATGATGAATGTCTTCCGAAACTATTTTCCTTTTATCTAATCTGGATTCTTTGGAGCAATAACAATGTGGGTGGAGACCTAGACCTGATCTTCTATTTGCAACAATGTCAATTATTCAATTCATCTTGAGGGCCGGTTCTCATTTTTCTGCACCTTGTTTCGCACTCAATTTCTGATCACGGAAGGGTAGGTGTTATATCTCAACAAGTGACAACGCTGGAATCTTTAGTTTCGTAGATGAACTACATTGTTTCACATTTGTTAAAGAATTAGGTATTCTCATCCATTTTTCCCATACTTACTAATTAAACGCTTTGTTTCAACATTTGTAACTAATACCTCGTATACTTGCATTGGTTATGATACTTTAGTAATTCATCATCATCATCATCATAGGCAATTCAGTCTCGAAAGACTATGATAAAAGTTTTTGTGTGCCCCTGAGGTTGCAGCGCCTCCTGTGACTATGAAGTCCTATGTTTGAGAAACATTCTCGACAACAGATTTTGCATTTGTAGGTTGTCCCTGTAGATGATTATGTCCCGATGCTTTGTTGCCGTTGCTTTCTTATGGACCTTTTAGCTTCATGATGTTGTATCAGGGTGAATTCTGACGTGTACAGGCCTCTATGGAGATTCTGCCGCCACCGAGGGCGGTCTTGAGCCAAATTTTCCCAGCTGGAAGGGACAATGCCAAAGCACCTGAGATCATTTTTGCAGACATCCTTGAATCGCAGTAGGGGGCGACCAATCTGTCTTTTACCAGATGTTAGTTCTCCATACAGGATGTCTTTCGGGATTCGTCCATCATCCATCCGACGTACATGACCCAACCATCGGAGACGACGTTGTCTCAGTAGAGAGTACAGGCTGGGAGTTGAGCTCTCTCTAGGACTGCTGTGTTAGTGATCCTGTCCCTCCAGGTGATGCCCAGTACACGTCTAAGGCAGCGAAGGTAGAAGGTATTGAGCCGCCGCTCTTGGTGGGAGTATAAGGTCCATGTTTCACTTCCATACATGAGGGTGCTGATGACACATGCCCTATACACTTGTACCTTTGTACGGATAGTGAATTAGGTATTCCCATCCATTTTTCCCATACTTACTAATTAAACGCTTTGTTTCATCATTTGTAACTAATACCTCGTATACTTGCATTGGTTATGATACTTTAGTAATTAACCAATAATAAATTCACCAAAACTTGTGTCTGTTAATGATATCATATCAATGAAGCGTAATCCATTCTTTAGCTGTCTGCTTCGTTCTTAACAATGATGTCGATTAGTAAGCAGTAGGGAGTAGCAGCTATTTGAGGTTCTTAAAGCTTTTTTCGTGAATCGTGGGGATTTCGTTACCATCGACAGGAACATTATTTGTTCGCAGATTCTGTTAATTATGGACTGACTGCGGCATTTGCAAGTCATTTCATCGCTGCCCATTTGAAGAACTCCTGTAGACCGGTCACTAGCGTTACATCATCAATGAACAGCTTTATAGGCTTTCTTATTGGTGTTGTCTTCAGCACTGTACTAAATCAAATCTCTTAGCAAACCTGTCAGTACTTGACATTTCAAAATTGATCTGAAACACACGAGACGATTTATTACGAAATATTAAGATGACAGTAAAATTAAGGCATTTCTGTACATTCCACAAAGTCCTGGCTTTGATAATTTTGGGCCGATTTGAAGAAAAAAGTAGGAGACAGAAATTCTTTAAAATTTGGAGGATTTAGAAGCTACTAACTGGGAACAAGGGAGAAAACTGCCTTCAGTGTGCGTACTGATACTGGATACAATTGTAAGCAATAATAGAGAAATAATGTAACACAATTGTTTATTGAGCCAATAATTTTATCTTATGTTAAATGTTGGTTTGATGTTTTTTTGTTAATATAGATTTTGATACTAAAATGAAATAAAATAAACATTGTAAGTTTTCAAATCATCTATATTATTATTTTGTGATAAAGGCGAAGACAATTTTAGGTATTACCATTTATTCATAATTATGGGGATCGGGTGAATGATTATTACACGGATATATATATATATATATATATATATATATATATATATATATATATATATATATAAAGATAATTTGCTTTAGAAGCATTGTTGAGTAAAGTATATTATTATTTATATTTTTTTGTCTTGAAGGCAGTTATAATGCGTATATCGTATACAATTCAATAATTAATGAAAATAATCATGACAAGCGAACTCGGCAAATATCGCCCCTACGTAGAACATCGTACAGCTGTTTCAACAAGCTAATTTCGCATGTATCGTTTGTTGCGTATCGCTGGCCCAGTAGTAGAGTCTCTGACTGTGCGTGCTGAGTTCCCGGTTTCGATTTCTGCCGGAGGAAAATCGTAAGTATATATTGGTGATGAGACAGTTGTACGATGTTCTACGTAGGGGGCGATATTTGCCGAGTTCGCTTGTTATGATTATTTTCATTGATTATCGAATTTTATAAGATATGCGCATTGTAACAGCCTTCAAGCAAAAAATATAAATAATACACACACACACACACACACACACACACATATATATATATATATATATATATATATATATATATTTATTTATTTATGTATTCATTTATGTATGTGTACGGTTGTCTGTTTGTGCACGTGTAAATGTGTGTGTGCTTATGTGTTTCTGTGTGCCCTTATGCGTTTGTATGTGAGTGAGAGTTGATATTGCATAGAGAGAATTACCACATGTTTATGATAACACAGAATCTTAAAGTGCCCTCGTCTAATCTTCAGAGGCTAAATTGCTGCCTTCAGCTTATAAGGTTTGCTTCTCTTTTTTAAAGTATATTTGTGAAAATTCGGATCATTTATAAACATGCGTTGGCAAGGAGGAAAGCATACGGGAGGTAGCCCAAACATCCTGCATCTATTCAAACACGGGGGCACGTAAAAGATTATTTGGCGCGCATTTATTTGCAGAATAAAACTGTGGTGCTATAGCAGGCGTTATCTATCATTAGACACATATATGACAATATCCTTGCGTTCACTGGTATATACATATCTAAAAGCACATATATCGAGAGAGAGAGAGAGAGAGAGGAGAGAGAGAGAGAGAGAGAGAGAAAGAGAGAGACAGAGAGAGCTGTCATAGATCTGATCTTTAAGTATTTATATATACTAGCAAATATATGCACCCTCCGGGTGCAAGTATTTAAGTTTTAATGTAATGAAATATCGTATTAAATTAGAAAGTCTAATAAGAAGGCAGATAAAAAGATTTGAAACAGAGTGGGGGTATAATAGAAAAATAGAAATGAAACTTACTCTTCCATCAATGCCGTCTTTCATTGCTGAATTTTACTTATTTAACTATTTAGTTAAATTAGGAAATAAAGAATAAATTACACTTATTTTTTCTTGTTAATGGATTTCATTTAAGATTCATTGAAGAGATTTTTGCTTATATTCATTAAAATAAAACCAAACAGTTAGAAATCAATAATACTAAGCACATATTTAATAAAATCACATTTTTAATATTAATATGTAAATTAGCCTTCCCGTTCACACTGCAAACCGCTATTTTGTATATATAAATACAATAGCATGTTATTAGTATGTAGATATGGACAACACTAATAAAAAGGTGAAGCAATTTTATTAATAATTGAGGTTTAAATATAAATAAAATCATGAAGAATGTGAAGTAAATAACTATGTTAATTGTGACTCGATTAGTAATATAGTTTCGGTTACAGACAGAAAAACACACAATCTCCATTATAATAAGATACTAGGGGTCTGCACCTGGATCTTGGAAAATAGAGAAGATTGGGAATGGAGGAACGGCATATGCTCATGTTTCAGGTCTCCATTAGAGATTGATGGCTGATATAGATCAGTGTCACTGCAGAATTACCAGAACACGATTGAAAAATATTGGACTGCTTTAATGATTCCAATCCTTGTTCTACCGATAACGCATTGCAGTTTGTACTGTGACACTCTCATTCTTTTTTTTTTACCCATGCACCAGCGGGATACCCCCATTGTAATATATATATATATATATATATATAAATCTAGGAAGTCCATTTGGTGTAGGGGTTGTGATATCGGCCTGTCAGCTTGGCAGTCCGGTTTCAAATCACGCTCAGGGCGGCCTTCCTATCTATAGCTCTGTTGATGAGGCCTAATAGGCCGAAATGTACATAGAGAGATTGATTTTTCTCGATTTGTTTAGCCATACATTTAAATAGGCATTCCCGCCTAATTCATTATTAATTAATTAATTTTCAAAATTAGGTACGACTCCAATTAAGCACATATTCTCCCAAAAATTGTCGGCAAAAAAGCCATTCCAAACATACCGTGTTTACAACATATATATATATATATATATATATATATATATATATATATATGTGTGTGTGTGTGTGTGTGTGTTTGTGTATATATATGTATATGTATGTGTGGTGTGGGGGTGGGGAAAATGTAGAACAAACACGGGATGTTACAGTGGATAGAAATGTGTTAGCCGTAGTATCGATGTTCGATCATTTCGGTTTATAAAGGAAATTTTTTTGGAAAAAAATTTCCGAACTCAACGTATTCAAAACATCCATCATCTTTTAGTTAAATAAATCCTTTTTTCTTCTTAACTAATTTCATTGTCCTGAAAAAGGTTTCTTTTATAAACCGAAATAGTCGAACATCGACAATACGAGGGTTTCCTTTATAAGCCGAAATAGTCGTACATCAATACTACGACTAATAAATTTCAATCCATTGTAACATCCCATGTTCATTCTACATTTTCTCATATACTGTTGGATTTATTTCCTCATTTTATACTACCATATATATATATATATATATATTTGAGGTGAATGTTAGTATTTGTATCCGTTGTAGGAGATACGTATACCGAAGTTTGGGCTCAGGTGTGAAGCATTAACATACTTATGCTAATATTGTTAGCGTAATATGTTAGTTGAAGAATAAATATCTGAAGACTCTGTGGTTTGTTTTGAGTTTCATGAAACTCAAAACAAACCACAGAGTCTTCAGATATTTATTCTTTATATATTATATATATACGAACCAGAAGCATACGGAGACGCAAAATCCACAACACACACACACATACATACATATATATATATATATATATATATATATAGACAGACAGAAATGCCAATGAGAAAATTTTGGCTAAAAAGTCCCCGATGCTATTATAGGTTCATAAAACCTGAAACATATCCGTCTGATGATTATTCACTTTGTTAAATATCTTAAAAATATCTATGATAGTATATCAACATTTTTGCGTTTCAGTTTTTATTAAACTATATTCAGGACGATGCTATGATACCTTATCTAAAATTTATTTTCAAATGAAAAAAAAATGAGATGAAACGCATAAATAATTCTTAGCGTTCAATTTTCGTTAATAGTGTTCCTTTTTAAAATGACGTATCGTCATAAACACTTTGACATTTTTTAAAATGATAACGGATATTCTATCGATTTGATATATTTTTGTAAACCTTTATGACAATTTACAATTTCTAACAGAAATTTTAATAATGTCAATTCGTATAGTTAAGAAAAAAAATTGAAATTTCAACTTAAAAAGAATATTTGTATTTATTTTTATTATTGTTTATCATTTTGAAATAGAATATTATAATTCATTTAGTTCACAAACAAAATGGAGTTTAGAAACTGTTTTGATGTTAAATTATATTGAAATCAAAGATTATACAAAATGTCTACAAAGGATTGATAAAAACTTACGAAATAAGAGATATTGTATCTATTTAGAACTAATTTGACTAAAATAATGTGATAAGTTGTTTTAATAGTATTATGAGTGGAAATAATGTCGAATTCAATAATCTTTCTGTGTTGTTTATTATGTATATTAAACAACATTTTAGAAATTTTAAAATTAAACCTATGTGGAGTTTAATTGTTGTGTTTAATTGATACGTCATTGTTGACTCCAATGTTATACTTCGGAACTGTATTGTTCCACGGTTTGAAGGCTTCAACTGGGATTGTTATCACTGACACCTGAATGTCCCGAATTCTTTTTTCAGTTTTTTAGGCTTAGTTCAGGTATTTTTCCAGCTTCCTTAGCTCCCATTCTGTAGTCTGCTAGCGCTCCAAAATATACTAGAAACATTTCCTGTTTGTTTGTAAATGAAAACTACGTCTGTTTTTCTAGTCTGGCTGGGCCTATATGTTTTTATCCCAAAGTTTCAAATAATTTTGTACGTTTCATTTTCGAGGGCAGATTATGGTTTTCTGCATATACCAATTATCAGTATAGCGAAAATTTAGTTTATTGCAGAATTACCAATGGATCTCTATCTGCACCCAGTCATGCCTATTATTGTATTCCTTTTATGACAGGTTCTTGTATTCACTAATCATGAGATTAACTTTCATCTCTGTCCCCACATAGCCTACACTCGCAATTCTCCTGAATAGTATCAACGTTTTCTAAAGTATTTTTCATGGAATTATCTTGCACTGCTGTTGTTGATAGAGATTTAGTTTATCTGTCCAAGATTTCACTTCGTAACCAAAATATCTCTGCTTCATTTTCCTTAGTTTCTCACTTAAAGTGTCCATATAATTGTTTTATTCCCATTTTTTACTTTTTATATTCTTACATTTTTATTGTCCTATTGTTATATTACTGTTACTGGTGGCTGTAGTCAATCTCACTTTGCTTTTATTACATATTCCGCAAGCCTTTGTATTGTTTCATAATTGCAATCATTTATGCTATAGAGTCTTCTTACTACCTTCTTTCTTGTCATAGATTCTATCAATGTTATATCTTGCATTGAAGGCCTTGTGCATAATCATCAATATGTTGTCCACATTTTCGAGTTCCTCCTTTTTCATTTCAGGAAGGTTACAGGGTATTTCATAAGGGACATTACAAAGGTATGTATTACTTTGATTAACTTCCTGCAGCCAAGTTATTATTCACTCCTTATGAGTATTTCACATCAGCGTTAGCTGATGGCCTTTCACTTGAGTCTGAGTTGAAACAAGTCTCCTCAGGTCTCCAGGGCTCTTCTGTTTATTATAGGAGATGGCAGTAATGCAGTATTCTGGGTGGTTTCGATTCTCCCTCTGATTTCCAGATTTTACAAACTTTTTACAATTTTTTTTGGACCATTCCAAGTGCACCAACTACAATTGGCAACACGTTGACTTTCATATTCCATAACTTTTTCAGTTCTCTGGCAAGGTCCAGGTATTTGTCCATTTTTTTCGTTTTCCTTCAGCTTCACACTGTGATCTGCTGGAACTGCAAAATCCACCAGTTGATAAGTTCTTTCTTTTTTGTTAATCAACACTCGGTCTGGTCTTCTTGCTGGGATAAGGTGACCCGTTTTTATCAAAGTTCATTATTATTATTATTATTATTATTATTATTATTATTATTATTATTATTATTATTATTATTATTATTTACAGTTAGTAGTTATTATTATTATTATTATTATTATTATTATTATTATTATTATTTACAGTTAGTACTTTTTTGCATAATTCCCAGTGGATCACCTTTCCAACCCAGTCATGTCTAGTTTTGTACTCCCGTTGTGCTTGTTTGCTACATTCGCATAGTACATGGTTTACAGTCTCATCTCTGTCACCACATAGTCTACATTTACTATTTTGTTGGGTCTTATCAATTTTTGCTTTGATATAGTTTGTCCTTATGGCATTAATCTGTGAAGCAATTATTAGTGATTCCGTTTCTATTTTGAGGTTTCATTTTTATTATTATTATTATTATTATTATTATTATTATTATTATTATAAATAGTAGTAGTTCTAGTAATTTACTACATGTACTCTTTCATACAATATGTAGTTTTTCCAGTACTCTTCTGAACATCTAGGTGATTTTATCAATGATATGTACAGGTTGGTTTCGATTTTTCTTCTGATTCTCAATTCCTCAACTCTTTTTTCCAAGGACACCAGTTAGAATTAGGATAACCGTTACCCACATGATCCACTTTCTTTTGGTTCTCTGGCAAGCTAGAGCTATTAGTCTAAATCAATGATTATAACTAAATTGATGACAATTCTGGTGTACGATTGATTTTCTCTTGTAGTCTAATGTAAGTTTAGTGCAAAGAAGTGAACGCAATGGTGTAAATATTCACTGATGTTTGATGATTTTAAAAAGAAAAAAAGAAATAGTGAAAAGAAGAGAAAAAAAAGAAAACATAAATAAAAAAGAGGGAATAACAAAATGAGAATTATTAAAGAACGTTCCCATCTGACGTGGTTTTAAGAAAACTGACATTTATTATTTTTACAAGTGAAAACTAAGAACAAAACTTATTCAACCTTTATCCATTACACACATTATGCACTCAATGAATACGCTAATATATATATATTATATATATATATATATATATATATATATATATATATATATATATATATATATATATATATATATATATATATATATATATATATATATATATATATATATATGTATGTATAATTTGTATATATGGAAACTTTGCACCGTACATACATAGATATATACATAACGTCAGAACCACACACAGAGACATATATATATATATATATATATATATATATATATATATATATATATATATATATATATATATATATATATATATTGTCTCTGTGTGTGGGTCTAACATTCTGACGGCATTTGTGTATGTACGTTTCAATAGTTTATATATTTACAAATTGTTTGTCAGAATTACTTCGTAAACGTTTAGAAATCATTTACACATGTTAGATGCCAGTGCCCATTTCTATGATAGATTGAAATGTTGGTCAGACATGAGTGCAATTTTGTTATCTTCCGCATTTTTACTCATACTTCTTTTAGGAAGTGAATAGGATAAAGACACTAGTAAGCACACACATTAACTAATCTCTTAATTGTATATCTATCTATCTATCAATATATCTGTATATATATATATATATTATATATATATATATATATATATATATATATATATATATAATACAAATGGATATACACTAATATATTCAATAAAAACGACATGAGGACACAAGTTTAACTACCAAACAGTATCTCTATACAAATACTCACATTATCCCACGCGCTACTGATTTCAAGAAGTAGAAAAAAGGATGTTGATTTTATCTGGAAAACTTTCCAATCATATATATATATATATATATATATATATATATATATATATATATATATATATATATATATATATATATATATATAGGTGTTGTGTGTGTTTACTTATAAAACATATATATATGTGTGTGTGTGTGTGTGTGTGCCATATTCATATATGAAAACGTTATACAAAAATGTTATAACTTTTTTTAATGTTGCGCATATAGGGCCGTGTTAGCTCAGTCGGTAGAGTGTTCGGCTAGAAACCACAAGGTTCCGTGTTCGATACCGGTCCACGCCGGTTCAGCGTATGAGTAGCACAGGAATCTGTAAAGTAAAGTAAAGAGCTGATGGTAGGTGTGGTGCTCCACCTCAGACGCTAAGATAATCTTCTTGGTCTAGCGCTAGTGAAAAGGGATAGACTCCCTCGCTGATTGGCTGATACCGACATTAGGCCGCCCGACGATTTTACTTTTACTATATATATATATATATATATATATATATATATATATATATATATATATATATGGCGGTGAGAGTATATGTTTGTGTTTGTGTGTGTATATATGTGTATATAACACAATGATGCTTTAAAAATGTAGAATATTTTAAATGCCCTTTTCACAGATCAATTTGTAATAAATGCTATTTTAATTTCAACTATGCAAGTAATGGAACTTTATAACAAAACCTATGCCAAACATTTCATTAATCTTTTGTATGACACAATCAAACGAAAGACCCGGTTGTTATAATGCAGAACATTTTTTTGCATGATTGTATTAAGATAAAATTATTCCCTTATAATTTTTCATAAGTGAGAAAAATAAAAATCTTTCCTCAACATTTAATTTTTATAGGCTATTTAATTGTAAATAATACTTCGCACACAACAGTAACACTTTGAAATAATTTAATTCATGGCTTAATTAATAGACTTATGTTTAACTTATGTTTAACTTTAACTAATTTTTCAAAGTTCCCTTAGGACTGGCGATGCTAATTATCTTCCAATGATTACGTTTTACTGTCCCACAAAATGTCCCACAAAATGTTTTCTGAATATTTCTAATCTTTATCGAAGGAAAGAATAAAGAAACGCCATAAATATATAAACACAACATTTAATGGCATATCAAGCTTCGCGGGTCATTTAATGCCAAAACTATGATTGTAAAAGTAGGGTAGTTGAACTATTAACCCATAGTAGGAGATGAGGGGGATTCGTACCTTTCCCGATGGTGTTAAGTGAACTTAATAGCGTGATTAGACTTCGAACTCACTTACTAGGATGTTGCAGTCCAGCATGTTACCCAGTACGGCATGGGGACTTCCCTGGTATGTGTGTGTGTGTGTGTGTGTGTGTGTGTGTGTGTGTGTGTGTGTGTGTGTCTGTGTTGGGATTGACATAGAATGATTCGCAGAGAAATGTTCAAATGTATTACTTTTAGGAGTTACAAAGGGTTAACAAGAGCAACAATTATTATTGTCATGCGCAAGCAGGATCTCATATATATAATATATATATATATATATATATATATATATATATATATATATATATATATATATATAATATATATTTTTAGAAAAAACAAACACATGACGTTATATTTCGCTGACAGAAATCTGTTTCGACCTTTATTGAAGTGGTCTCATCAAGAGCGAGATATGTGTGATAGAGAGACGGTTATTAAATACATTTCTGTCAGCGAATTATAGCATCATGTGTTTGTTTTTTCTAAAAAAACATTTATTTCATACTGTCGGATTCACTTCAATTCACTTTTTCATACTGTCTTTTGAAAAAACAAAATACCTGGATATCTACATCTTTCCGGTAACTAACGTGGTCTGCAGTGGCTGGAACCTTGAACTTTTGATACTTTCTTATACATTTTTATACATATTTACATCAAATTTTTTGAGTTTTCTTTATGAATTATAATGCTTCTAATTTAACAAAATAACATTTATTTTTTTATTTTCTAAACAGAATATGCATTTTTCAAAATAAAAAAAAAAAAAAAAAAAATTCCGGCTCCGAACTTGAACGTTTCGTTTGTACCACTTTTGTTTTTATAACGGTTTAATTACACCGTCTCTCTATCACACACATCTCGCTCTTGATGAAGACCACTTCAATAAAGGGTCGAAACTGTCGGATTCACTTCCATAACACTTTTTCATATATATATATATATATATATATATATATATATATATATATATATATGTGTGTGTGTGTGTATGTGTGTGTGCGTGTGTGTTTTGTCTGTATGTCTGTGTCTTATATATATATATATATATATATATATATATGAGTGTGCGTGTGCCGTGTGTGCGCGTGCGTGCGTGCGTGCGTGTGTGTGTGTGCGCGCGCGTGTGTCTGTATCTGTATGTATGCATGGTTATGTCATATTTGCGTATGTAAAGTATAAGATAAGAAATGAATAAGATAAGTAAATGAAAACAAAATATACCTGTTCTGGAAAAATAATTGCAGAAATTTGGTAAGTTAAAAAAGCTACCTATGTCAGAGCACAACTTGGGCAGGTTGTATTTTTTTCAGTTTTTTTTTCTTTCTTTCAGAACATACTATATTTACAGTTAATGTATTGTCAAGCAGTTATCAGACACCACATTTATCAGAAATCGCATCAATCACTCTATGTATACATGTATGTGGTCTTTTCCAGTGATTAATACACACACACACACACACACACACACACACATACACACACACACACACACACATATATATAATATATATATATATATATATATATATATATATATACATTTGCACTTTCAGCGTGACATATATATTTATTTTCCACATTGAATAATTATTTTACCATAATCTCTATTCTTTTCAGTGTCCTTAATTCAGTTTTGATCATACAATGTCTGCACTTGAATAAATATAGGAAGGGAAATTTAAAATACAAAATGCCAAATGTGTCCGTTTAATCGATATATATATATATATATATATATATATATATATATATATATATATATATATGAATGAGAACAGGCTTCCAAAGAAGATTTTATACGGGCAACTACCAAAGGCTAAGTGTTCTATTGGACGTCCTACAAGGAAAAATTGAAGGACAATTTGAAACGCGATATTGACCTGAGTGCTTGGGAAGATCTAGTATCGGATCGGAAGGAATGGCGTAAGACATGTTTCGCTAAACTAAAGAGCTTTGAACAAAATAGACTGAATCATAGAGATCGGTTCCGCCTAACTTTAAAAGAAAAACATTTAACTCCTGCCTTGGAGCATTTCGTTTGTCAGTGTGGCTTCATGGCTCGCAGCAGGGCTGGGCTGCTGTCACAGTCGAGGAAACATAAGATGTCTTCTTGACAGCATGCACAACATGGGAGGAATCAAATCACTCACTGCTGACCCTCATCTATTGTTCTCTATAGCAGAGTCCACCGTATATATATATAGGGGTACTCCCAGTGATATAGCGGCTAACGTGCTGGACAGCAACATCATAGTAAGCGAGTTCAAACCCCATTTGCGCTATTACGTTCACTTTTTAATTAAACGCTTGAGAAATATATAAACTTCCTCATACCCAAGCTATGTGTCTAACTAGTAATACTACTGTTTTTCTACAAGGGTGGCTTTTACATTAAATAACCCAGAAAGGTTGATATGTCATTACATAAAGAATCCTAACTAAACCAAGTACTATATGAGGTACACTAGTAGAATGGCTATGATCATAGGAAATGGGATCGTTGACCTGAATTCATATCCGAGACGATTTTTCCGCATTTAACTTCTCGCTAATATCGATGGGAAAGGTATGAATCCCTTTTCCCCTGAACGATAAGTAAATATCAGTGTGGACTGCGTTATTTTCACTGATTAGGCAACCAGTCTAAGAAGGAAGACTTATTTAAAACCAGCTTTACTCCTCTTAGATATGTTGATAGAGAGATACCCTTTATAGCGATATTGGTTGATCGATTGGTTTGTATTATAACTGTTGTTAGATTGTTCTGAGACTGACGTTATTTCAATAAACATGGTTTTCAATTACATACGATAAAATATACCTTCGCAATCCTTTTAACACAAGTATTCACTTCATTACACCCTCCCCCAGATATTTTAGCCATAGATTAGAAACAAAGAGTTATTAACACTGCAAGTGAAATTGGACCTTAGAGTAATGGCAACATAGGATGACTCCACACTCGTCTGAGATTCAGAACACACACACAATCCCAGTTGATTTAGCTGTATTGTATAGTTATCTTGCAAACATTGATTGCTGTTTTGATCCATTTGTTTTTCATTTGTTTTCTTTTTCCCTTTTCTATTTTCAAGGCCAATTATTTTGACATTTTTATTCTGACACTTTGATTCTGAGTCAATTAAAACCAGTACTACTATACAAGCAGTATCAACTTATGTTAAAATGGTCTAAAGAAAACCAACCATGGTGTGTGGATAATTAGATTAAAGAGTTATTCAGTTATGAATAAATAATCTATACCTGCCAAGGTGATAATGCTGGAAGTTTATTCTGGTGCGGTTGAAATTAACATTCAATGTTGACTGTCGGAAGAAACCAAGTAAATTCCCGAAGTCCTTTACAATGTCATTTAAACTACCAGTGGAGTTGACAATCATTACCTCAACAATCAATACACATGTGTATTGATTGAAATCCTGGATAGTTTTCTCCTTCTTTCGATAGAAAATGGGAGTGCTAATGATTGAAATCATTTTTACGGGCGATAAGCATCTTGTCACAGAGCTAAATTGTATTATTTTTTTTTGGGGGGGAGGGAGTCATATAGAATCGATGACATGGCCAGTGAATTGTCCAGATCTAAATACGAGAGAAAATGTATAGTGGACACTTTAAAAATGGACCCTGAGAAGGCTCCATCCACCAAGAAGATTATTAACAGTAATTAAGTAAAATTAGAAACACATCGATGAAAAATGTCGCTTCAAATTACTGAAATCCATGTCAGATAGAATTGAAGCTACCTTTAAATCCTGAGCTCCCAATTATGCTATGCTCAGAATAGAGATAGCCCCACTCGTATTCATCACACCAAAATCACTCCTGATGCGACAGGCAACCACAAAATTACCCGGCACGTTGCAAAAAAATGTGTTTATCTCCTGGTTTAGGGGTCAAACGGGTATATATGTGACAACAATAGCGACAGAGAGATAGAACACGTCTTGACAATTAAATGGACTTTTTTTTATTTTCACAGCAGATATTTATACAACTTAAACACTACTACATTTACTCTCGTAGAGAGAGGAATTAAAGAGAGATATACAGACAGCCAGACCCAGGCGGTAGACCGTACCATCTCACGGGCAGGGTAGGCAAGGGAGAGAAAAAAGTGAGATGTTCTTTCCCGACAAGGGAAAGGAGTGTGTATTTGGGCCGACTGCTTTCGATTCCGGCCGATTCTTATCGGGATTTTCTTTTCTTTTCTTTCATATGTCACAATTTCTTTTTTAGAAAATTATGACATTTCATTACAACTAAGTAAGTAAAGTCATGGTGGTGGCCTAAAGTCGGTATCAGCCAAAATTTCTTTTTTTTTTTTGTCAATAAATTCCACAATGTTTCCTCAGCGTCGTATTTTTTCATAGTATTTTTCTCTGTATGCCTTGGGTACAAACATACCATCGATTTGAATAATTTAATATAGTTTATTTTAGAACAGTCGATCGTTTTGTTTTACGGCGTGTCAACAATTTCTGGGTCATTTAATGCCGAATCAAGCGATGTTGATAAACAAAGGACATGTTGCTTACATTAACCGCTGTTGCTTAAGCGGTCACCCGATAAAATATCGAACAGGTCCATCTCGGCAAAACATTGGTCATCTAACGGGAACCGGTGTTTTCAGCGTGACTCGACAGTAATCAGTTTATTTCAGGAATATTTATGAATCCAGAATGTTAAACTCTTATAGAAACATGTTTATCGTCTCATCTTTCATTAATTCATTTACTGCTAAATAAAGAAAGCCTAAGTAAACAACATCTGATCGTGACAATTCCATTTTCTTTTGCCAGAGATAATATCAATAGGTACTGAAATATTAGCTTTAGGCACCTACTTCGCACTTCTGAGACTACAATCCATTTATCCTGATAGTAATTCCCTGATTCTTTTTGTAACCGAATTAAACTTTTCTACAATAAGATTTTCTCGGTGATGAACGTGATATTCGTTTCGATTATATTCGATACCAAGGTCTGAGTTTGGGATAATTTTGGCTTATCCCAACTTGGTATATATTCCGATTTTACAAACATCACTCTCTTCTTTCATTATTTTGAAATCAAATAAAAAACGAAACAAGTAAATACTAAATTTATGATGGCTTACTAAAAGGATGATATAAATAAGTAAATAACTTTATCACTTTTTTTAAATTTTTATATAAACATTATTTTGCCAAAAAGTGGCTATGAAATAATAACAATTATTAAGATTCCATTTCATCATATTTTATCTCAATAAATAAATAAATAAGTGATGGGGAATTAGACGAAAATTTTGACATTTTCGTTTATTTGAAAACCGCACATAATTTTTTCAAATTCTTTTGATCCACCCAGATAACGCTGGATAACCCTTCTAGTAAACGATAAAATGCCGAAACATCTAACATCTTAATTTGATCGCAATGATTAAGTATTTCCTTTGTAATTTTATCATCTTTTTTTTTTTAGATTGTAAATATAGAATTAAAAGATTTATAATTTAGTACGTGTCCTGGCATCATTTTTATGTGTTTGCATCACGCTAACTTAAGAACCTTGATGCACCTCTGACTCTCATCTTCAAATAACGAAGTGTTTTCCTCCATGACACACTTGCGATCTGTTCAAGTGATTCCAAATATTTAAGCATATCGGAATTACAGGAAACATAAGGTAAACTAATAAGTTGAGATGAAAGATAAAATGATTTGGCAAAATGTAAAAAAATCGAAGTGTAGTGTTGCATGCCACAGTATCCTGTACACGGATCACTCAGCCACTATGATTCTATCCTCATGCGTTACGATTGGCTACTTAGGACAAGCAGATGGAACCATTGGGGGTTCGTATCCCTATGCAGAGGTGCAGTCTGCGTGTTCTATAGTCCCAGTCAATAAGGCAGGTTACAAGGCCTCAACTACGATTCGTATCCTGCCATCCACATGTTCAATAACTTATTGAGCCCTCAACCAAGGTCGGGTTATTTGTACAGTTTTTTAATCTTTTATTTTCCATCTGTGGTCTGCCGAAATACACAATTCTCTTGCTGACAAATCTTTTTCCTCTTGTTAATCAGACCTTGTTTTTTTAACTGGAGTCTGAGTGACTACACAAGTTTCATAAGATTTACAGGACTCTTCCAATTATAATTTAAGTAGTGCTGAGGCCTGGATCGTTTCGATTCTTCATCTGATCTCGAATTCCATCAGTTTCTTTTACATGGTTTTGGGGACCATTCCAAGAGCCCGAATATATATTTGAAATATATTTAAATATATTTTGAACTATCTAAAAGCTAAAAGATTAAAATAGTTGTTGACAAGCAATCTGGGATTATCTAAAATGTAATTGCTTAAAAAGTAGTTGTGCAATTCAAACAAACTTTAAAACAATCTATCTTAAATCTAATTTCTTTAAATGGTACTTGACAAGATTTTAATCCAGTTAGGGTTAGGGTTAGTTTTAGGGTTGCATTTGAGGTAAGGGTTACAATTTTATGTTTTAACAATTGAAAGTGGAAAATGTCATTTTTCCACTTTGGAAAAAATTCATGATAGTCAAATTGACCTTCATCATTTCCTTTAATTTTTTTAAAATTTTGTAAAACTTCACATTTTTACCACAACGTCATTAACGGTATCTATATTTTTCATTTAGAAGAATTTTTTTATCTTTATCCTTCACAAAATATTAACATTACTTGAATTCAAAGTAGAAATATTTACAGGGCCAGTAAAATAAGCAAAAAATAGGCACTGCCAAAATGTCGTCTGCTTTTAATTTTAAAAATCAATTAAAATCTATTAAATCGATTATTTAAGGTCAATTTTTTGTCTATGGCTAAAAGTAGTAACATAATGAGCATCAGAAAAAAAAGAAAAAAAAGAAAAAAAAAAAAAAAGAAAAATAATAGTACATATGTAACTTATTTTTAATACATTTTAAACTATTTTTTCGGTCAATTTTGCTCAAATATATCGTAAACATGGTCGCCAAAAATGACGTAAAATCCGTATTTTACAAAATAAACTTACCCCTCCCCCTCCCGATTGAAAAAAAATACCAAAAATCAAGGAATTATCCGATTTTAATGAATAATTGTAGAAAAGAGTTAAAAAAGATCAACAAAATTATTTTTTAACTTTTTATTTCAAATTTAGTTTTTTTTATTTTCGGTAGTTATTTTCTACCAGGATAGCCACCCTTAATTTTTTTCTTCTATTCACACCTTTAGTTTTTTGTCTTTTTATTTATACTATAATTAGTTTCAACTTTATTTAAACCCACCGATATTTTGCACCAAAAAAATAAGGGGTTGGGTCAGCGTTAATTTACCTGAAAAAAAAATCAGTTAGTTTTGAAATAAAATAACTGATGCATTATAGAATTCATTCATTGATAACACTGAAAATTTCATGAAAACCGGATTATTCACCGATTTTTAGTAAGTTTCTTTCAATCGGGGGGAGGGGGTTGATTTAATTTGTAAAATAAGGATTTTGCGGCAAATTTGACAGTGCCGAGCAAGTAGGTTTTTATATTTTACCGAAACCAGCTAAATAGCATCTTCCTAAATGTTTTACTAACAAATATTTGATGTGCTTACTCCTTTGACTCTATAAATTTTAAAAATTAATAATTAAAGTAATTAAAAAATCTATTTTAAAGCATGATATTCAATTTTAGTTGAGCGTAAAAAGAAAAACTTTTGTTTTGTTTTATTAAAATAAATAAAAGTTCTTCTCTATAGCCTATAAAGATAGAAAAAAGATTTAAGCGTGGGAAGGGAAATATCTCTCTGGCTGCTAATAAAGTTTTTTCACGCACACTTCTCTTTGTCTTAACTCTCTAGACAGAATATTAGAGAGGGGAAAATTCCAGCAGATATTTCAGAGAGAGTCAAGTGAGTTTTTGACTTAATTGCAAATTACGACTAATTAGAACCAATTAAAATGGATTTTTGTCAAACATTTAGTAATCCTAAAACTAAGGAATGAATTAGAATAAAATTCCTGTCATTAAACTGACCAGGAAAAAAGCCTTTAGAGATTAAAAGGTGAAAATCGCAGCTTTAGTGTAATAATATATATATATATATATATATATATATATATATATATATATGAGGAAAATGAGTAAAGAAAAGAAAAGTAAATGGATAAAATGAATTTAATCGATCACTTACACATGTGTTTCGGTCAGTTTATGTGTGTGAAAATATTTCGCACACATACAAGAATCGACCTTCATCACAGTGAACATTTATTTTTCATAAAAATAAATGTTCACTCTGATGAAGGTCGATTCTTGTATGTGTGCGAAATATTTTCACACACATAAACTGACCGAAACACATGTGTAAGTGATCGATTAAATTCATTTTATCCATTTACTTTTCTTTTCTTTACTCATTTTTCCTCATATTGTCGGATTCAATTCCTTTTCCATTTTTACACACACACACACACATATATATATATATATATATATATATATATATATATATATATATATATATATATAGTAGTAGTAGTAGTAGTAGAAAATTGAACAATCTCCGATAAGTTTTTAAATTATTTTTCAAGAATAAATTTAAATAACGATGAATTATAGAAAAATAAAGCTCTGCAATTTTTTGTCAAAAGCAGCATTGATGAAATCAATATTTCAAAAACTTATTAGAAACATTCGACATTGGCAATAAAAGAACATCAGTAAAAAATGTACAAATATTTTAGTCGTAGAATTTGATGATTATTGATATATGATTATACATCTAGATATTTAATATAAAAACTTCAACAATAAAAAAGAAGCAATAAAAGACTATTAACAGCCGAAAGTAAATGGAAACAAAAACAAAATATGAAAAAAAGCATAGAAGAAGGAAATAAAGAGAGGAGCGAGAGAAAGTGAGAGAAAGAGAGAGAGAGAGAGAGAGAGAGGGGGGGAATATATGCGAATACAATAGGGTACAAAAAGAAAGATTTTGTACATTTAGGCAAAGGATAAAAAAGAAAGAGGTGTCGATATGTAAAAACTAGAAATCCACAAAACAACAGATATGTAGATGTATATATACAATGTAGAAAGAATGGAAAAGAAAGAAAGAAAGAAAGAAAGAAAGAAAGAACGGAAAAGTAGTTTAGGGTATAGGTGAACTCAAGACAAAATAAATAAGAAAGAAAGAAAGAAAGAAAGAAAGAAAGAAGATGAAAATAAGGTTCCAATTTGAGAAAGATAAAGAAATAACGGATAAGTAACGGAAAATAAATAAGGAAATACAGACAGCATGACAGACAGACAGACAGACAGACAGAAAGAAAGAAAGAAGAAAGAAAGAAAGAAAGAAGATGAAAATAAGGTTCCAATTTGAGAAAGATAAAGAAATAACGGATAAGTAACGGAAAATAAATAAGGAAATACAGACAGCATGACAGACAGACAGACAGACAGACAGAAAGAAAGAAAGAAAGAAAGAAAGAAAGAAAGAAAGAAAGAAGATGAAAATAAGGTTCCAATTTGAGAAAGATAAAGAAATAACGGATAAGTAACGGAAAATAAATAAGGAAATACAGACAGCATGACAGACAGACAGACAGACAGAAAGAAAGAAAGAAAGAAAGAAAGAAAGAAAGAAAGAGAGAAATAAAGAATGAAGATGAAAATAAGGCTTCAAATTGAGAAAGATAATTAAAACAAGATAAAATAAAAACAAAACAGATATACAAAAAAATAAGAAGAAAAAGAAAAAAAAATAAATAGAAAAGTAGAGAAATGAAATAAGACAAGTACTCGTAGATATAGTATCCTGTAGCAACTCTGTAATTATATTAAGTATCACAGGGCAAAGATTGAATGGGCTTACATTGGTGTGATTTCCAAGAATACACAAGACAGACGCTCTGTGAATTCTTGTAACTGATATTCCCTTATTTTTTTCCTGTATTCAAATTTGTATTTATTTGGTTGCGGCGTTCAGTGAGACGAAACACATAAAAAACGCACACTTATTCATCCAGTAACATAGAATCATGCACACGCAAAACTGTGAGTACAAGAAGGTCAAAAAACTTCGTGGGGAGATGTACGAATATCGTAAGTATGTGTGGTCTGCCTCACAATGACGTATCAATTACATTTACATACACATAGATATATATTCAAATGTAATTGACATATATATATATATATATATATATATATATATATATATATATATATATATATATAAGATAAAAACAGATAACAAAGACACATACAGACTTCTGGAGAAGATGGTTGTAGACGTTCATATATATATATATATATATATATATATATATATATATATATATATATATATATATATATTTCTTAGACTAATCCAGTTTTATGGTATATAAACATATACATACATGTGAATGTGTTAGCGTATCTATATTATTATATTTAAATGTAGACATTAAAATTTCATATATATATATATATATATATATATATATATATATATATATATATGTGTGTGTGTGTGTGTGTGTGTGTGTGTGTGTGTGTGTGTGTGTAAGTTGAAAAGTGGAAATTCTAGTTATTATTATTTCAAATATGAAATAAAATAATAAGAATAGAAAATTAAATATTCTATAATTTACTATTATAATTATTTTATTTCATATTCAAAATAATAATAAACAAAATACGATGTGTACATAGACAAACTCTCGGGCGAAACACGTGTTGGCATTTCATTGAACCATTTTTATCCATTCAACATTTTATTTCCTTTAATTATTTATCCTTTCTACACACACACACACACACATACACACACACACACACATATATATATATATATATATATATATATATATATATATATATATATATATATATATATATATATATAGCGGTGTTTGACGGGTTTAAACTCAGACATTTGCTTCCCCTCGACCTGTTGCCATACCAAGGTTAAAGAGCGAAGTTTGTCATCATTTAACCATAGCTACAGAATAGTAGAATTCTGATATTAGCTTTATGTGAAATGCAAACTCACTCGACCAGGATTTGAACTCCTCTCACTATTTCAATTTACTATGACTATAACCATTACACAATGAGTGCTTTTATTCTAAGATGGATATTATTTCCATAGAATCTATAGTAATCACTAATGTGTACGACATACAAGCAGACATACAAGGTGTGCCAGAAAAGTATCAATATTTTTGGGCTTTTGACACACCTTGTATTCTAAAAGAAGCAACAACGTTGCATTCATTATTTTTTTAGAATACAAGGTGTGTCAAAAAAGTACCATGTTTAAAGCTGTATTTACCAAGATTAAAATGAAGAATGAATGGAACGTTATTTTTTCCAGAATACAATGTGTGTAAAAAAATACAACAAAATGTAATACTTTTTTGACACACCTTGTATATCTCTTGTCAGCCATATCAGATATGGCTTGAAGGAGTATGTATAAGATTTCTTAGTTATTTTTGATTGACAGATTGATTAAATAACTCTAGACGGGTTGAGATGCCATAGAATGCATTGAATGCATTTAATGGCATCTCAACCAGTCTAGAGTTATTCTATGCTTAAAACTTAGGTTATCTCATTAATTCGACGTTTATACTTACATTTTTATATAGATGCATGTTATAAATTATTTTTGCACACGGTCCTATCGAAAACGAATAATCTTTAAACAGATCCATTTGACCCATAACAGGTACTACCACTCCGGGTCAGAGTGGACCAGTGAGTAATTCCAATGAAGGATCGACTCCACACTCCCCTGATTTCCAGTACTGGCACCACAATATCAGATTAAGTTTAGTGACATACCCAAGACACCCCTTTAGGGCGTTCCCTTATACAGAGACACAATAGGCATATTCTAAACCACACCGACATGACTACTCAATATTTGCGGGGTTTTCATTGGTGAAAAAAATATTTTTACGTGTTTATTGACCTCTGTTTAAAAATCAGCGTCTTTAGCAGATAAGCCATAAAAACACACACTTAAATACGGAATCTTTATATAAATATAAATATATATATATTGTGTCTGTATCTGTTTTTTATATATATATATATATATATATATATATATATATATATATATATATATATATATATATGTGTGTGTGTGTGTGTGTGTGTGTGTGTGTATATATGTTGATAGATGTCTGTATTTGTTCTTGTTTATTGCACTCGCATGTTTACATATAATCTCAAGGTATAAGTAAATATGGGTTTAAAACTTATCTCTGTTCGTTAATTCTTGCACGTGTGCAGATTTGATACCACGGATTATTGACTTCTTTCGCTAACTTGAAAAAGCAATCTAAGACTCTATCAACGCCCAACTTTTAGGTCTCAAGTCGCTGATGGTGGTGGGTAGAGGGGAGCTCTAAGAGACATATCTGTCCTTATCGTTTCCAAATTATACACCGTCTCCGAGTTGAGATACAATGTTGTATCGGTTTGCACATACATCTGTTGTTAATTTATTATTTTCGTGGCGGCTATCGGTTTTGTGAAGATTCGAAATCTCCTGATACCTAGACAACCCAACATTACCCAAACCATCTTTATCCCGGATTGACACAACCCAACCAGACAGTTCACCAAATCAGCATCTACGATTCTTAGAAATAATCTTTTAAAGTAAAACCAGGATATTTTTTTGTATTTTAATTAAAAAACATTGGAAAGAAAATACGATTACACCATGTAATTATTCTCGCACAGTCGGTGGGGCTTAGAATTGTAGGTGCATGGTGTAATGGTTAGATTCGTAGTAAATGGAACCCTCGAACCACGTTCAAATCCTGGACGAAGCTACAGTTCCCATACGACTAATATCCTTGTGAAGGTATGAATCCAACTATTCTCCCTCCAGCTATGGGTAAATAGTAGAACAAATTGGGCTCTTTAACCTTGGTTAGGCAACCGGTATAGAAGAAGGAAAACTCTGAATTTGAACCTGTTAAATCCGCTTGGCGTGATCACTACTAGAATAGGCTCAGTCCTAATTAGAGCTCTAAAAGAAAAAAAAACTTACTGTACCCACTGCAGTGAGGTAGGATCCCAACCCCACTAAATATACAATAAACTGAATCCATGGTGAGGATCCAGTTTGAGAAATGTGAGGAGTGTGGTGGAACCCATCATTGCCAATACTTCCAGGTCCACTTTGACCCGGATTGGTAGTAGCTGTTCGTATCCAATCAATGGGTCAAATATATATGCTTTAGAAATACTCCTAATCGGTTGAATTCTGCGCAAAAATAGCTTATGAACCAAGTACATGAAATACGTAAATATGAACGTACAATAAACTATATTCCTTAAACTTTATGCCTAATTAACCCTAAACGGGTTTATCCTGATAAAATCAATACTTTTCGTTTTAATACGTTTCGTATCACACTGTTGTTCCTCAGGGGTCACACATTTAATTATTGTACTAGATTATCTTTGCTTAACTTCAGGAGATGAGTTAGTGAGTTAAGCGTGACCTCACCGTAAGTCAGCACACTCTTAGTAAAATCATAGACATATGCTAAAATTGCAATAAAAATATGTCCCCAACAAACATATGGAGTTTCAATTAACTTTGAAAATAGCTGGTGGCCTAAGTTTAAAGTATAGCATGAGAAGTTAGCAGACCATTGTAAGTTGGTCGTATATACTCCCACTTTGGTCGAGTACTTTAAATAGGGATTTAATTGTAAAATTCACCGTTCTGGCGTGTTGCTAACCCTCGCTTTGTTTACAAATGTTTGAGGACTCTAGTGAATTCATTTCCGCTTAGAAATGTAGCAATTATATATTCTCCTATATTTGACAGTTGCCTCTGTCCGCATGGGTAAGAGGCTTGGCGAACGAAAGTTCATTCGGGTCTCAAACCCGGCCAGGGGTAGCTGTTAATGTATAAACACACTGATTATAGGTGATACCTCGAAACACGTGTCTATGGATTACTTATTATATATATTATATATATATATATATATATGTGTGTGTGTGTGTGTGTGTGTGTGTGCGTGCGTGTAATTTGCACAGTTATATGGCACCAAGTATTCCGGTCCGTAAAGTATTTTAATACAAATAATTTTCAAACATATCTATTTGACCCATAAGTGGGACCCTAAGAATTACTACCACTCAGGATCAGAGTGGTCTTGGGAGTAATGGTAATGAAAAGACAATCTACATTCCCTACAGTTCCAGAAATGGAGCTTCACCCTGAGGTGTAATTTAGCATCATATTCAGGACCCCTATCTTTGATTGGTCTTATTCCTCTTCAGAGGATGTAGGTTTATTTTTGAGAGGGCTTTTAGATAGCGATCTTAACATCGCTGATATAATAAAGCCTGTAAATTATAAGAATTCATCTTAATTTACGCTACTATAATTTTCTTGTTCTTTTCAATAATTAAGACCTTGTGATAAACGCCACAGATAAGTTATAATGTTCTGTTTAGCCAAATATGATACGATTTAATCACATGCACCAAATGCCCTATGGTGGCTGACCTTGTCCCAGGCCCTCAGACCAGGTTCATTTCGCTGCGGCTGTGTATATTCAATTAAGAATATCCCTCAAAATAGAAACTTTACTTAGAAGGGCGTTTTCCGCTTTTGTGACACTTGTGCCTCAAGTGGAATAATCAGACATGGAATGTTTCGTACCTAAATCATCAGAGTCCCCATTCTGACAAGATATCCACAAATGAATGGGTAAGAGGTAAAGGAAGTAGACTGCAAGAAGACATGTATGAAAAAAACGTAAAAGTAAGTACAAAGAAAGTAAAGGAGAAGGAAGAAAATCAAAAGAAAGGGAAAAAAGAGGAAGCGTTGAAAAGTTGTTTTTTAAAAGTGAAAAGAAAGATTAAATAAAGAATGGAAACAAATTTGAAGTGAACGTAAAATGCGGATGGGAACGTACATTGAATGAAAAACAAAACAGATTAAGGAAAAAAGGAGAAACAGAAAAAAGGAAAATGTTACGAAAACAATTAAAAAAAGGAAAAATGAAATAAATAAACTAGCAAAAATTTAAGGATTAAACCTAATCTTTTTAGCTTTGATATGATTGTAGTATCTGTTCCACAACTTAAGCTATATTATTTTAATTCATTGGACTGTTGTCTTCATCTTTATCATGATATAGGTAAAAAGTCGTCGGGGCGGCCTAATGTCGATATCAAGCCAGACAGCGAGTCTATCCCCTTTTCATTAGTGCTAGACCAAGCTTATTATTTTTAGCATCTGAGGTGGAGCGCCACACCTACCATCAGCTCCTTACCTTACCGCCCAGATCCCTGTGCCACTCATATGCTGAGTTGGTGAGGGTTGGTATCGAACTATAAACCTTGTGGTTTCTCGCCGAACTGAGCTAACCCGGCCCTATCGTGACATATATAAGCAATAAACACTACGTTTCGGTCGATGTACCATTCTTCAGATGAACCATGTCTCTCCGCGCCTAGCAATGATTCAATTTTGGAAATTAGTTTGAATAGTTTGGCTTTGAGAAAATGCGGCATTGAACAACTAATGGAGATCTCATTCAAATAATGACGTCTTTGTTTTTGAATGAGGTCTGCATAAGTTCTGCAAAGCCTCATTTCAAAAAATTAGACGAATAATCTAAAGCTCTGTTTTTTGTTTCGTTATCGAGATTCATATTCATTGATTCTCAAGCAGTTCACAGAAAGAAAGCGAGATTTCTAATTCAGGGGATTCCCCTCAGGAGCAGAACCCGCCCATTAGAGAGAAAACGGTCGGTCGGTGCTACCGTGTAATTATTATTTTTTAAGCACTCGTGTGACACACCGGATGAAAAAAAAAAACAACAATGCATCACCTTCCCTGTTGTGTGGAAGATTATAAATGCTCAGTGATATATCATGCTTTTATGGTTACAATAATAAATTATAAGATGAACGACAAAACAGTAACATTTTCATATTTTCAATATTAACTGATATAATACGTAAATATCTAAATCGTTAATTTGACGTTTCGTTTAATAGTAATTAATTTTTAATTAGTTGGTTGTTTTTACGGCATGTCAATAATTAATGTGTTATTTTATGCCGTAGAAGACGTTTTTATTTCATTCATTCTTTTTTAAATTCATTTCTGTAAACAATTTTTGAACTCAGTTTTTAAAAATGCATTTTAAACATAAATGGGACCCTAAGAGGTACTAACAGTGTTGCTTAATCCTTTTGATCATATTGAAAATATACAGTTGCTGGTTATGGAATTTGTCATCCCTTTTTGATTTCAAATTAAACAACTTCATGCATTCATAATGAATTGAATTAGGCTGTGAAGATTGGCAGGCATTTTGTGTGAGCAAGGACCTTGAGTCCATAAACATTAGCCTAGTAGCCAAAGTCAACCATCTTACCTGATTTATAGGACCAATTTTCCATCTAGCAAAGCTAGGGTCTACCTTTCTTCTAGGAATCCTTAGTGTATATTCCAAGAGAAATGTCTGGTCTCAACTGATGATATCTAATCCCTTGATTGTAAAACAAGAAGTATCCAGAGGACTACCAACTGTTGTAAATGTTATTTGGGGTAAATGATGGTGATGAGTACATTATTTCGTGCTGCTTTTTTAAGATAACCTGTTTCTCTCTTCAGGTTTCCCCTTTCTTAGCCATGACAGGTCATCTCTCCATTTAGTAAGTGGAGTGTATAAGTATGGAATCACACCTTTGTTGCTAACTCCAAGTGGTGGGTTGTATTTGGGTCCATAGATCTGTTAGAAAATTATGAACATCTATATATTAATATGCTTGTATCTCCGTGTCGTCATCTAAAATAAATAATCGACCATCCATTAGAATT
Source organism: Doryteuthis pealeii (assembly GCA_023376005.1). Classification (NCBI taxonomy): domain Eukaryota; kingdom Metazoa; phylum Mollusca; class Cephalopoda; order Myopsida; family Loliginidae; genus Doryteuthis; species Doryteuthis pealeii. The sequence goes on from CM042140.1 coordinate 118,605,674, forward strand.
AGCAATATAAACGTGAAAGAAAGTAGAGAAAAGTGGGAAATAAATAAATTAACAGCGTGGGAACGTCAACTACACTACGAACACTTACGGTAAGAATGTCTGAAATTGTTAAATACAAATAGAAATCTACAATGATTTATCTCAGATGTTATTTCCGCGAAATAAAGTAATAACTGAAGAGTGAAAGAAAATTTACCAAGTATACCAAGGAATTTTGTAAGGCTTATTGTAGTACCATCAACATACCTGAAAAGAGCTCTAAAGTGAAGCTAATTTTGATGAAAGGGGACAAATAATAGTGTGTATACTCTATATCTTTTTCTCTCGATATGTTACAAGTCCAGCCTCATAACCTGTATTTGTATTGGTAGTGTTTCCCTAAAAAGACTCAAGGGTAGCCATGCTGTTAAAATCTTGAAAAACAGAAACAACCTCCTCTGCCGGAACAGCCAGTTGCACCAATATTAGAGATAGACTTATGCGTGTGATATTCACTTTCATATTCCATCTCCTGTGTGAAAGTTCCGTGGAGTTCTGATTCGTTTGCTTTTTTCAGGATTTTCTCCCCCATTAGCTTTCACAATTTTGGGAGGCAACAAAGTATCTGTAATTTCTTACAAACAAGGTTTTCTACCCTTTCCTCATGCTTTTCATGGGCATTTGATTACATCCTTCTCTTTGCTCTCTCTATTTTTGCATTTATGAGATGATATTATTCATATCAGTACTAGGTTTGAAAAGACCTGTAACCTCTAAGTCTAAGAGCAAGGCTCCTAGATTGGAAAGAAATATTAACGCTGGCTAATTCAATATTGAAAGAGAATTTTCCAACTATTTATTATTAAAACATCTGAAAAGAAAATGTATTGTATGATATTATCAGATATTGTATAAATTGAATGAAAATTTCCAAATTAAGGTTGAAAATAAAATTAGAAATATATGATAAAAGTAAGAGGATAAAATTCAATGGAATGAATGCAAGTTCATAGATTAGCACGTGAACACGACTGATTTCCCAAGGAAAGACAACAACTTTCAAACTGATTATTAAGGTATTTTTAATAATTAAGTCTTTTTTAATATAAAATTCAACAGGTTAAAGCGAGATAATTTCTACAGGATGAAAGATTCTAATAAGAATAAGACCACATACGTAATGATTTGTATTTTGAATAAAATCTGTTACAGTGTTTAATTAAAACAACAACTTTTATTCGATTTATTTAGAACATTATGGATATTGAATTTTTAAAAAATCTATAATTCAACGTATTTTCTACATTTGTTTTCTTAAAGACACGCTTTTAATTAACCACAGGAGAACGTCACTTTTGATCCCGTTCTTGCTTACCCGGCAGTGCCTAGCATGTCTTGTTCGTCTAATCCCAGTGTTTTAGGTGATAGGAGACAAGTAGTCGTACAACCTTTTTTTTGTGGGATGCTGCTTCCAAGATTTTTTCAAGACAGCACACAGCATCCTCCAGCTTTTTTCCCGGTTGTTTTGTTAGAGTTCAAGTGGTGTAGCAATACAATAGTACTGAAATGGCTAAAGTTTGAAAGAATTATCAGAGAGATCTTAATAACAGCATAACTGATTCTAAATAATAATTATGTTTTTAACAAGTGTCTCGATTGTAAATTGTGTTTTCAGTATTTATTCAGTAATGACTGTTATTTTTGAAACATTTTATTTTAGCCAATAAATAAATAAATAAATAAATAAATAAAACAATTGTAGAACTTTAGTTTTAAAGTATGTCACTTCTTAGTTTATTTATCAGTGTATAACTTTTTAATTTTCCGAAAACATTTTTTCAAGTTAGAAAATGCATATTCCTTATAAAGATAAGTCCACGGGGGAATTTAAATAGTTAAAATATTTCGAAAATTAACATTTCTTCTACAACAGGGATCTGATCTGAATGGTGAAATAAATAATGCATTAGAAATAAAACATAATTTGGAAAGATTTATTTTAGAGAAAAGATTTTTAGAAATATATATTATTTAAAAAAATACAATCCCGCATTTCATTCAATTTTTAAAACTTTCTTTTTAAAGAAATCCCCATGGGAAAATGAATATTTTGTTTATTAATCCATGGTTTGGGTTGTTTTTTTAATAGTATATCAGCCTTCGTAGGTTATCCAAGGCAAAATCCATCCTTGTAGAAGAAAAGTAGTGATACTATTTAACCTATTATGTAGTGGATGGGGACGTTATTTCTTTTCCCAAAATAGTACAAAGTGAATGTAATAGGTCTACTTGAGTTAGAACTTGTTTAATTACGAAATTTCAGTCCAGCACATAACCCATTTCGCCAGGGGAATCCCCTTTATTTAGCAATGAGACGAAACTTTATTTCGATATAGATTTTACTAAGATTCAATTCTAAGTTAAAATATTAAACTAAAATAGATAAATGAATTAATTATTCTGAAAAGAATATGTTGCAGAACATATTTTTTACTATACTGGTATTTACGATACTATTTCCACTAACTAGGCAACGCCTGGTATCTCTTGTATTATTTCTTTAATGATATTTCCTCTAGAGCAGTCGGGTCAGCACTGCAGCACATCCTGTGACAATAACTGCGATACGCTGCTGAAAGTTATATAAGTTTTAAATGCAATCCATGCCAGTTGTTTGTTCAGCTGAGAAGGTGTGACTATAAAAGTGCGGTGGTACCTTGACTTGCAAGTGTCCCAACTTACGAGCTGTCAATCGGTCGTTTTTTGTTGTTGTTGTTTTTTTTTTTTTTTTTATTTTGCTAGCAATTGAGGTAGGAGTGAGCTTTAAATAGGCCTATGTTAATAAATTCACAAAAAATATCATTTAAGTTTCCAAATTTATTACGCCAAAGAAAAATACTTTTTTAACAAAATATAACTTTAAGATATATTACAGCACATAATTCATTACATACTTCTTTATTATGTTATACAATACAAGGCTATATTACTCATTAACAAATGTAACAAAAATAGGGTTTTGTTGGTCTGGAACAGATTAAATACATTTCAGTTAACTTCAAAAAGGAAAATTAATTTGATATACGAGAAAATTGAGTGACGAGCTGAACGAATTAAACTCGTAAGTCAAGGTAATACTGTGTCTCATTTGTGATCTTCTGTTATTATTCATTTTCCTGTCATGATTTTTCTTCTATTTTATTATATACGAGTTATGTTCAAAACCTATAGAGATTTACCAAGACACAAATTAACATTGAATGAAATGCTAATTTTCTTTCAAATTGTCTCGTTGGTATTCAACCATCTTATTTTGTATCCAATTCGTCAAAACATTTCTGCAACTTCTGGTTTGATATTGCGTGAAGCTGCAATGTGGTAATTTTATGAATGGTCTCTACGTCTTCCAATCTTACTCTTGAGGAATCTTTAGATCAAGACACGATCAAAAATCTCACACACCAAGGTTTGGCGTGTATGGAGGATTTTACAGTTACGCAACTTTGTGCTTTGCTTGAGACTTCTGATAAAAAGTTGTTTGTTTTATTTTCAAATTGACATGGCTGAGACTTCATCATTCATACGCATTCATTTAAAATTTGAAATTTATTATTTCATTCTCAAACCACATATTGTAGGGTATGTTTATAATTCAACCTAAATTCATGGTCTCCCATAAAATTCAATGTTTATACTCAACAGTCAAGTTGGTTATAAGTGACTTTTTAAAAAGTTACCAGAATCCTTTTAATACTTGTTTTATGCTATGGGGTTATTCTTTCGGTTACGAATCACAATGTTCCTGGTTTGATACTGGCCCACGCCAACTCAGCGTATGAGTAGCACAAGGATATATGCGGTAAAGTGAGGAGCTGATGGTAGGTGTGGCGCTCCACCTCAGACGCTAAAATAATCTCCTTCGTCTAGCCCTTGTGAAAAGAGGATATACTCCCTCGCTGTCTGGCTGATACCAACATTAGGACGCCCCGACGACGTTACTTCTTATTATTATTATTATTATTATTATTATTATTATTATTATTATTATTATTATTCCACAGCTTTTTTAGTTTTCTGACCCTTGTACTGTTTATCTTTTCACTTTATTTTCTTTTGACTATATGATCGGCTGGAACGGAAAAAAGCTATTTTATTCTTGTTAAATAATACTACGTCTGGCATTAAAAGCCCTAAAGAATTTAATGCGTCTCATTTCTTAGGAAATATTATTATTTGAGCAAACTCCATTTGTCAGCATGGCCAAAATGTAGTCTCTTGCACAATTCCCAGTGAATCACATTTCCTACCCAATCATGCATACTCTCTGCATTATTTTGTGTCAGTTTGATTATTCTCTACGTGTGACGGTACATAATGTTTTTTTAAGAGAAATCCGATTGCGCCTTTCCTAAGCTTTCTAGCGGTCTATTAAATGCTTTAGATTATATCATCAGGTTTTTTGTTCTGCGTGGTCCCAATTTTTCATCGGATTTCTAGATACTCTATTTTTATTACAATGTTCTTCGGGGTCGTTCCAAAGGTTCCAAGTATAATAGTTTTTCACTATCGCCTAATTATTTTATATTTTTCAGCTTTCTGCATAAATGCAGCTGTTATTCCAGTGTTTAGAATTATTTTCCTTTCACTATGTGCTCTGCTGTAACGACATGGAGCCCTTGATGACTGGTTCTTGTTTTCTAGTCTACAAAAACTTAGTTTGGTCTTCTGACCAGGATTTGAGCATCCATTTCAATCTAAAAGATCAAGATAATGTTTTGCATCTCATTTTCACGTAGTACGTATATTATATTTCAGTATTGTCAATCTTATATACTTGTGCAATTCACAGTGGATGATCCTCTGAACGCTATCATATCTTTTTATATACTATCTTGCTTATTATAATGTTTATGTTTAATTTCTTTCTCATCTCGCATTTACTGTTTTCCAATGTCTTATTTATTCTAGATGAAACAGAATTTCTTTTTATGGCGGTATTCTGAGCTGCTATTAACATTGAATTAGTTTCTTTCTTTGGTTTCTATATGAGTGGATATGTCCAAATCATCTCATATGAAATCCCTAACTTGTTTTCTGAAGTAGAAATATAATTGTTCTTCCTGTCCCTTTTGTTTTCTTAACTTTATATTTATTGTTTTCTTGTTATTGTGCTATTTTTCTTGTTGCGGTTTAAATATATTCTTCCCATATGCATATTTGCGCATTTTTTCTTTAATTACAATCAATCTAAAACAGAAACAAGCAAAGTATGCCGGAATGAACAGAAAAAATCGCAAGATTCCATATATACTTCTCCACATAGTATCCTCCTTCTCAATCGTGCAATTCCTCTTTTTAATATTAGCATGAGCAACCGGCGTGTAGAAGGTTTGACAGGTGGACAAAATGTTTTGGATCAGCATTTTATAATATTCAGACAGAAAAAAAAGTTTCCTGGGTGGTCACGTATTTAAATAGCTAGAAATAAGAAAATTGATAGGTTTGAATTTTTCTTAAATATTTTGCAACATAAACAGTGAGCAGGAATATTGTTTTGCTGTAAAAGTATAATTTTCATCAACAGCATTCAATTTGTTTATAACATCAATAAAAAAAAACGTAACTGAAAAATATTCCCCCTGTGAAATAAACGTTAATAATCGTACGAATTAATCAAATAAAAACAAATTCTTACAGCAGATTTACAGCGATCGAACCTGAAGAATCTCTGAAGAGGTAATTCGAACTAGAGAAAATATTTGCTTTAATGCATTCATCACGATATGTAGATTTGACACCATAATACATTCAAAGGCCACCCAAATCAATTTATCAATGCGCAAATATACGTATGAGAAGAATATATTTAAGTATTGTATACTCCTACTTATATAGTAATATTCAAATCTCAGCTTTATATCAAACCAAAGGACCACCCACATCTTAAGGATGCGGTATGACATTTACTCAACCGATATATCTTTCGGGTTCGGATTGATTTCGACGGACTGAATATTTCTAACAGTCATAGAGTGATATATTAAGAGGATGTATTTATCTAACCCGTTTTTCATGGGTAGAATGTATTACATAGTCGCAGTTATGTAGCATTCAACGAGGATCGAACTCGCTGTTTAATAGTAATGGATCTGCAAGACTAGCTTGCTAACCATTGCACTAGGATGGATCACTCTTCATATATTAAGAAGATGCCAGTGTATTTTCTTCATTTTGTGATTTTTTTGTTTTGTTTTACTTTTTTCTTTCTGTTTTGTTTTGATCGCAATAAAACGATACATTATTTTACTTACTAATTGGAAAAGAGCGAAAGAGTTACCCGTTGTTTTCTCACAAGAGATTTTAATGAGAAAATTGACAATAATTGGTTATTGCGTCATTATCCAATTACAGACTCTGTTGCAAATCAGTGACTTCTATCGTAGTACTTGTAATAAATTAAGTATAATTTTTGGTTTATTTGGTTGATTTTACTGGCAACCAGTCTGGGGTTATTTTATGATTGTAGTTTGAGAAATAACGTACATTGTACATTTATATTTACACCATTAATTTAGTTGTTTCTTACAAGTTTTTCTGTACACATTTATGATATAAGTTATTCTTAATAACTAAATGCTTTCAAGTAATTATTTCTATTTAATAATAATTTGTATATCGTTATCTGGTTTGTTTTGTTTTCTTTATTTAATGTTATGTCAAAAATCATAGGTTATGTCAGAGCCATGTAGAAGGACTGATGTGATATTATGTGTTACGATTCTTGTGTCCATTTTTAGTCTGCAAGGTGAGAGCATTTTACATTGGAGATCCCTAGTGTTCCTTAGTGTTAGTTAGAATCCATGTGTTGCTTAGTGTTCGGTAGAATCCTTGGTTGCTGATCCGTCGTCTGTGTCGAATACCAAGATCGGCGATTAAATAGTTAACTAATCACGTATGGCTGAATGAATCCACGCGCCCACACAGAGACTATAAGTGTAAGTGTTGGCCTATAGCACACCTTATATGCCTAAATAATCCAACACTGTGTAACACATAACTAGGATCTTAAGGGGTTTATACTTTTTCCAAAGGTTATTAGTCCGAAAGTGAACGTAATAGTGCTAATGGAGTTCAAAATAACTTACTACGATATCACAGTCCAACACATTAACCATAACGCCACGGAACATTAATAAAAGTAATTTAGTCATGCCCCATTAATACAAGTAATGAGTGGCTAGGTAATAAAATTAACAGCGTCGATCCCAGTGGGTTATCCCCCTGGCAATACCCGCCCCCCTTGATTTAAAGGGACCGGGCTGGGTTTATTGACCAGCGCCTGAGGCTCACCCTTGAGGGGGAATGCCAACGGGATCGACGCCTTTTTTGTGCCTACCACCCATAATCTTGGCTTCTGGGTGGTCCCATGTTAATAGGGCCTTGTGCCTTCCCCGTACCAGTGGGGTACGAGGTAAATATCCACATTAATACAAGTAGTTTAAGTTATAAGGATTTCAAGTATTCCTATCAAATACGAATAATTTCCAAACAATTCTATTTGACACTTAGTTGTAAACTGCATGTTTTATTTTGGAATATTAAATCTTGTTTCAAAATTTTAGGAATTATGACATTTATAAAAGTGATTCCATTACACATTTTTGGTCATATTTCAATTGTCTTGAGTATAAAAATGTGCGTTATTGTAATATCAATTTTCTTTTCTAGAATTTTCAATTTTTTGATTTTTTTTAATTATTAAGTATACCTTGTGTTTATTTACAAAACAAAAGTACATTACTTTTGTATTTTTGTTTTGTTGTTGATTTCAAGTGACATAACGTTTTAGGATTTAAAATGTAACCCACACTACTTGAAAGGATTATAAGTACTTATCATTTCATTATTATTATATTCTATACTACTATTTACTTTCATGTTAAATTCATAACTTGCTTTCATTGCAATTTAAATTCATTTGAACCCTGCATGGGGAAGGTGCACTCTAATGTTTAATGGCTCAGATTGCTGAAATTTACTCTATGCCATGTATCTTGATACATAAACTCCTTTTGAAGAAAAATACAATATTTTATATAAAGAAGTATTGTACATTTTAATTTTAAATAAAGATTTGTTTTCTTTGCTTAATTGTTTTGCTTTCTTCATTTCCCGCATTATAAATTTTGTCTGCAGCCTGAATCATTTTCTGAAAAATACTCATTATATATTCTAATTCTAAATTTTCACTTACATTGGGTAATATTTAAACTGGAAATGTAACACGTGATAGTATGAGTATGATGTATAATACAAATAACTAAAAAATCATTATGTTATATAATGTTGTTAGAAAAATGACGAAGTAATACGGCTGTTATTTAAAACTACGTTTAAACATGAAGGTGGCAGTCGTAGTAATCCTAGTAGGAAAATCCAGAACAGCCGGAAATATATTAGCAAAAGGATGAGGGAACTAAAAATCCGGGTAGGAATTTTAACTATCCGTACCATAGTAGAGTTGAGATCAGTTAGAATTCTGAAAAGGGTCTTTAAGAGCTGAGAAGATTTGTTGTCACTCAAACTTCAATAAATGACACCAGTTAATAGTGGAAATGCTCACAAACAGTGAAAGAAATAATAATAATAATAATAATAATAATAATAATAATAATAATAAAAGAGAGTTGAAAGACCATCAGCTTAGCAAACTAGCACAACGAGAATTAGACACGGTGATCCACTGGGAATTATGCAAGAAATTAAATTTTTGGTATATGCATAAACCAGAATCTGTTCTTAAATTCTCTGGGACTTTGAAATTAAATCGGACTTGTCAAATTTTGCAGTGGAAAATGCAAATATCTGGACAGAACTGAAAAGTTATGGAATATGAAAGTGAAAGGTATACCAATTGTAACTTGGAACAGTAGTTTGGATATAGGATTGAAACCATTCAGAACACTGCACTGCTGCAATCTATACTAGAGTCCTGGAGACCTGAGGAGAACTCAGACTCCAGTGAAAGACCATCAGCTAACACTGATGTGAAAACTCAAAAATAATAATAATAATAAAGAGCTACTATTAATTAACAAGAAGAAAACTTGTAATCTAGTGGATTGCGTCATATCATTGGAAACAGACTGAAAGTGAAAAAGAGAGATAAATATTTAGACTTTACTAGAGAATGGAAAACTTATGGAACATCATGGGAAAATTAATACCAATTGTAGTTAGGGCCTTTGAACGGTACCCAAGAGTTTGGAAAAGAGGTTTGAAATCAGATGAAAAATCGGGACCATACACACGACAGCATTGTCGAGATTGTCTAGAATACCCAGAAGAATCATAGAAACCTGCAGACTCCAATTAAAGACTACCAGCTTATACCGGTGTTAAAATCTCGAATAATAATAATAATAATAATAATAATAATAATAATAACGGGAATACAAAACTAAGCACGACTGGGTTGGGAAGGTGATCCACTGGGAATTACGCAAAAATTAAATTTTGACCATACAACAAAATGGTATATGCATAAACCAGAATATGTTCCCTAGAATGAAATGCATAAAATTATATTAATTAACAAAACAACAAGATAATTTTTCACCGATGGATTTTGCTGTTCAAGCAACCAGAGATTAATAATGAAAGGAAGCGAAAAGATAAACAAATACTTGGATCTTGCCAGAGAGATGAAAAAATATGGAATATGGAGTCAGTGATGCTAATATAGTTGGTGCTATAGGAACCGTCTATAAGGACCTGGAAAATTGAATGAAGTAATTGGAAATCTGAAGAAGTGAGATCATCCAGACTACAACACTGTTTTAATCAGTTAGAATTCTTGAATGTGTCATGAAAATCGGGGTAGACTTGCTGTCTCTCAGACTTCATTGAAAGACCAGCTATTAAGACAAGTATGAAAAACTCGAAAAGAGTAAATGAATAAATAAATCATAATAATCAACTAAATTACTATCTATTCCATTTGTAGTATTCACATTCACTAACGAGATCACAGGTCTTGCTTTTAGCGTTTACTTTTGGGAACAGTAAAAACTATGTTTGTATCCAAATATTTTTTTACAATTTAAGTATATAGTTAAACTGCACGGTTTTTTCTGGGTCCGTCAAGATAACTAAAATACGTATTTCTATCTTTTTATAAACGTATAAATTTGATATCTCGAGAGGAATTTTCTTGGTGAGAAAGCTAAGTTATGATCAAAGCTTGAAAAGAATCATGTTTTTATTAATTTTGTACAAAGAAAAGTAACACCATGATGAACCTAAACGTTGAAATTTAGATGACGTTTATTAATTTTTAGACCTCTCAAATATTTCTGTGTTTCTTGCTGCAATAAAGAGCGGGATGGATATAATTCTAGTCGGTATAGATAACTTAAAACTCCGACAGTACGGCAAGTGTACAACTCGCAATAATAACGAATATGTAATACTGTAGATTTGAGTGATTTTTCATCAGAGAAAGGCCCACAGGTACTACTGAAATTAACCCCCTGCTACCACTGCTATCATAATTGCTACAACAACAACAACAACAACAACAACAACAATAATAATAATAATAATAATAATAATAATAATAATAATAATAATAATAATGGAATAAACACATGGGCTGTCCCTTTCGTAAGATACTAGCGACCATTCCTAAAATGAACAAGAGAGGAGCAGCGGCAGATGGACCAAAGGACCAGAAACTTCATGATCAAAAATGGAATGCTTTGACACTGCTATAGAGACGCATCTTCACTCGATGGGAAAGGTTCAGAAGTAATTGAAATTTAAAATACAAATCAATATACCTGAGAGCCGTCATAGACAGAATATGTGTGTCATGTTACGATTTTTGAGGCCATCATTTAGGCCTCAAGCAAGAGCGCTGTCCAGCGGAGATCCTTTGTGAAGAATCCTTTAGTTGCTCATTAGTGTTCCTTAATATTGGGTATGACCGTTTGGTTATTCCTTGGTGCACCTCAGTCTTGCAGGTCCTTCGTCAATGATTGCAAATGGACGTCTGTCAGTATCAGCGGTTAAGTAGTTAACCAACCACGTATTCTGGTTGTTGATTGACTGAGGTTTAAACCACGTTACCTCGCTTAGTCTATAAATTTAAATGGTGGACCGCAGCACGGCTTATATTCACAAAATATTCTAACAAGCCAAGAAAATAAGGGGAAAAAGGGTCTCGGCAACATTGAAGATAATGTAGATACGACAATCCGAGCACTTGACAAATACACTAACAAAAGTAAGGGACCATATGACCTTTAAGCACCCCTTTTTGATCTCGATTAAGAAAGGACATGTTTTTCTTTTACATCGTCAATATCCGGTTGTTTGTTAGGGGTTAGGATTAGGGGGGTTAGGGGCCAGGGTTAGGGTTAGGGGTTATAGTTAGGGGTTAGTTTCACAATTAAAAACAAATTAAAAAGTGTCTGTTAAAACAACCGGATATTGATGGTGTAAAAGAAAAAACATGTCCGTTCTTAATCGAGATCAAAAAGGGGTGCCTAAAGGTCATATGGTAAGTAATGATTAATTGTAGCAGCCAGAAAAAATATTTGCAAAATACTGTCAAGCAGAAATACATCAAAAACTTTAAAAAATTAAAATTTAAGAATTAAAAAAAAATTGGAAGAAAAGCAAATACATGGATATTTCAAGCGTAAAACTCAAGAGATGTCACATCAGGAAACATGTACATAGCTAAAAACCTCAAGAAAGAAACCGAATATAAACAATAATTATGAACAAACTATATAGAGGCAAAAATAGATAAGACATAGCAGAATAACAAGTGCAAAATGTATGGATACAGAGACGAGGCGGTTAATCATATAATTAGCTTAAGTAGCAAACTAGCAATAAGTGAGTACTCGTCTAGGGACGACTCGATGGGAAAGGTAATCCACAGGGAATTGTGCAAGAAAATCAATTTTCCTCATACAACTAAATGGTATATCCACAAGTCTGAACCTATCCTGGAGAATGAGACGCATACAATTCTTTGGGTCTTCGAGGTACACCTAATCCCGACCAGGAGAACGGACCTAGTATTGGTCGACAAAAAGAAGAGGACCTGTTATCTCGTGGAATTTGCCATCGTGGTCGACTGCCAAGGAAAAATCAAAGAAGGTGAAAATATAGACAAATACTTGTACCTTGCCAGAGAACTGAGGAAATTGTAGAATATGAATGTGAAGGTCGTTACAATTATAACTGGTGCACTTGGAACGATCTCTAAAGCTCTGGAAAATAATTTGGGTGAATTGAAAATCGCAGGAAGAATCAAGACCATCCAAACTACATCATTGTTGAGATCGGCTAGAATACTCAGAACAGCCCTGGAGACTTGCTGTCACTCAGCCTCCAGTGAACCACCATCTACGGCAGGTGGGAAAACCTCAATAATAATAATGATGATGATAATAATAATAAAGAAGAAAAAGAAGATGAACAAGATGAAAAACAACAACAGCAACAACAACAACAACAACAGCAACTACAAGAAATATGTTTTTTTATACTTTTATTTCAGGATCCATAGAAATCTGATAGGTTTTTAAAAGCCTTAAATCTAAACCTTTGTATGTCTTTTGTTATTTTTGTCTATTCATTTATTTTGTATTGCATTGCCAGTTGATTTCATATCAAAGGCAATTAAACGCGATAGGTTCTCTTTTTATGTCCAGGATAGTTTACATAATGAAGAGGTGGGTAACAACAATTGTAATTTGAAAACTATCTATCTATTCTTATTTGCTAAGAAGTCTCTTATTTTTGCGAAAGTGATATATTATATGTACATACTTAAAATCCCATAAATCGTGAATATATACCTTTATCATTTAATATACTTTATATGTAGACCAAGACGGTTTTCTGTGAAACTATGACACGTTTAATCTTTCTTGAAACCAATGACCAAATATTACAAAACTGCGTAACAAAAATAAAACTTCTTATTTCATTGCCAGAAAAATGATACGAGAGTAAAATAATCTGTAATTTGAATAGTTCTGACACTTCAGGAATTTGGTTGGTTGGTTTGTTTTGATGAATGTCAACTCTTGTTCACTTATTTAATGACGATCTTTTTTAGAAGCAATAATAAAATTTCCAGTAACTAACGATTATAATCATCTGTAAACAATTATAACTTAAAATAACTATTAACAATAGTTATAATTTATCCTCAATTATAGGATTATGGCAAACACCCAACCATTTGTATCTTATAAAAGGTGTGTCAAAAAGTATTGAGATTTTTCTACTTTTTGACATTTTTTCTACGTATTCTGAAAAAAAAAAACGTTCCATTCATTCTTCATTGCTATCTTCATTTCCATCTGGGTAAAATTGGTACTTTTTGTCATACCTTGTATTCTGAAAAAGATTAATGAATGTAAATATATTCAGTTTTTCTCAAGGTGTGTCAAAATGTACAAAAAGACTCGATACTTTTTTGACACACCTTGTATGTGCTAGAAGGCGATAGCTGAGGGTCGTAGTCTCCAGGTATGACGTTGAACTGCATCAATTGGTGAGCTACCAATTCTGAGGCTCTGGGGAGTGTAGAGTACCCCTTCATTGCCATTACTCCTAGGTCCACTCTAGCCTATTAGGTTCCCATCAACGGGTTAGATAGATTAACTAATGGGTTTTAAAAATTAATAATGAGTAGGGAATGCTGGAGATTTGAAGTGATTTTATCTCGAATTAAGCCCACCAATGCTACTACAACTACCATCTGAAATACTACAAATGAAAATAATAATAAATCCTGGAGACATGAGGAGACTTGTTCTCACTCAGACTGCAGGGAAAGGCCACTAGCTAACGCTCGGGTGTAAAACTCACAAGGAGTGAAATAATAATAAAAATGATAATCTTCTGAGTATTCTAGTTATTAAAATCGGCTAGAATAATCAGAAGAGTCCCGAAGACAATTCCCAACAAATACAATAATGTTGCCACAAGCCGAGCATCTAGTATCCTGCGTCCCCAGCACTTTGAATAGATTATTTTTGCGATTACCTTCGTACTAATAATGCATACTAAAATGTTCGGTTGCAGGAATCTATTCCTATTCAACAATTGTAATTTGTTTCCAGTCTGTGTATTATTCCATATATTCCTATCTAAAACCAATAATTTGCGCATAGTTACAGTATTTCCTGTATTGCTATTTTCACACAGGTATATGGTCTCAACTCTTCCTAATACCAATAATCTGCACACAAATATAAGGTGTGAAATATTTAAAGCAATACTTCTAGCACATACATTTCCCCAAGTAATTGTTTCCGCTATAGTAATTCTCGACAAAAATTACGCTTATTTCTTTGTCATTGTTGTTGTAGTCATGTTAGGATATATATTGACAACATCTATGTTCCTAATTTGCCTAATTTATATATTACAAAGGTCAATAGATCTAATGAAAAAATGGCATCACACTAAAATATCTCACATAAACTATCGCTAATGCAGACTACACAGAAGATCTAATGTTTCTTTCAAATACACCTGCCCAAGAGGATTATACGCTGCCTAGTAAGATGCATTGGACTCTATATGAAATCAAATAAAACTGAGATCTTGTATTTTAATGAAAAGGGTCTTCTCTTCACATTAAATGGGAAGCTTCTGACATTACTTGACCAGTTCAATTACCTCATCTGCTGAAATTTATATCAACTTTTACATGGGTAAGCATTGGCTGCTATTGACAAGTAAACGGCCAATCAAAAATTTGATCTCTCTTATGAAATAAAAAGGAGATTTTTTTCAAGCTGTAGCCGTGTGAGTACTATTGTAAGTTTGCACCAGTTGGACTTTTATGAAACGTCTAGAAAATGGCAAAATTGGAGCTACTCAGGGAAATTACGTGCAGTTTTGAAGAACTCCTGGAAGAGACAACCCTACAAAACAGCAGCTGAAATGCCACGTTGCTTCCATCTGACAGATCATCAAAATTAGACGAGCTAGACATGCTGGAAACTGTTATAAGGAGGAACTAATGAGCAAAGTTTTCCTGTGTAATTACACACATGAACACATCAGTGTTGGTTAATTAGTAAACATCAGCGTTCCTCAGCTCTGTTGAACGGACAGAGGATGTCATAGGGAATCAGTACTGTCTGTACGCCTTGATGATGATGATGATGATGTAAATAATCATAGTTTCTAGTAAGTTAATATACTTAATTTATGTACAGTTATATGATTTCAAATGTTCCTATTGGGTTGGGAACTAAGTTCCCGTCGTATTTTAATATTTAATTACTTCTGAACCTTTCCCATCGAGTGAAGATGCTTCTCTATAACAGTGTGGAAGCATTCCATTTTCTCTTCCAGTTCCCTGGTCCTTTACGAGAATTTTCGTGCAAAAGTTGGTTTAATCACTCTTGATCGAACTCAACTAGACGGCCAGGACGAGGTGCGTCTTTGAGGTCAAAATTTCCATTTTTTAAATTGGTATACCAATCATGAGTGGTTCTTTCTGCTATTGTACCTTCTCCAAACACAGCACAAATGTTGCGAGAAGCTTTTGTGGCCCAAGGATCTTGATTAAACGCAAAAAGGAGATGTCGAAAATTCTCATTTTTCTTAACTTGAAATTCCATTTTAATGATCTGAAAATAAACAAAAATTAACTAAAATTAACTCGAAAAAATAAAACAAATTAGATTTCAAACTTATTTAAAAACAGATTTCTTAAAAAAAATAGATTTAAAAATTTAAAAACGCAAAACATTTCAAAATTTAATAAAACGGCGGGAACTTAGTTCTGAACCCAATATTTAATACTAATACTTTTCAATTACAGGTTTATGATACATAGCTTAGAACCGAACAGGTAAGATTACTCGTAATGAGAATAATGGCATGGGTATCATCATCATCTTCATCATCATCATGTTGCGCTGTTAGCACGGATATCCATGACATCCACCCCTATCACTCATCATTCTCGGGTGGTCCTCTATGCAGCATCCTATATCCACACAGAGCTGGTCAATGTACGTCTTTGTTGGTCGGCTCACACTGGCATGCCCATGTGCTGGCTTCGACAGTGTCCTGCGTGTCTTGTCTGTCTTACTCGGATGGTTTGGTGATATGTGGCAGGTGGCCGTACAGCTGTTTTCTCGTGGGGTGTTGTTTCCACGTCTTGTTCAGGAACACACACATCATTCTTGTTCAGCTCCCAACTAGTTTATTCTCAAGTCGCTTCGTTAGGGTCCAGGTGGTGCAGCCGTATAGCAGTACTGACACGGCAACGGCCTGGAAGAATTGTCTCTTTAACTGTGAGTTTGGATTTCCATATGACTGATAATTTATTTATATCAGACCATGTATTTTCTATGCGTGCATTAACATCGTTTTCTGTGGATGGGATATTACTGCCTAAGTACCTAAATCGTTCTCTTCACATTCCCATGAGCTCCATTACGTTCTATCGTTGTGTGGTGCTTAGCAAGCAAGTCTCGCAGATCCATTACTCCTGAATAGTGAGTTCAGTCGTCGCTGGATGTCCCATACTTGCGTCAAATTCTACCCGTAGCAAACAGCTTGGCTAAATGCTCACTCTCTTGAGCTTCAGAAATGGAGCATTGCCAATGCATGTACAAGACAAGCGTTTTTGTCTAAGGTATCTTACTGATCTACAGGAGAGTCAGTCAAGTATTCACGTCCCCGCTGACAGGACAGGCAGGATTTTGAGATACGCACATATGTAAATCTTAACACTCTATAGTATACAACATATTTATATTCAAAGTAAATATTACATTAATGGTGTGTCAGTATTGTATATAATACATATGTTCAAGGCAAATTAAGTTTGTAAATAGTACATTCCTGTTCAATGGTCATGGGAAATAACTGAATAAATATAATTCTTTATGTTCTGCAGGAACGAGCAATCATCACTAAACATGTTTGCATTGAACCACTGTGACATAATGACCGACACAACACTCGGTACTAAAGATAGCGGATGTATAAAACATTTGCGGAACTGTAATTTGAAGAAACTAGACATCGTCACTAAACATGGTTATATTGAACTGTTGTAACATAATAAGTGACACTACACTCGGTACCAAGGATAGTGGATGTATCAAATATTTTCGCATGTGTAATTTGAAGGTGACAGGTCGTAACTGCCGAAGTGTGTTTGGAAAGAGTAGAAGCTGAATATAAGTTCTTTCACTGGTGAATGTAGACACATGAAATTCGAAATGTACAAATGATAGACGTTTTAAAATTGACGTTCAAAGGATAAAATCGAATACATGGTACTAAAATGAATCTGCAACTATTTAATATTATTATGAAATATTATTAATACGTATTATGAAATATTATTAATACGTATTATGAAATATTATTAATACGTATTATGAAATATTATTAAAACTTATTAATGTAAGGATATCTCTTTTGTCCGTTGATTGAGGAAAGCCAAGCCACAATTTCCTTTTGGAACATATGCGAGAGAGAGAAATATGACATCTCGAAATAAACGTGAGTGTTTTTTTTATGACCAACGGAATTTTCGTTCCTTCCGCAATCGGATTCAAGTGGCAATATCGAGACACTCATGAAAGGATTAATTTAATTATATTTTGACATTTCATTTTATTACACTGGTCTTTAGACCTCATTCAAGATGTTTCAGGTGTCCTGGTGGAACTTAATAACATGGGCATTTCTTATGGGTCCCTAAAGAGAAAAATTAGGAAAAAATCAATCTTATGGGACATACTCTGATTTGCTTTGGTTTATTTGTTTAATATTTTATTCTGATTTATCAAATGCTGAACTTTGATTAATTTATGAATTATTATAATCGCATTTATTTATACTAGCAAATATATGCACCCTCCGGGTGCAAGTATTTAAGTTTTGATATAATAAAATATCATATTAAATTAGAAAGGCTAATGAAACTGACTAAGAATGCAGATAAAAAGATCTGCAACAGAGGGGGTATAATCGAAAAATAGAACAACTTTGAAACTAACTATTCCATCATTTTCCATTGCTCCCCTCTTTCATTGGTAAATTTTCCTAATTTAACTATTTAGTTAAAATAGGAAGTAAAGGATAATATTACAGTTATTTCTTTTTGTAAATAAATTTCCTTTAAGATTTATCCACGAGATTTTTGTTTATATTTCTTAAGATAAAACCAAACAATTAGAAATCAATAATACCAAGCACAAATTTATTAAAAAAAATTTTAAATATCAATATGCAAATTAGCCTTCTCGTTCAAACTGTAAACCGCTATTTTGTTGTATATATAAATACAATTGCATGTTATTAGTACGTTGATATGGTCAACAGTATTAATAATGTGAAACAATTTTTATTAATAACTGAAGGTTTAAAAGAATGAAACCATGGAGAATTTGACGTAAATAATTAAGGGAATTGTGACTTGAGTAGTAATATAGTTTCGGTTACAGACTGAAAAACACACAATCTCCATTATAATAAGATATTCAACATTCTATTGCAATCATTTTAAATTAATTGTAATTACTTGTCTAGGATAATCATTTATATGGCATCAATATTTAAATGTATTCCTCCTTTATGTGCTTAGCTCAGTTGGTAGAGCATCTGCCAAGAAATCTCAAGGTTCCTAATTCTATACTAGTCCCCACACACACAGTATATGATTAGCATAGTTTAGTTAATATTACCTGTGCGTTAAAGCACTGTGATGTGGCGGTAGATGTGACAGACCACCGCATCAAACAATCTCCCTGGTCTAGCGCAAATTAAAAAGGAATAGACTCCCTCGTCGTTCGGCTGATACTGACAATAGGCCACTTCGAACACTTTATTTTTTATATATGGTATCTTGTACTCCTAACTAATACCAATAATTTATATGCATTTAAAGTAGCTAATTCTGCTACCTAATTTATAAGCAGCTACAAATTATGAGCGTTCCTGTAGTTAGAATGTTGAATAAAGATCCGTTGGACGATGGGGTCCATGGAAAGTTACCCGACAGTTGTTAACGGGTACTAATCTTTTGCTTGACCCCTTGAAAGTGCACGATTGGACACGTGAGATAGTTTAAGTAAGATTCGGCAGAGATTTCAGAGCGAACGGGCGTGCAGGTCGTAGCTCTGAGGCGATATCCCCTCCCCCGGTGGAATCAAATATGCAGGGTTGTGAAATAAAGCTTGATCAAGAAACAAACAAGTCTTGTTTGTTAATTGAATATTAAAAACAATGACCAGCCATCCTTGAAGAAGAATAGTAGGGGTACTATTTAACTCTTAGATGAGGGGTGGGGGCTTCATACCTTTCCCATGTGAACGTAATAGTACGAGTGGAGTTCTAACTCGCTTGCTACAATATCGCAGTCCAGCACGAAGAGGAATCAACTGAAAGAAGAAAATTAACCCTTAACAAAAGCCCAGAGAAAATGGCCGACGAGTCAGACGAAAAACCAGAAGAAGAGTTAAAAAACAAGATCATCATCATCTCTCATTGCCAGTCTGTCTGTCTGTCTGTCTGTCTCTTATATATATACCCGATGTTAAACGAGTATATATAACAATTCTATTTAATAATAATTGTTTGTTTGCACGAACTTATACAGTTTCAAGTGTTGGGATCTAATAATATTTTATTGACAAGTAAATCATCATCATCATGTCGCGCAGGCAGCACGGATATCCAAGACGATCTCTCGCCAACCTTCCCTATCATTCATCGCCACAGGGAGCTCCTCTTCGCTGCAGCCAGCATCTTTACATAGCTGTTCGATATAAGTCCTTGCTGGGCGGCCCACACTGGCATGTCCATGTGTTGGCTTCCACAAGAGAACATCACTTATGAGTTCATCCTTGCTTCTCCAGCAGTGCCCTGCATGCCTAGTCCGTCTCACTCGGATAGTCTGTGAGATAGGGGGCAGGTGACCATACAGCTGCTCCCTTGTGGGATGCTGTTTCCACGACTTGTTCAGAACTGCTCGCAGCATTCTTGTGCAGCTCCCATCTAGCTTATTTTCGAGGCGCCTCGTTAGGGTCCAGGTAGTGCAGCCATACAGCAGTACTGATATGACTACAGCCTGGAAGAGATGTCGCTTTAGCTTGTCAGTGAGATCAGACTTCCATATGACAGACAATTTGTTTGTGGCCATCCATGCCTTTCCTATTCGTGTGTTAATATCGTTATCTGTGGATGAGATATTACTACCCAGGTACGTGAATTGTTCTACTGGCTTAAGGGGCTTACCGTCTAACGTGGAGATGTCTCCTTTCTTTCTGAAGCTCATGAACTCTGTTTTGGCAGAGTTCACATGCAGGCCGATGCTTTTTGCTGCCTCCTCCAGGCTATGCAGTAGTGTCTCAGCCTGTGCCGGTGTATCTGCAAGAAGTGCGAGGTCATCAGCATAGTCTGCATCTGTGACTGTTTGTGCAGGATATCTCCTGCTCCTTGCTTTTCTTAGTGTAAACCTTTTTCTTTTATGGTATCTAAAATGTTCGGAGTACATAGTCTAGGCATATTATAAAATATATATGGTGCCAATGTATCACCTTGTAGGACTCCGGCGACGATGTCAAAGAAATCCGTATCGCCATCAGGTGAGCGTACCATTGCTTTAGTATCTTTGTAGAGCATCATTATAGCGTCAGTAGTTTCTTTGGGGAGACCATATGCCAGTAGTATTTGTTCCATTTTCCGTCTATGTATAGAATCAAATGCTTTGGAGAAATCTACGAATAGTAATGTTGCCTCCAAATTCTTTGCTCGAACCCCTTCTATGATGCGTCGTACAGTCAGGATTTGAGAGGTTGTGGACCTATTTCTGCGGAAGCCATTTTGGTTTTTCCTGAGGACTTTCTCTATCTCGGGTCGGATTCGATTAAGAAGAAGGGCATTATATATCTTAGCTGCAATCTTTATCTAATTATGATGATTTATGCTCACGCGGTTGTAATGTATCATTTCCTATCAAATCTAAATATATTCAAACAAATCTATTTGACACAAACAGGTACTAACACACCAGGCCCGAGTTAACCTGAGAGTAAACACAATGGGAGACACGCGATGAATGAAACCACACTACCGAATGCAGGTTAGTGTCATATCGAAGTTACCCCTGTGGGTAGTCTCATCTATTTATAGAATGATATGAACACAAATTAAAAGATTACACTTATTTCAATTACATTTTTAATGGTTTCGATATAAAAATCATTCATATGATTAATTTTAATCCATTAGAGAATAAAATATTAATTTTAGAGATCAATAACGCCAATTAATTATTTATTAAACCCGGTTTTGTTAAAACTAGTATGCTAATTAACCACACCATATACTGTGTAAACTTTTATTTCTTAGTGATGTATAAAACACATTGCAGGGTTTTAAACGCACAAATAACATCCGTTTTTTTAGGTAGATCTAACTCTGATTTTCATAGACATCGTTAACAACATATATTCTATGCATTACTGATTTTGACTATAAATTAAATACTCGTTGATGAACTTATGCAATTCCTTAGAGTATTGTGATATAAGTAGTTACGTAGTTTCAGTTACAGACAGATACACATCGAATATCCATTATAATATGATATTTTATATATATATATATATACATATATATATATATATATATATATAATACTCAACAATCCACATACGACTAATTTTACAGTAATTTACTTCATTCTTATACTAAACAGTTGTTAATCGACCGATAAGTTAATCCTGCCAATACTAAGGAAGCTAATTCATTATTAAGTTAATCTGGTTTCCGTCAGGTTGAGAATAACAAACACAAAGATTCAATTCTGAACCAATTTTAGAAACTATAGAATATATATTAGTATATATTAGTATTTTTATACTGCTGCCAATGTGACTTTCGTGTATGGTCTGTTTAAATGGGTTATAAAACTTGAGTTTATTTACTTTTACTTAGATACATCTTTTGAAAATCGTAGTGTTATCTTGGCATCATTTAATATCTTCATCCGCATAATATGTATTTACTCAACCCTCTACACGAGCAGGATTCGACTCAGGGTTTAACAGCTTTTAATTCAGAGTTTTCTTTCTCCTATACTGGTTGTCATACCAAGGTTAAAGGACCCTGTTTTTCCTACTATTTACCCATAACTGGAAGCAAAATATTTGGATTCAAACCTTTTCCAAGGTGCTATGAGAAAGGCAAACATCCACGTCCAGGAGTTGAACTCAATTCGGCGTATCCATTTCCTACGACGATAATTGTAACGCAACAATGACTTCCATTATCCATTATCCACATACTAATTAGTTTCATTTTGGTGGTTAGAAATTATGTAATATTGGCCATAATTGTAAACCTTTTCAAAGATAGGACTAAGGGATATGAATGAACGGTCATTTGATAAAATATGATAAAAAAGTAATGTAAATCTTCATGTGTGGGCTATTTTATACAAGTAATGTATAGTTTTGAGTAGCTTGCTTAAAATATTGCAGAATTTCACATAGCTATTATTAATACTTTACTCGTATTTCTTTAATGTTTTTTCTCTTTTTTCACAACTCGCAGATGGTCAATGTATAATCAGTAAACAAGAAGCATAGATCGGAAATAAGGTATACAACTGCTTAACCGATGTTTAATGGAGACTAAGTTTGATGTAGAAAAGCTTTTGCAAAAACTATTCATTTCTAGTGTGCTAGATATATTCGAATCAACATTCGGAAAGAGCTTTTCGCTAAGTCTAAAACCCAATCTTTTCTATAGTAGCACATTTTGGTTATCCATTAAACATTTCTTTTTCATAATATTACATTTTTTCATATAAGCAATATATTTAGATTTGCTTTAGTTTTTTTCTCAATAGTTTAACGCCATGCCAATCACGTATTAGTTATTGAATACCGACATTGGATACAAAAAAAGAAATTAGAACATGGATATTTGTGTTTATTCATAATTACTTATATTGTAAATTTATAGAACAATTATTCACTTCAAATATTATTTTTCTACTCTTAATAATGAAACTTAAAAAATAACCAATTTTCTATATCAAAACGGACGAATTTTAACATTGGTATTGACATAAGTTTTTAATAAATCAGAATTTATATAAATTTATACTAAAGGTATACACAAATGAAAAAAAAACTGTTTAAAAGTTTAATCATTACAACGTTTAATGTTTACTTAAGAGCTATTGCGAAACAGTTCAATATGTAAAAAGTATAATATTCTTGATTTAACTCTCTCTCTCTCTCTCTCTCTCTCTCTCTCTCTCTCTCTCTCTCTCCTCTCTCTCTCTCTCTTTTTTTCTTTATTTCATTCTTTTCATGTTTTCATTATGTTCGATTGAAACAGGTTTGCGTGGTTATTATTATTATTATTATTATTATTATTATTATTATTATTATTATTATTACTGAATACAATTTCGTACTTGAAATCGTATAATCGCCAAAACATTGATTTCGGAAGAAAAATAACCCAACAAGAGTGGACATACCGCCGAACCAAGCAACTATATTTCGAAAAATATTTGTCTGTGTAATCAAAAACCATGAAATCGGTTAAAGCTATAGTCACTGAATTTACTGTGGTTCCTAGAATAACGTTGTACATTTTAGCATATCACCTTTGAAAAATATTGATTTTGATATTACGTTTGTTTTGGTAAGGAGTTTGATTAAAAATGGACCCGTACTTTATGTCTGAAAAAATGAGAATTCTGTTTCACCGTATAGCTGAGAATTCCCTAGCCAAAAACGAAAAATTTGACCATTCATGTCAAAAACTGTGTTGCTGTGTAAATATTTGTGGTATTACCCTCAGTCGGAAGAACATCCGTCTAGGAACGACAAGGTTGTGGGGTCGATACTACCCATCGTCTACTCCGCGAATGAATAGAACAGCTTGGATCTTCGGTAAAGTGGAGAGTTCTGATACAAAATCGATATCCCTGGGTTGCGCTAGTGAAAATAGGATATATCCTTTCGTTGTCCGGCTGATGCCGACAATAGGCCACCCCGCTTGCTTTAATTTTATTAATATGATATCATAAATGGTATCAGCAAGGTATTCCTAATGTTTCACATTCAGTGTGTTTCTATTGGAACATCTAAATGATCTATGTACAATTATTAAGTAATTAATGTACATTGTATTTTAATCAATTTTCATATTACATGAGTAGCCTAATCATTTGCGTGATGGTGATAGGGATTCATAGCAATATTTGATTCTTCTCCAAATACCATAACAACCCATGTAAGCTTACATATTCATACGACTCAGATCTACGAATATTCAACAGCTTTAATCTAATACATTATAACCAAATTTTTATTCGTAGATTTCACCATTATTTCTCTGACATCATCGAAAAGACTGTTTAAAAAGCAAGATAACATAGATGAAATAAACACACACACATACACACACACACACACACACACACACATGGGGACGAATATATATATATATATATATATATATATATATATATGTATTGAAATTACTTTTAAACTACCTCCGTAAGTTGTAAAGAACTTACAGCGGTAGTTTTTCAAATCTCTGTAATTGAAAGATTCTGTTGTTGAAAAAAAGAAAACGATTTGAATAAACATAATTGAAATAAGTTGCACTAGTGTAAAACATATTATTTTTTATTTGAATTTCATTTGATTAATTCAATTTGATTAGTTAATTAATTTAATTAGATTAATTAAGTTAAGTAATAAAACGTGATCGTGAAATTGATAAAGGGTCCACTTAATCGAAAAATTATTTATGATTATTCAAAGCCGTATTTTTGAGTGTTTCCTTCAGTTCTTTGTCAGGATATTTTTTCTTCAGCAAAATTACTTTATTACTCGATGTTCTTTTTTTCTAGTGAATAGAAAGAATCAATTGGGGAAAGTAAAATCAATCGAAACTTAAGCAATGACAGTCATAATCTTCAATAGCATGTGTCTATATAACGGTATTCTAACACGATTTAACAAAAACTAGAATTATTAAATTGTATAAGAGATCATATCTATGCATGTCAATATACGTATAAGAGAGACATGGTCTGCTATAGACAGATTTTCGATCATATGGAAATCTAATCTCTGATAAGATACAGACATAATTCTTACAAGCTGCATCCGTATAAGTGCTACTACACCACTTGGACGAACGAAACTTTTTGGGAAAAAGCTAGATTCCCATCTAGTCGGAAATGATTATTGCTGTCCTGAAAAAATCCTTGGAGCAGCACTCCACAAAAAGTAGGCGTACGACCACTTGCCTACCATCACATAAACCATCCAAATAAGACGAACAAGATACGCTTTACACGGCTGGAGACGTAAGGATTAACTCATGTGTCGTTCTCCTTTGTAGATCTACATATGGACCCACCAGACTGGACCATCCAGCAAAGACTTACAATGATCAACAATGTGCGGATACTGGATATTGTGAGAAGGACTTTCCAGGAGTGATAACCGTTAGGCACGGGTAACGAGAGATAGAGAGAGAGAGAGAAAGAAAGAGAGAAAGAGGGGGGAAATAGGGAGGGAGAGAGTCATGATAATCCATTCTGTCAGGATAGGAACCACAAGGTTCCGGGTTCGATACCGGCCCTCGCCAACTCAGCGTATGCGTAGCACAGGGATCTGTGCAGTAATGTGAGGAGGCGATGGTAGATGTGGCGCTCCACCTCAGAGGCCAAAACGATCAGCTTGATCTAGTGCTAATGAAAAGGGGATAGACTCACTCGTTGTTTGGTTGATACCGGCTTTAGGCCAGCCCGAAAACTTTACTTACTTAAGGATCTAATGAAAATTGAATATTTTTTATAGGCACAAAATTCGACAAAATTATTAAATGTAATTATGATCCAACAACATTTGGAAAATATATTACTTGCTTTTTATTTCATATATACAAAACAAATGCCTTTTTATAGTTGGAAACCCCTGAAGTAAACAAATGTATTTAATCGTTATACATTAATTCATTTTATTACCAGTCAATTCGATACGCAAACGTCAAATGGGTGTCTCCTAATCCGTAACGGTGGTACATCCTTTTAATTTTACTTGCACAATGATAAAAAGTCTATTGAAAAAATTAAAACGCTGTTTTATGACAAAATTTGACTTGCTATTTAACAAGGATTTACCGAATTACTAAGAACATTATTAATATTTTCCTTTGTGTCTTTGCTACTCTCTCTCTCTCTCTCTCTCTCTCTCTCCCTCTCTCTCTCTCTCTCTCTCTCTCTCTCTCTCTTTATCCCTCTCTCTATTTATCCCTCTCTCTCTTTCATACCAATTTTGATAAACATTTATTTTAATTTAAACTGCACCAAATACACTTTTCTGTTTTTAGCAAAACTAGTAAATTCCGAACTTGTTGCCCGCTTTTGCTTATAAATATTTCTCAACAAACCTTCCAACATCATTAAACTATACACCAACCCCATCTCAACTACATCCTCACTTCCACTTCTCAACCCAGGGGCTTTATAGAAAAACGTGGGGGAGATATCTTGGCCCGAGAAAGAAGGTCATAAATTCATAACGAGATTTATATTACAAAATGAAAGACGAGGTAGACTGAGTGTAATAGCCTCAAAGCCCTAGATTTTTTTTCTAAAATATAAAGTGGACTCTTCATTGTAGCAGCTGCTTAATATGTTTATTCGTGTAGAAAATCTCTGCTAGCAATTTACAGTGTCATTTGATTTAATAACGCACCAGCTTGGGAAAAAAAGATGGTATCATCTTTTCAAAGTGCATTGTGATGCAACTTTAAAGGGGATGATAGTGAGTTCAATAATTCTAATGAGAGATTTTGCCATGTATAATCCTGGCACGTTAATAATTAAATATTAGTTAAATTACTATATACATATTCAACAACCCACCCGCAGGAGTAGAATGTGAGACAAGGTCATTTTCTTAAACTGATTTTAACAGGATTGAATTTAGAATTTTCCTTCTCATAGACTCTTTGCCTAACCGAGTTTAAAGAACCCATTCTATCCCATTTACCTATAGCTGTAAGGAGAATTGTGGGATTCATAAATTTCCCAAATATATTAGTGCAATATGAAATACAAACAACCTCGTTCAGGATTTCAACTCGTCTCGTGTAATCATGACACCAGGTGCTTCTACTAAAATTACTATATAAGTTATTTGTCTTAATGGTTTGGTTCTAAATTCAGTCTTAATAATGTACTTGTATATCTATATATTTATATAACTACTCGGGAATATCCTGATTGTCTGTTATCTGCAGTTTGATTTCTAGTTTGTTTGATGCCATGTCAACAATTAAAGTTTTCTTCGATATTGATCAATATTTCTATCATTAAATGGATTCAAGTAACAATAACATTTGTTTACATACGGTTATGCACTTTCAATTATTCTCATCTAATACACTGCCCTTCCAACTGGGGCAGTAGAAAACGCCGACTGCACCTCTTCCACGGGGAAATTCCTCCAATGACCCTCTTACTGGGTGAACACCCTTGATGCTTAACGACGGAATCTAGGGGACTGAGCTGTCCATGAGATACAACATTCCACTTTAGCCTTTACTAGATGGGCGGTCGGGGAGCTCTACCCCGTCAGGTTGGGTCACGTCAACCCCTAGCACCTATATAATTGTCGCGAACCTATTGTCCTTATTGTAATCGTCCAACTCTTTTTTTCATATACGTGCTAGAAGGATTATTGAGGGTCTTAGTGTCCTGGGTATGATGTTAAACTGCATCTCGTGGTGAAGTTCCAATTCTGTAGCTCAGAGGAGTGTTAAGTACCCCTTCATCACCATAACTCCCAGGTCCACTATGATCGGGAGTGTTAGTACCTGTAAGGCTCCCATCTATTGGTTAAATATATCAAAGATGGATTAAAAATGTGTTTAAAAGAATGAGTTTTAAAAAATAAATACCCAACAAGAATGCATTACGTTACACGCTTTAAACTAATATAAATCTATAATGATTTCCAGCTTATTAATGAGTGTTACACCTCAAGATTTCTGCAGGGGAACCATTATCCGAACTAAAGGGATTCCCGCACCTTAATTATATTTTGTAGACAGTAAATATGATTTTGTTATAGTTTCAAGTCGTCAAAGGTTTTTTGCATGGTACAGTTAGTTAAACTGTAATAATAAGCTTCATGGACAGTCCCTCAAGCTGGATGCGCAGATAAAGACATAATATCATTACATGTCCCGATTAAAGGACACGGATAAAATCGTTTAAATCAATACATCTCTAAATACTTATGCAATGTAAACGGCTAATACAGCTTTTTCGTTGTATTATACTTTTCTAACAGATTGATCTCCAACGCAACCTCGTTTGTGATTGATGAAAAACCCAAGAGAAAAATTTGAAAAGAAAAAAAAAGAAAAGACAATTAAAAAAGAAAATGTTAAGAAGTACGAAATCTAGACTGGAGTCATACTAATATATTTTATTAACTGCAATAGATTGAGGAGCTGATGATAGATGCAAGAATAATTACCCAGGTCTTGTCCTAGTGTAAAACGGATAGAATATCTCGCTGTCCGTGTGATACCGACAATAGACCAATCTAAAAGTAAATATCCTTGGGAAAGGTTTGATCCCTTCATCCCCAAGCTATGTGTCAAATGATACCACTAGTTTTGTAAAACGAAGGTGGCCTTGGTATTAAAAGACACGAAATTCGATGTGTCATCAAACAAAGAAACCAAACCAAATTAAAAATAAGAAAATACTGTAGTTTTTAGTTTGTGTAAAATAAAAGTTCCATGTACTTTCTAATACAAGCGTCAGATATGAAAGAGATAGACCAAAAATTATTTTAATTTTTAGTTACAAGAATAAGAAAAAAGTTATAAATCTTTTATGCTCTTCTGCTTAAACGCATAGGAGCACTTATATTGCACGCGTCTGTGCGTGTATGTGTATGCGTAAGTGTGGCCATACGAGTTATGTCAGAAAAGTTCCAGGTTGAATGCATTCTTCAACGTGAAGGGCATCGTCCACTGCGAGCTCTTGTCACAGGGTCAGACGATCAACCAGCATGTCTACAAAGAGATACTGCGGCGTTTGCTTCGTTCAGTGCGCGAGAAGAGGCGAGAGATGTGGCAGAAAAACTCGTGGGTGGTTCCCTATGACAACGCTCCTACCCACTCTGCCCTGAATGTCTGAGAGTTCCTGGCCCAGATCATAAACTGTGCTGGAGTAACCTCCCTACTAGCCCGACCTGGCTCCATGTGGCTTTTTTCTCTTCTCCAAGCTCAAGGCCGTTTTTAAGATGTGGCCGTGGCGACAGAGTTACAGAGAATCCCGAAAGAATACTTCCAGGAGTGCATGCAAGCGTGGCAGAGAAGGATGGGAAAGTGCATTAGAATCCGGTGGGATTACTTTGCAGTGGATAACTTGTAGTTTTGGATTTGAAATAAATTTTTGTGACACT